>CADEAB010000619.1:55795-162800 GCA_902825105.1 Syncerus caffer
TATGTACAATGGAAGCTCCCACGTTGAGGAATTGACTTAGGGGAGCCTTTGATGTCTGGTGACATTTCTTGCTCTAACTCAGTCTTGCTGGTTCATCTGATAGTTTTAAATGCCAGAAGGAGAAGAATGAGTACCTAAGGCTATAAAGATCTGTCTCTAATCAGGTTAAGAAATGAAATGTCATCATTGTGAAAGATTCTTCACACCAACATGATAGAGTTATTGGGTACCATAGTTTAGGTTACTCTGAAAGCCAAGCTTGACAAAATGACTGGAGTACCAGTGGTTCATTTGGATGTCCTCGGCTCCAAAAGGGAACTAGGATCTTGGGAGCAGGCGTGCAGGATGACATGGAGACAGGGGAAAAAGGAAAAGATAAGTATTGTAACAGTAGGTGCTCAGTTCTTTGAGACCACAAAGTATAAGGAATGCCTTTCAAAATTGTCTGTCTGAAGGATGGGAGACTGAGGTGTTTATCCACTGCTTTCTGTCTCCCATAGTTTAGGGTTGCCCTGAGGGCAGTCACTGCCCCCTCTTCAATTCCAACTAAAGTTCTCAGCTTCAGAGAAGGCCCAAGGCAGGAAAACTGCAATTTACTGTGAATGCTTTCTGTAGAATACCATCCATTATGTCCATGGTATTTTCATGATTTTTGCTAACAATTTCATTTAGCTCAGGAAGATTATGAGGCCTGACAATGAAAAGTACATACCTAAGACCATATGTAGATCAAGGCTGGGGGGGTGTAGCAACTAAGAGCAAAGTTTCTACTGCCTAAAAGTGATGTGACACTGAGGAAATTATTTTACAGTTTCTTTGTAGTATCTGATCAGTTGTAGTGGGAATTAAATGAGATAAGGCATGTAAAGGATTTAGCACATGACTGACAAATGGACTTGCTCAACAAATGTTAATTATTACTACTGTAACTTGTATTATTGCTATTATAAACTATTGTGTTATGAAAATGAAAGATAATATAGAACAACTTGCAAGACCTGAGTATAACTTATGAACAGACTTTCTCATCATTCTGATTGTTAAATGCTGTTATATTGCCTTTTATTGAGAAACAGTGTGCTCAAAAATATGTTTCCCTTACAGTTACGTGTTTGAAACCAGAGATAAGGAAAAGTATGTTGCATCTGAGAATGTCACCGTGTAACTCTGGGTTTAGTTTGGTCGGTCCCCAGAGTATCACTTGCTCAGAGAATACCACCTGGCACCCAACCGTGCCCACATGTCACTGGGTAAATTGCACCCTGTATGTCCCTGTATGTACCTTTCAAACCTTAAAAATTGTGCCTCCCCCAAAGCACTTATCCCAGCCAGCACAGGTGAATCTGACTTTGTCAAGGTGTATAAACAACTCACTAAAAGTACCACCACTTTCCACGTTGAAGCACTGTGGTGAGCTGGCAGAGGCAACTTTCCCCCCTAGATTTGGTGGGTTCCCATCGTCCCAGGTATCCTTACCCTTGGCTCTACATTTTACATAATAAATGCTGCTTGCTCCATTTCTTATTGGTCATTAGAATCATTCTTCAGTTATCCTTTCAGGGGTGCTCTAGGTCTCCTTTGCATTTCTGCATCTTTTCTGCTTCACCTCTGCTTGGCTGCTGCTCAGAACAGGTTTGGGCTTGGCCTGAATGGTCACCTTGCTAGGATGCAATCTTTCTTGATATTCTACTCATCTATCCATCCATCAGACAAGCTTGCATTTGTCAGTAATGCCTCTTAAATCCTCCCGACCCCTTTGCCTTCTCTTTTTTTAAATCACTTTTAGGAAGTCTGTGAGCAAGTACACACAGGCGGACACTTCAGGCAGTTTCTCCCAAGCCTGCAGGATGTGAAAACGACCCTAGAGTTGTATAAACTGTCTTTAAGGACCAGGCGTTTTTTCATTAAAGGATACCCTTGCCAGCCTGCCAATTCTTCAGCCATTTAAGTAGAATATGCACATCTGTGGTCAGGGCTTGGAATTAGGCAGATGCCTTTACTTCCCACGTAGCCCAGTTGGTAAAGACTCTGCCTGCAGTGCCAGAGACCCGGGTTGATCCCTGGGTCGGGAGGATCCCCCTGGAGAAGGAAATGCAAACCCACTCCAGTATTCTCGCCTGGAGAATGCCATGGAGGAGGAGCATGGCGGGCTACAGTCCATGGGGTCGCAAGAGTCGGACACGACTTAGCGACTAAACCCCCTCCCAGCCAACCTCCGGTACCTTCAAAGCCGTCTCCTGGACTGGGCCTTTCCCACAGCAGCAGCATTCTAGGTGCTTGGCTATCCTCAGCTGCATGGCCCTCCATGCTCAGTGTACCCCTCTTCTGCAGGCCTTCAGCAGCGGGAGACTCTGGGGCCTGGAGCTAGAGCTGATCCCAGTCACCTGCAAAGCCTTCAGGGTGGAGGGAAGGTTTTTTGAAAATCATTCTGAGGCGGCAGCTTTAAACTAGTGACAATCAGCCCCATTTGCACTTGCTGCCTGATAGGAGCTCCTCTTAAACAATTGGAAGGAGAGAGTCAAGTTTAAGAACATCACTAAGACATTTCCTTAAAAAGAGGAAAGGGGTTATTTTTGCCTTTAGATCAATGTACAGAGTCTCTGGTCAAAAATGTGCTGTTCCTTAAGCACCATCACTATTGTAATAAGTGTCTTGGCTTGGAGAGCTGGGATTATGATGATTGCTACTGAAAATGTGTAATTTTTCATTATCTAGACTTTTCTGATCCAAATATTTAATCTTCTGGACTTGAAGCACTGGTTAATTAAATAAGCATTTTTCAAATATCACATTGTCTCTGTTGTTGTTACTGTGCCATGTCCGTTGTTCCATGCACAGCAAACCAAAGCTTACAAGGAGAACAAATCTCAAATCCACTTCTCTGAAGGCACAGGGCTTGGGTATTTATGAAATGAAGAATGAAGAAGCTGGGAGGTATGAGGCACAGGGAGTATGTGGTGTATGGGGAAAGGTGATTGGGAAAAGGCATAGTAATTGTCATTTACACAAGTATACCTAAGCTATGGGCCTCTGCAAGTTCAAAATGTCATCAAATGGACACGGGTGCATGCCCAGTTGGAGGGTCAGTGGTCCTATCCAGTGTCCAACCAGCTTAGGTCCAACCAGATGCAACTGACTCCACGTCCCTGGAAAACAGTGGCAAACATCTGATTGTTTTGGCTACATGCTGCTTGGAGGACATGCAAGTCTTTGTTGTAACAATTAAAATGATCTCCTTTATACCTAGGGCTGAATTCATGTTGATGTATGGCAGAAACCAACACAATATTGTGAGTATCCTTCAATTAAAATAAATAAAATTTAAAAATGACCTTGACTAGATGAAATGGATTTAACTAATGACTACTCATGGGTTCACAAGTCATCTTGGTTAGTATGTCACATAGAATATGACACATTTCTAGTACAAAATCCACAAATGTCTGCAACTAAGTTTGTTTTTTTGTTTTTTTTGGTACCTCAGAAGAATGCAAGCCAGGAAATTCAAAAGATACCTTTGCTTGAATGCTTTTACTCCACATCTCAACATATCCAAACTCTACCTACTCTTTATGAACAGAATAGGGCACAAAGCATTTTGGATTCTCAAAGTAAAACATGTTCTGTAACTAGAAACCAAAGCAATAAACAACAGCAACAACAACAATGCTGAAAGTGCAGAAGTCCTTTGTTGCTCGCTTATTAGTTTACTAACTCACCAGTCTATCCCTGTAAAGGATTCCACTATGCTCACTTTTAAGAGCACAAATTGGTTTATGTTATTTAACTTTACAGAAATGGAATAATACATTGTGTATTCTTTCTTTCATGACTTTTCCACTAAATATTGTATTTGTGAGATTCATCTATTTTGTATGTAGTTAAGGTTCATTCATTTCCATTTCTGTTAAGTATTTCATTGTTGTATGATTATATCACAATTTACATATTTATTCTATTTTTAATTGATATTTATTTTCAATTTTCTTGGGCTATAAACATTTTTTCATGTGTCTTTTGCTGAACATATGTATTCTTGTTGCACAAATACCTACAGATGGAATTGCTGATCATAAGAGGTGTGTATGTCGGAGAAGGCGATGGCACCCCACTCCCATACTCTTGCCTGGAAAATCACATGGATGGAGGAGCTTGGTAGGCTGCAGTTCATATGGTCGCGAAGAGTCAGACATGACTGAGCAACTTCCATTTCACTTTTCACTTTCATGCATTGGAGAAGGAAATGACCCACTCCAGTGTTCTTGGCTGGAGAATCTCAGGGACGAGGGAGCCTGGTGGGCTGCTGTTTATGGGGTCACAGAGTTGGACACGACTGAAGTGACTTAGCAGCAGCAAGAGGTAGGTATGTATTTGTTCAGCAGTTTTCCAAAGTGGCTATACCAAATTGCATCTCTCCCTACACCCCCAACTCCCTACTTCAATCCCTGCCAGAACTTGCCTGCTCACCAATGTAAGCCGTGTTCCTTTTCTTCCCTTCCATTTTTACATCTCTGTTCCTTTAATGATGCTTTCTAGAATTACCTATCAGATAGATTTCTTGCACTCAAATACAGTCTCAAGAACTACTTGTTGTCAGACTAAGGTGAACAGCAAATTCTTATTCATTCATATATTTTGTTTGTTCAGCAGGTGTTGAGGTCATCTTTTCACGGAGAGTTGGGCTTAAAAAATTTTTTAAGACCTATTCCTGTCCTTCCTACCCTTTATTTAAGAAAATAAATATGTATTTTCTTCACTCTTTTGCATAAACTTAGAATTTCTGAAGTGAAAATATTAGATCCCATCTACTTCTAGTTCAGTTAAGTCGCTCAGTCGTGTCCAACTCTTTGTGACCCCATGAATCACAGCACACCAGGCCTCCCTGTCCATCACCAACTCCCGGAGTTCACTCAGACTCACGTTCATCGAGTCAGTGATGCCATCCAGCCATCTCATCCTCTGTCATTCCCCTTCTCCTCCTGCCCCCAACCCCTCCCAGCATCAGAGTCTTTTCCAATGAGTCAACTCTTCGCATGAGGTGGCCAAAAGTACTGGA
Source organism: Syncerus caffer (assembly GCA_902825105.1). Lineage (NCBI taxonomy): Eukaryota > Metazoa > Chordata > Mammalia > Artiodactyla > Bovidae > Syncerus > Syncerus caffer. The sequence goes on from CADEAB010000619.1 coordinate 60,852, forward strand.
GTTTCAGCTTAAGCATCATTCCTTCCAAAGAAATCCCAGGGCTGATCTCCTTCAGAATAGACTGGTTGGATCTCCCTGCAATCCAAGGGACTCTCAAGAGTCTTCTCCAACACCACAGTTCAAAAGCATCAATTCTTCGGCACTTAGCCTTCATCACAGTCCAACTCTCACATCCATACATGACCTACTGGGTGAGGGGGGTGAAAAACAGGGAATATTGTCTACTTCCAAACCCTTCTTTAAACATATGTGGAGACTGAGGCCTGCAGTTTGTTGTGTAGTTGCTGTTGGGAGAGAGAAAATTAGCCAGATGGCATGGTCAGGCTGTCTCGCCCCTCCTTTTGTAAATAACCACTATGTAACAGCTGAGATCATTTATAGCACTGCACATGTGTGCGTCAGGAGGCACTCGCTACAGCTACTTTGTGCTGTAAGGATACGGGAGCTCCATTTGGAAAGTGGTGGCATTACTGCTGCATCACGGCTGTGTCCATTGGGTCAGCCACGAGAGGGGAGAATATAGCTAGTCTACCGCTGTGACTGCTGCATCAGCAGGGAGAGAATACCTGTTATGGCCGCTGGCCAGCAGGAGAGAGGTTGTGTTGTGTTAGGTTATGCTATGGCTGTTGACTATAGGGAATAAACGTGTCTGAAGTTCCTGCCAACTCCCAAAATCTTCTTCCAGCCTCTTAGCTGGAGTCTTGCCTACCCTGGTTTCAGCGAACAGTGTGGGCAGTGTGAACAGCAAGATAACTGGCACTGTGAACAAGATGAAAAGCAATACAATTGGCATGGTCTGCAGGATACTCAGTGGATAGAAGAGCCTGATGCTTCTCAGAAGAAGAGTTGGCAGGATACACAGTGGATAGAGGAGCCTGAGGTTCCCCTGAAAGGAGGAAGCCAGTGGCCGGCATACAGAATGTGGTACTTTGTTAAACAACCCAATCAAAAAATGGGCCAAAGAACTAAATAGACATTTCTCCAAAGAAGACATACAGATGGCTAACAAACACATGAAAAGATGCTCAACATCACTCATTATCAGAGAAATGCAAATGAAAACCACAATGAGGCATCATTTCATGCCAGTCAGAATGGCTGCGATCCAAAAGTCTACAAGCAATAAATGCTGGAGAGGGTGTGGAGAAAAGGGAACCCTCTTACACTGTTGGTGGGAATGCAAACTAGTACAGCCACTATGGAGAACAGTGTGGAGATTCCTTAAAAAACTGGAAGTAGAACTGCCACACAACCCAGCAATCCCACTACTGGGCATACACATCGAGGAAACCAGAATTGAAAGAGACATGTGTACTCCAATGTTCACTGAAGCACTGTTTATAATAGCCAGGACATGGAAGCAACCTAGATGTCCATCAGCAGATAAATGGATAAGAAAGCTGTGGTATATATACACAATGGACTATTACTCAGCCATTAAAAAGAATACATTTGAATCAGTTCTAATGAGGTGGTTGAAACTGGAGCAGATTATACAGAGTGAAGTAAGCCAGAAAGAATACCAATACAGTATACTAATGCATATATATGGAATTTAGAAAGATGGTAACGATAACCATGTATGCGAGACAGCAAAAGAGACACAGATGTATAGAACAGTCTTTTGGACTCTGTGGGAGAGGGAAGAGGGGGATGATTTGGGAGAATGGCATTGAAACATGTATAATATCATATAAGAAAGGAATTGCCAGTCCAGGTTTGATGCAGGATACAGGATGCTCTGGGCTGGTGCACTGGGATGACCCAGAGGGATGGTATGGGGAGGGTGGTGGGAGGGGGGTTCAGGATTGGGAACACGTGTACACTCGTGGCAGATTCATGTTGATGTATGGCAAAACCAATACAATATTGTAAAAAATCCCTAGAGTAGTGGGGATATGTCAAAGAGGACAGGAATGAGCTTTCAATGGCCAAAACTATAATAAGATGAGCAATGTAACAAATTAAGTTCAGCTTTTGGGATTATACCTCAAAGTATAAAATGAATATCTATGGGTCCATACTCATATAAATAAATGACTGAATACATGTGAGACAATAGACAAATTTCCAATGCAGAATTTCAGATAATTGACATAGGTAATTCTGCTCTCAGGGAGGTGGAGTGTAACTCCCTATTCCTGAAGAGTGAGTTACACATAGTGACTTCCTTCCAAAAAATACAACAATATGGAGAGGGAGAAAAAGAGTAACTTGGCAGTGGAATAACCTGATAAACACTACTTCAGCCAGGTTGTCAAGGTCATCATGAACAGGGATAAGGCATATTGATCATATCACATGATGAAAAGGACACTCCACCTAGGCAGTCTTCCTCCCCAAAAATCTATGAAATGAAAGTGAAAGTGAGCAGAGAGTCAATGAACTGTGAATTAAAAATATTTACTAAAAAAAAACTTATAGAAAGTTTCAAAGATCAAAATTCAAATTTCCCATGAACTGGCCACTATTTACATATTACTTACATTGTATTAGGTATTATAAGCAATCTAGAGATGATTTAAATATATGGGAGAATGTGTGTAGTTTAGATGCAAATCCTAAAATACTATGCTACTTTTTATAAGGGACTTGAGCATCTGTGGATTTGAGTATCATATTTTTGGCAATTTGTTCATTGGCTCTCTGCTTGCAAAACCCATGGATAGGAAAAGGTGACTGTATAGATTACTTATCTTTGGAGTCTCCAGATATATAATTATGTCATCAGCAAATGAAGTTAATTCTGGGGGAGGAGCTAAGATGGTCAAGAACATTTAAACGCCGAGTAAATTCCACAAAACAACTTCTGAATGCCAGCAGAGGTCATCAGGCATCCAGAAAAGCAGCCCATTGTCTTCGAAAAGAGGTAGGAAAAAATATAAAAGACAAAAAAGGAGACAAAAGAGGGAGGGACAGAGCTCTGTCCCAGGAAGAGAGTCTTAAAAAGAGAGAAGTTTCCAAACACCAGGAAACACTCTCACTGCCGAGTGTGTGCTGAGCCTCAGAAGCACAGAGGGCAACATAACAGGGAGGAAAAATAAATAAACAATTAAAACCCACAGATTATGAGCCCAAAGGTAACTCCCCCAGAGGAGAAGCAGTGCAGACGCCTGCATCCGCCACTAGCAAGAGGGGGCTGGGCAGGGAGGCGTGGGCTACAATGCTTAGAGTAAGGATCTGGCCTGAATGCCCCGAGAGCTATCTGAGCGAAATAACTTGTGCTAGCAAACCAGACTGTGGGATAATTACCGCACGAAAAGCCAGCCCTAACCTAAGACACCGCCAGGCCCGTGCACGAGCAAAGGACTGAACAGAGATAGCCGGCTGCAGACCATCCCCCTCTGGTGACAGGCAGCCAGAGTCCGAAGGGGAAAATCGCAGCCCCAGAGAGACATTATCTACAAAGCTGTAAGCAGGCTTCTTTGCTAACTAAGACTTCTTGGGGTTCTGGATGGTCAACATCTGCCTGAGAAGGTGCGCCGGTTGTACACCCAGAAAACCAAGTGGCGGGGAAGCGGTAAGTCAAAGCGATGGCGCTTGCCAAACACCTCATCACCTGAGCTGCTCGGACATGGGAAGGGCACAAAACGCAGGCCCAACCAAGTTGCACCTCTGAGGACTACCTGAGTGCCTGAACCTGAGCGGCTTAGACCTGGGAGGTGCATGCAGCCCAGGGTTGGCCTCGGATGGTTCCCCACGTAGCAACCCAGGGCCTGAGCAGTGTGGTCAGGGAGGGTACACGCGCGGTGAGCGGGGGCAAGCCCATTGTGGCTGAGACACTTCGAGCACACGCCAGTGTTATTTGTTGGCAGTGTTCCTCCCTCCCCACAGCGCAACTGAACAAGTGAGCCTAAAAAAAAAAAAAAAAAAAGTGTCCACCACCACCCCTTTTGTGTCAGGGAGGAAATCAGACACTGAAGAGACCAGCAAACAAAAGAAGCTAAAACAGAGGGAACCGCCTTGGAAGCGACAGGTGCAATAGATTAAAACCCTGTAGTTAGTACCGACTACATAGGAAGGGGCCTATAGATGTTGAGAAATATAAGCCAGATCAAAGAACTAGCTGAAAATGAACTGAGCCCACAATACCCACAACAACACCAGAGAAAGTCTTAGATATATTTTTACTATATTTATGATCATTCTTTCTTTCTTTTTTTAAAAAAATTTTTTAAAAAATTTAAGTCCTATATTACTCCTTTAATTTTCACTTTTATAACCTACTATTATTTTGAAAAAAAAAAAAGACCCTATTTTTTTAAAAGCAAACTTCATATATATATTTTTTATAATTTTTGTGACTTTTTTTTTCTCTTTCCCTCTTTATTTTATTTTTTTTTCTTTCCTTAACATTATATTTCTGAAATTCCAAACTCTACTCTAGATTTTTAATTTTTGCTTTCTGGTATTTGTTATAAATTTTGTACTTATATTTTTTTATATATATATAATTTTTGTAACTTTTTTTTCTATTTCTTTTCTTCTTCTATTCTTTAACATTGTACTTTTGAAATTCCAAACTCTACTCTGAATTTTTAATTTTTGCTTTTTGGTATTTGTTATCAATTTTGTACCTATATTTTCTTTATAATTGTTGTGACTTTTTTTTTCTCTTTCTTTCTCTTCTTTTCTTTAACATTGAATTCTTGAAATTCCAAACTCCACACTAGATTTTTAAGTTTTGCTTTTTGGTATTTGTTATCAATTTGTACCTTTAAGAACCCAATCTTCAGTACCCATTTTTACTTGGGAGCAAGTTTACTGGCTTGACTGCTCTCTCCCCCTTTGGACTCTCCTTTTTCTCCACCAGGTCACCTGTATCTCCTCCCTAACCCCTCTCTACTTTACCCAACTCCGTGAATTTCTGTGTGCTCCAGACGGTGGAGAACACTTAGGAAACTGATTACTGGCTGGGTCTGTCTCTCTCTTTTTCATTCCTCCCTTTTATCCTCCTGGCCTCCTATCCTCCTATCCTCTGTCTCCTTCCTCCCTCTTCTCTTCTCTGTATAACTCCGTGAACATCTCTTAGTGGTCCAATTGTGGAGTGCACATAAGGAAGTGGTTACTGGCTAGCCTGCTGTCTCCTCTATTGATTCCACTTCATCACATTCGGGTCACCTCTAACTCTCTCTTCCCTCTTCTCTTCTCCATGTAACTCTGTGAACCTCTCTGGGTATCCCTCACTTTGGAGAAACTTTTCATCTTTAACCTAGATATTTTATCAATGGTGTTGTATAGAAGGAAGTTTTGAGACTACTGTAAAAATAAGACTGAAAACCCGAAGCAGGAGGCTTAAGTGCAAACTCTGACTCCAGGGAATTCCACTCCAGGGAATATTAATTGACAGGAGCTCATCAAACGCCTCCATACCTACACTGAAACCAAACACCACACAAGGGCCAACAAGTTCCAGAGCAAGACATACCACACAAATTCTCCAGAAACACAGGAACACAGCCCTGAGCCCCAATATACAGGCTGCCCAAAGTTACTACAAACCCATTGACATCTCATAACTCATTACTGGACACTTCATTGCACTCCAGAGAGAAGAAATCCAGCTCCACCCACCAGAACACCGACACAAGCTTCCCTAACCAAGAAACCTTGACAAGCCCCTGTACAAACCCACACACAGTGAGGAAAACTCCACAATAAAGAGAACTCCACAAACTGCCAGAATACAGAACGGACACCCCAAACTCAGCAATATAAACAAGATGAAGAGACAGATGAATACCCAGCAGGTAAAGGAACAGGATAAATGCCCACCAAACCAAACAAAAGAGGAAGAGATAGAGAATCTACTTGATAAAGAATTCTGAATAATGACAGTGAAATTGATCCAAAATCTTGAAATCAAAATGAAATCACAGATAAATAGCCTGCAGACAAGGATTGAGAAGATGCAAGAAAGGTTTAACAAGGACCTAGAAGAAATAAAAAAGAGTCAATATATAATGAATAATGCAATAAATGAAATCAAAAACACTCTGGAGGCAACAAATAGAATAACAGAAGCAGAAGATAGGATTAGTGAATTAGAAGATAGAATGGTAGAAATAAATGAACCCGAGAGGAAAAAAGATAAACGAAGTAAAAGAAATGAGGAAAATCTCAGAGACGTCCAGGAAAATATTAAATGCTACAACATTAGAATCATAGGAGTCCCAGAAGAAGAAGACAAAAAGAAAGACCATGAGAAAATACTTGAGGAGATAATAGTTGAACACTTCCCTAAAATGGGGAAGGAAATAATCACCCAAGTCCAAGAAACCCAGAGAGTCCCAAACAGGATAAACCCAAGGCGAAACACCCCAAGACACATATTAATCAAATTAACAAAGATCAAACACAAAGAACAAATATTAAAAGCAGCAAGGGAAAAACAACAAATATCACACAAGGGGATTCCCATAAGGATAACAGCTGAACTATCAATACAAACTCTTCAAGCCAGGACAGAATGGCAAGACGTGCTTAAAGTGATGAAAGAAAATAACCTACAGCTCAGATTACTGTACCCAGAAAGGATCTCATTCAAATATGAAGGAGAAATAAAAAACTTTTCAGACAAACAAAAGCTGAGAGAATTCAGCACCACCAATCCAGCTATCCAACAAATACTAAAGGATGTTCTCTAGACAGGAAACACAAAAAGGGTGTATAAACTCGAACTCGAAACAATAAAGTAAATGGCGACGGGATCATACTTTTCAATAATTACCTTAAATGTAAATGGGCTGAATGCCCCAACCAAAAGACAAAGACTGGCTGAATGGATACAAAAACAAGACCCCTACATATGTTGTCTACAAGAGACCCACCTCAAAACAGGGGACACATAGACTGAAAGTGAAGGGCTGGAAAAAGATTTTCCATGCAAATAGAGACCAAAAGAAAGCAGGAGTAGCAATACTCATATCAGATAAAATAGACTTTAAAACAAAGGCTGTGAAAAGAGACAAAGAAGGTCACTACATAATGATCAAAGATCAATCCAAGAAGAAGATATAACAATTTTAAATATATATGCACCCAAAATAGAAGCACCGCAATATGTAAGACAAATGCTAACAAGTATGAAAGGGAAAATTAACAATAACACAATAATAGTAGGAGACTTTAATACCCCACTCACACCTATGGATAGATCAACTAAACAGAAAATTAACAAGGAAAAACAAACTTTAAATGATACAATAGACAAGTTAGACCTAGTTGGTATCTATAGGACATTTCACCCCAAAACATTGAATTTCACTTTTTTTCTCAAGCACACACAGAAACTTCTCCAGGATACATCACATCCTGGGTCATAAATCTAGCCTTGGTAAATTCAAAAAAATTGAAATCATTCCAAGCATCTTTTCTGACAACAATGCAGTAAATTAGATTTCAATTACAGGAGAAAAACTATTAAAAATTCCAACATATGGAGGCTGAACAACATGCTGCTGAATAATCAACAAGTCACAGAAGAAATCAAAAAAGAAATCAAAATTTGCATAGAAATGAATGAAAATGAAAACAAACAACCCAAAACCTGTGGGACACTGTAAAAGCAGTCGTAAGGGGAAATTTCATAGCAATACAGGCATACCTCAAGAAACAAGAAAAAAATCAAATAAATAACCTAACTCTATACCTAAAGCAACTAGAAAAGGAAGAAATGAAGAACCCCAGGGTAGAAGGAAAGAGATCTTAAAAATTAGGGCAGAAACAAATGCAAAAGAAACAAAAGAGACCATAGCAAAAATCAACAAAGCCAAAAGCTGGTTCTTTGAAAGGATAAATAAAATTGACAAACCATTAGCCAGACTCATCAAGAAACAAAGGGAGAAAAATCAAATCAATAAAATTAGAAATGAAAATGGAGAGATCACAACAGACAATACCGAAATACAAAGGATCCTAAGAGACTACTATCAGCAGTTATATGCCAATAAAATGGACAACGTGGAAGAAATAGAAAAATTCTTAGAAAAGTACAACTTTCCAAAACTGGGCCAGGAAGAAATGGAAAGTCGTAACAGACCCATCACAAGCATGGAAATTGAAACTGTAATCAGAAATCTTCCAGCAAACAAAAGCCCAGGTCCAGACGGCTTCAGAGCTGAATTCTACCAAAAATTTAGAGAAGAGCTAACACCTATCCTACTCAAACTCTTCCAGAAATTTGCAGAGGAAGGTAAACTTCCAAACTCATTCTATGACACCATCATCACCCTAAAACCAAAACCTGACAAAGGTGCCACACACACAAAAAAAAAAAAGAAAAGAAAACTACAGGCCATTATCACTGATGAACATAGATGCAAAAATCCTTAACAAAATTCTAGCAATCAGAATCCAACAACATATTAAAAATATAATACACCATGACCAAGTAGGCTTTATCCCAGGGATGCAAGGATTCTTCAATATCCACAAATCAATCAATGTAATACACCACATTAACAAATTGAAAAATAAAAACCATATGATTATTTCAATAGATGCAGATAAACCCTTTGACAAAATTCAACATCCATTTATGAAAAAACTCTCCAGAAAGCAGGAATAGAAGGAACATACCTCAACATAATAAAAGCTATATATGACAAACCCACAGCAAACATTATCCTCAATGATGAAAAATTGAAAGCATTTCCCCTAAAGTCAGGAACAAGACAAGGATGCCCACTCTCACCACTACTATTCAACATAGTTCTGGAAGTTTTGGCCACAGCAATCAGAGCAGAAAAAGAAATTAAAGGAATCCAAATTGGAAAAGAAGAAGTAAACCTCTCACTGTTTGCAGATGACATGATCTTCTACATAGAACAGAAAATTACTAGAACTAATCATTGAATATAGTAAAGTTGCAGGATATAAAATCAATACATAGAAATCCCTTGCATTCCTATACACTAATAATGAGAAAATAGAGAAATTAACAAAACAATTCCATTCACCATTGCAACAAAAAGAATAAAATACTTAGGAATATATCTACCTAAAGAAACTAAAGACCTATATAGGGAAAACTATAAAACACTGGACAAAAAAATCAAAGAAGACACTAATAGATGGAGAAATATACCATGTTCATGGGTTGCAAGAATCAGTATAGTGAAAATGAGTATACTACTCAAAACAATTTATAGATTCAATGTAATCCCTATCAAGCTACCAACAGTATTCTTCACAGAGCTAGAACAAATAATTTCACAATTTGTATGGAAATACAAAAAACCTCAAATAGTCAAAGCAATCTTGAGAAAGAAGACTGGAACTGAAGGAATCATCCTGCCTGATCAGGCTCTACTAAAAAGCCACAGTCATCAAGACAGTATGGTACTGGCACAAAGACAGAAATATTGGTCAATGGAACAAAATAGAAAGCCCAGAGATAAATCCATGCACATATGGACACCTTATCTTTGACAAAGGAGGCAAGAATATACAATGGATTAAAGACATCTCTTTAACAAGTAGTGCTGGGAAAACTGGTCAACCACTTGTAAAAGAATGAAACTACAAAGCTTTCTAACACCATACACAAAGATAAACTCAAAATAGATTAAAGATCTAAAGGTAAGACCAGAAGCTATAAAAGTCCTAGAGGAGAACATAGGCAAAACACTCTCCGACATACATCACAGCAGGATTCTCTATGACCCACCTCCCAGAATATTGGAAATAAAAGCAAAAATAAACAAATGGGACCTAATTAAAAGCTTCTGCACAACAAAGGAAACTCTAAGCAAGGTGAAAAGACAGCCTTCAGAATGGGAGAAAAGAATAGCAAATGAAGCAACTGACAAACAACTAATCTCAAAAATATACAGGCAGCTTTTGCAGCTCAATTCCAGAAAAATAAATGACCCAATCAAAAAAATGGGCCAAAGAACTAAATAGACATTTCTCCAAAGAAGACATACAGATGGCTAACAAACACATGAAAAGATGCTCAACATCACTCATTATCAGAGAAATGCAAATCAAAACCACTACGAGGTACCATTTCATGCCAGTCAGAATGGCTGCAATCCAAAAGTCTACAAGCAATAAATGCTGGTGAGGGTATGGAGAAAAGGGAACCCTCTTACACTGTTGTGGGAATGCAAACTAGTACAGCCACTATGGAGAACAGTGTGGAGATTCCTTAAAAACTGGAAATAGAACTGCCTTATGACACAGCAATCCCACTGCTAGGCATACTCACTGAGGAAACCAGAATTGAAGGAGACACATGTACCCCAATGTTCATCGCAACACTCTTTATAATAGCCAGGACATGGAAGCAACCTAGATATCCATCAGCAGATGAATGGATAAGAAAGCAGTGGTACATATACACAATGGAATATTACTCAGCCATTAAAAAGAATACATTTGAAACAGTTCTAATGAGGTGGATGAAACTGGAGCCTATTATACAGAGTGAAGTAAGCCAGAAAGAAAAACACCAATACCATATATTAACACATATATATGGAATTTAGAAAGATGGTAACAATAACCCTGTATATGAGACAGCAAAAGAGACACTGATGTATAGAACAGTCTTTTGGACTCTGTTGGAGAGGCAGAGGGTGGGATGATTTGGGAGAATGGCATTGAAACATGAATAATGTCATAAATGAAACGAGTTGCCAGTCCAGGTTCGATGCATGATACTGGATGCTTGGGTCTGGTGCACTGCGACGACTCAGAGGGATGGTACGGGGAGGGAGGAGGGTTCAGGATGGGGAACACGTGTATACCTGTGGCAGATTCATGTTGATATATGGCAAAACCAATACAATATTGTAAAGTTAAAATAAAAAAAGATTAATTTGGAAATCATAAAAAATAAAATTAATGCTGTCTCTACTGCTCTATGTATTAAAAATAAATTTAAAAAGAATGTTAGAATGATGTTAGATTTACAAAAAGTGAAGATAGTTTCCATATATCAAAAAGTTCCCAAATATCATGCATAGTGGTGTCCTAGAACAAATCTTTCTCAGAAATCGACGGACCAATATATTTTAAGGGAATTGAGCTAGAGAGCAGGATAAAAGTAATAATATATAAATTGGTGTTCCTTTACACTAACAACCAATACATTTATAATGGAAAACACCATTTATAATAGCTAGAAACAGAGAAATATTAAGAATATATTTAAGAACAAATATGCAATAACTATTTGAAGAAAATTCTGAAATTCTACAAAAAACACAATGCAATGCATGATAAAATAGAAAGTTATCACTTTGGGGAGTATGAAAAGATTTTATACAGATATCAATTGTCACCAAATTATTCTATAATTATAAGATTTCAAGAAAAATACTAATATGATAGGTGTGAGAAATAAGTTAATTCTAAAATATATGTAGAAAAATAAATATGTAATAAGAAGCAGGGCATTAAAAAAAAAAAAAAAAAGAATGTGGTACTTTGTGACGGTGATCCTCCCGGCTTTGGCGGAAAACTGGGAAGTGGTGAATGGGTCACCAGATAGCACTGGAAAGGCGCTACAGGTGGTGAGTTCCTGATTGCTGAACAACGTGTCTCGGACCGCTGCTGGCATTGTGGGGTGGCTTTTCTTACTATCCTGAAGGAGAATATGGATCGCGCCATAGGCGAAGCTGCACCAGTGTTTGAAGTGCAGAGACTCTTGAAGAACTAGAGCAATGCATATTGGTGTCAGAGCAAGAATCTTGTGGCCTTGAAGAACCCAGCATCTCTGACTACGAGGTGGTAAGTGATGGTGATGATGAACGTTATGACACTGTGGGCCCCCGCTTGGCAGCAAGGGCCGTGATACAGCAGAAAGTGAAGCGTGAGCAGCCTATGGCCCAGGGAGGACATCCTCAAGGGGCCCCCAATGCGACTGAGTTCACCACTTATTGACCTTATACTCAGGAGGAATTGTTCAACTCGGGTAACAAATTTCAGCAAATGCACAGGGAACCCTTGGCAACATGGCTTTTGCGACTTTGGGATGCAGGGGTGGGCCCGGCACCTGTGGGGGTTTTTGTATGTCCTAACTGAGAGAAATAGAGGGATAGAAAGCAAGATACCATTTTGAAAGTGTGAAGACCCCCAAAGGGGGCCCGAACTTGCAGGGGTCCCACCTGGGTGATGCAGTTGTACATGTGGGCGGATTTGTACAGAGGTGTACCGTAAAGGCTGTGTCCTCAGATTGAGAAAAGTATAATCATGTGGGTGGGCTGTGAATGCCACATAAATCCCGTCCTTGAAGGGATGGACCTGGTGCTTGTGGGCGGGGGAGGGGGGGGTTGAAGGTCCTTAATGAGAAATCCCGCAGGGATGGAGTTGCCCCTGCAGAGGCTTTTATGCAATCTCACAGGGTGAGATGGTGGATTGAACTTGGCTATGGAAGACAGAGGTGCTCCACATGCAGTGGGTGGCTCTTCTAGCCCCACGAGGGCAAGGACTGCAACATGAGTTCCAGGTGATTGGGCTTTGCTGTGTATTGGGGGTGTAACTGTTCATTGTTGTGCTGATGCTGTTGCAAGATGTAAATCCAAGGGTCAGTGTTACTTGCCAAGGGAATATCACAGAAGACGGACTGCACATAGAATGTGAGGTGAGAGACCCTGAAGGGTTGAAGTATGGGGAGAGAGTAAGTTAGCCAAGATGGCAGTGGCCAGGCTCTCTCGCCCTTTGTTTTGTAAATAATGACTATGGAACAGCTGAGCTCACTTACAACACTGTGCATGAGCATCATGAGGTACTCGCTTGGTCAGGAGCTACTCTGTACTGTGGGGATATGTGAGCTCCACCTAGAAAGTGGCAGCGTTACTGTCAGCCACCAGAAGAGAGAATATAGTGAATCTGCTTCTGTGGCTGCTGTGTCAGCCAGGAGAGAATACTGTTATGGCCGCTGTGCCAGCAGGAGAGAGGTTGTGTTGTGTTAGGCTTTGCTATGGCTGTTGCCAGGAGAGAATAAATGCGTCTGCAGTTCCTATTGGCTCCTCCAGTCTTCTTCCAGCCTCTTAGCTGGTGCCTTGCCCACCCTGGGTTCAGCGAACAGTATGCACAGTGAAATACAGAGAGACAATTGGTGTCATGAGCAGGATCAGAGATACAGTTGCTAAGTTGTGTCTGACTCTTTTGTATTCATGGACTATAGACCTCCAGGCTCCTCAGTCCATGGGGTTTCCCTGGCAAGAAAATTGGAGTGGGTTACCATCTCTGTCTCCAGGGCGTCTTTGCAACCCAAGGATCAAACTCATGTTTCCTGCTCTACAGACCAATTATTTACCACTGAAGCACCAGAGAAGCCCCTGAGGGCTTTGAAAGTGAAAGTAAAAGTTAGTCATGTCCAAATATTTGCGACTCCATGGACTATACAGTCCATGGAATTCTCCAGGCCAGAATACTGGAGTGGGTAGCCTTTCCCTTCTCCAGAGGATCTTTGCAACCCAAGGATCTAACCCAGGTCTCCTGCATTGCAGGCAGATTCTTTACCAGCTGAGCCACAAGGGAAGCCCCTGAGGCCTGTTACTGAGTCCTATTTGAGCATTAATTCTTGGTAGATAATACAGGGATCTAGTCTCCTGAGAGAAGGGCAGTCTGGGGTCTTTCTCACCATAGTAGAAACAGAAGGCTCCTAGATGCAGTCTTCGAAATGATAGATACTGGATTCTGTGCAAGAAAACTTTGTAGTCTAATTCCATCGGATAGAAAATAGTTTGGCATAGTGAAAAGGCCTGGGGATTTAAATTAGTCTTGGGTTCAGAATCTGACTTGGCCACTGATGAGAAAGGTTTTAGGACGTATACTCAGTCTTCCTGAATCAATTTCCTCATTTGTAAAATGTGGCTATACCATCTGTGTTACAGTATTGCTTTAGTACTGTAAATTAACTGCAATGACTTATGTAAAAGTTTGGAATATGATTAATAAGCAGAGACTTTTCTGAAAAATAACAACCTCCTGTTAAATTATTTAAATTACCTATTTTATCTGGCATATCTGGCATACTTAGATTTAATTTAGTCCCTCTTTATAAGGCAACTTAATTGTGCTGTCATCAATATTGTAGAGGAGCTTACCCATTTATTTCTGGGGACTGTTCCTCTTTATTTTTGAGAGCTAAGCAGCTTGATTGTTATATGACTCTTTTTGCACTCTTTAAAGTTCAGCTGAATAGTGAAGGTCATTTGGGGACATTTTCCGGTGTTCACCATATACTGTGAATGAATATCCATGTATTTTCAAGCCTATGTATCTTCATACATATCTATGTATCTTCAAGCTCATGGGCCAGGGTCCAACATGAAATTCAGGTTGATAACTTCACCTATGTCCTTTGCAGATCCTGGAAAAAGAAATTATCTGAGTGAAAGACTCCATTATTAATGGATCATTCTTAACTAGTCCTGGGGTTAACAAAAAAGCTTTTTACAACTTATCATCTAGTGCTTTTGTCAGAGATTTATTGCTGGGCTGGAAGGTCTTTCAGTTCAGATCAGTTCAGTTCAGAACTACAGCACGCTGGGACTCCCTGTCCATCCAACTCCCAGAGTTCACCCAAACTCATGTCCATTGAGTTGGTGATGCCATCCAGCTATCTCATCCTCTGTTGTCCCCTTCTCCTCCTGCCCCCAATCCCTCCCAGCATCAGAGTCTTTTTCAATGACTCAACTCTTCGCATGAGGGGGCCAAAGTATTGAAGTTTCAGCTTTAGCATCATTCCTTCTAAAGAACACCCAGGACTTATCTCCTTTAGAATGGACTGGTTGGATCTCCTTGCAATCCAAGGGACTCTCAAGAGTCTTCTCCAACACCACAGTTCAAAAGTATAAATGCTTCAGTGCTCAGCCTTCTTCACAGTCCAACTTTCACATCCATACATGACTACTGGAAAAACCATAACCTTGACTAGACAGACCATTGTTGGCAAAGTAATGTCTCTGCTTTTGAATATGCTATCTAGGTTGGTCATAACTTTCCATCCAAGGAGTAAGTGTCTTCTAATTTCATGACTTCAATCACCATCTGCAGTGATTTTTGGAGCCCCCCAAAATAAAGACCTAGTGACATGCAGAAATTCTTGACATTGTCATGCCCATTTATAAAGCTTAATTCTTTATCATTTAGTGTTCCTTTATTTGTGCTATAAAAAACTAAGAAGTTTCCCTTTGCTTTGAGGTCAGACACACAGAAACCATACTCACAGAAAACTAGTTAATCTAATCACATGGGTCCACAGCCTTGTCTAACTCAATGAAACTAAGCCATGCCCGTGACCCAACCCAAGATGGGCGGGTCATGGTGGAGAGATCTGACAGAATGTGGTCCACTGGAGAAGGGAATGGCAAACTACTTCAGTATTCTTGCCTTGAGAACCCCATGAACAGTATGAAAAGGCAAAATGATAGGATACTGAAAGACAAACTCCCCAGGTCAGTAGGTGCCCAATATGCTACTGGAGACCAGTGGAGAAATAACTCCAGAAAGAATGAAGGGATGAAGCCAAAGCAAAAAGAATACCCAGCTGTGGATGTGACTGGTGATAGAAGCAAGGTCCGATGCTGTAAAGAGCAATATTGCATCGGAACCTGGAATGTCAGGTCCATGAATCAAGGCAAATTGTAAGTGATCAAACAAGAGATGGCAAGAGTGAATGTTGATATTCTAGGAATCCACAAATTGAAATGGACTGCAATAGGTGAATTTAACTCAGATGACCATTATATCTACTAGTGTGGGCAGGAATCCCTCAGAAGAAATGGAATGGCCATCATGGTCAACAAAAGAGCCCAAAATGCAGTACTTGGATGCAATCTTAAAAACTACAGATTGATCTCTGTTCGTTTCCAAGGCAAACCATTCAATATCACAGTAATCCAAGTCTATGCCCCAACCAGTAACGCTGAAGAAGCTGAAGTTGAACAGTTCTATGAAGACCTACAAGACCTTTTAGAACTAACACCCAAAAAAGATGTCCTTTTCATTATAGGGGACTGGAATGCAAAAGCAGGAAGTCAAGAAACTCCTGGAGTAACAGGCAAATATGGCCTTGGAATACGGAATGAAGCAGGGCAAAGACTAATAGAGTTTTGCCAAGAAAATGCACTGGTCATAACAAACACCCTCTTCCAACAACACAAGAGAAGACTCTACACATGGACATCACCAGATGGTCAACACCGAAATCAGATTGATTATATTCTTTGCAGCCAAAGATGGAAAAGCTCTATATAGTCAGCAAAAACAAGACCAGGAGCTGACTGTGGCTCAGATCATGAGCTCCTTACTGCCAAATTCAGACTTAAATTGAAGAAAGTAAGGAAAACCACTAGACCATTCAGGTATGACCTATATCAAATCCCTTATGATTATACAGTGGAAGTGAGAAATAGATTTAAGGGCCTAGATCTGATATATAGAGTGCCTGATGAACTATGGAATGAGGTTCATGACATTGTACAAAAGACAGTGATCAAGACCATCCCCATGGAAAAGAAATGCAAAAAAGCAAAATGGCTGTCTGGGGAGGCCTTACAAATAGCTGTGAAAAGAAGAGAAGCAAAAAGCAAAGGAGAAAAGGAAAGATATAAGCATCAGAATGCAGAGTAACAAAGAATAGCAAGAAGAGATAAGAAAGCCTTCTTCAGCGATCAATGCAAAGAAATAGAGGAAAACAAGAGAATGGGAAAGACTAGAGATCTCTTCAAGAAAATTAGAGATACCAAGGGAACATTTTGTGCAAAGATGGGCTCCATAAAGGACAGAAATGGTATGGACCTAACAGAAGCAGAAGATATTAAGAAGAGGTGGCATGAATACACAGAAGAACTGTACAAAAAAGATCTTCACGACCCAGATAATCACAATGGTGTGATCACTGACCTAGAGCCAGACATCCTGGAATGTGTAGTCAAGTGGGCCTTAGAAAGCATCACTACGAACAAAGCTGGTAGAGGTGATGGAATTCCAGTTGAGCTATTCCAAATCCTGAAAGATGATGCTGTGAAAGTGTTGCACTCAATATGCCAGCAAATTTGGAAAACTCAGCAGTGGCCACAGGACTGGAAAAGGTCAGTTTTCATTCCAATCCCAAGGAAAGGCAATGCCAAAGAATGCTCAAACTACTGCACAATTGCAGTCATCTCACACGCTAGTACAGTAATGCTCAAAATTCTCCAAGCCGGGCTTCAGCAATACGTGAACTGTGAAATTTCTGATGTTAAAGCTGGTTTTAGAAAAGGCAGAGGAACCAGAGATCAAATTGCCAACATCCGCTGGACCATGGAAAAAGCAAGAGTTCCAGAAAAACATCTATTTCTGCTTTATTGACTATGCCAAAGCCTTTGACTGTGTGGATCACAATAAACTGTGGAAAATTCTGAAAGAGATGGGAATATCAGACTACTGCCTCTTGAGAAATCTGTATGCAGGTCAGGAAGCAACAGTTAGAACTGGACATGGAATAACAGACTGGTTCCAAATAGGAAAAGGAGTATGTCAAGGCTGTATATTGTCACCCTGTTTATTTAACCTATATGCAGAGTACATCATGAGAAACGCTGGACTGGAAGAAACACAAGCTGGAATAATCAAGATTGCCGGGAGAAATATCAATCACCTTAGATATGCATATGACACCACCCTTATGGCAGAAAGTGAAGAGGAACTAAAAAGCCTCTTGATGAAAGTGAAAGTGGAGAGTGAAAAAGTTGGCTTAAAGCTCAACATTCAGAAAACGAAGATCATGTCATCCAATCCCATCACTTCATGGGAAATAGATGGGCAAACAGTGGAAACAGCGTCAGACTTTATTTTTCTGGGCTCCAAAATCACTTCAGATGGTGACTGTAGCCATGAAATTAAAAGATGCTTACTCCTTTGAAGGAAAGTTATGACCAACCTAGATAGCATATTCAAAAGCAGAGACATTACTTTGCCAACAAAGGTCCATCTAGTCAAGGCTATGGTTTTTCCTGTGGTCATGTATGGATGTGAGAGTTGGACTGTGAAGAAAGCTGAGTGCCGAAGAATTGACGCTTTTGAACTGTGGTGTTGGAGAAGAGTCTTGAGAGTCCCTTGGATTGCAAGGAGATCCAACCAGTCCATTCTGAGGGAGATCAGTCCTGGGATTTCTTTGGAAGGAATGATGCTAAAGCTGAAACTCCAGTACTTTGGCCACCTCATGCGAAGAGTTGTCTCATTGGAAAAGACTCTGATGCTGGGAGGGATTGGGGGCAAGAGGAGAAGAGGACGACAGAGGATGAGATGGCTGGATGGCATCACTGACTCGATGGACGTGAGTCTGGGTGAACTCTGGGAGTTGGTGATGGACAGGGAGGCCTGGTGTTCTGCGATTCATGGGGTCACAAAGAGTCGGACACGACTGAGCGACTGAACTGAACTGAACTGAACCCCAAAGTTGATTAATTTGGTGCCAAAGATACTCAAGGAAACTTAAAAATTAAGGGACTAATTGTTGTTGGGCCTTTATTTTTGTCTTTTCACAATTATACACTTTATTCCAATTAGTCTTGTGAAATATTTTAGAAGAGATTTTATAAATCTGTTTTTAATCCTATCTTCCTATTGAGAATTCACACTAGTGAATGAAGATTTGATACCTCTGAGGGATGGCATAGAACACACCTTGACATCTCACCCTGTTCCATAAAGAAACTGGCACACTGTATAATTTGCCCAGTTTTTCTTGATTCTTCCAAGAGGAATGATGTTTATGGGTAGATAAGCCAACAAGTGCTCCCCACAGCAGTGAGAAAGTCATGGGGTTACAACTGTAAAGACCCACAGACCCCTAAGAGCTCTCACGACACACTATTACCATTCTCCTTAAGACTTGAGCTTTATTGGATTGCACCCCTCAAGTCCTATCCAGTACTTGGTCTCCTCAATTCTGCTTCTTCCCTTTAGTAACTCATAGCAGTGGACTTCCCCAGCCTGAGTTCCTTGAGTCAGACACCGATTTACCACTGACTTAGAGCTTTCACTTCAGCCTGATTCAGGGTCTGAGAACACTGAGTCTTAGTGCTGTGTTTCTGAGATTCTTTACCATGTCCCCCAAGTTGCAGAGAATTTTTCCAGGACTGTGCCTCCTTGGGGTCCTATCTCTATTGCATTGCCCGCCTGTCCTGTGAGGTAAGTATAGAGGTGATAAGGAAGAAGGGAAAGTTTAAACTAAGGTATGGAGAAGAATTTCTTATTAAGAATTCATTAAATATAAGCAATCATAGGTTATATTAATTTCAATATTAAATAATTAATAATTAAATAATTTTACTCCTTTTGATCAGTTCAGTTCAGTCGCTCAGTCATGTCCAACTCTTTGTGACCCCATCTTTGCATGAAATGTTCCTTTGGTATCTCTGATTTTCTTGAACAGATCCCTAGTCTTCCCCATTCTGTTGTTTTCCTCTATTTGCATTGACCACTGAAGAAGGCTTTCTTATCTCTTCTTGCTATTCTTTGGAACTCTGCATTCAGATGCTTATATCTTTCCTTTTCTCCTTTGCCTTTCGCTTCTCTTCTTTTCACAGCTATTTGTAAGGCCTCCCCAGACAGCCATTTTGCTTTTTTGCATTTCTTTTCCACGGGGATGGTCTTGATCCCTGTCCTCTGTACAAGGTCACGAACCTCATTCCATGGTTCATCAGGCACTCTATCTATCAGATCTAGACCCTTAAATCTATTTCTCACTTCCACTGTATAATCAAAAGGGATTTGATTTAGGTCATACCTGTATGATCTACTGGTTTTCCCTACTTTCTTCAATTTCAGTCTGAATTTGGCAGTAAGGAGTTCATGATCTGAGCCACAGTCAGCTCCTGGTCTTGTTTTTGCTGACTGTATAGAGCTTCTCTATCTTTGGCTGCAAAGAATATAATCAATCTGATTTCGGTGTTGACCATCTGGTGATGTCCATGTGTAGAGTCTTCTCTTGTGTTGTTGGAAGAGGGTGTTTGTTATGACCAGTGCATTTTCTTGGCAAAACTCTATTAGTCTTTGCCCTGCTTCATTCCGTATTCCAAGGCCATATTTGCCTGTTACTCCAGGAGTTTCTTGACTTCCTGCTTTTGCATTCCAGTCCCCTATAATGAAAAGGACATCTTTTTTGGGTGTTAGTTCTAAAATGTCTTGTAGGTCTTCATAGAACCGTTCAAGTTCAGCTTCTTCAGCGTTACTGGTTGGGGCATAGACTTGGATTACTGTGATATTGAATGGTTTGCCTTGGAAACGAACAGAGATCAATCTGTCGTTTTTGAGATTGCGTCCAAGTACTGCATTTCGGACTCTTTTGTTGACCATGATGTCCTTTTGATACAGGATGTAATTACTTAGAAAGCAAAATATTGCAAACCCTTGGGAGCTGATATAGCCACAAGAGAAACCATTTAATTTTTATATTAAGTGCTTATATTTAAGTGGCTAAACCTAAATTCTTAGTTATTACTTGTGGATGCAGAACTTGAAATCGGATATTTTCTGTTCTCTGAATAAAATGTACTTCACAGAATGTAATAATTAAATAAAATCTTTCTAAAAAGACAAAAAAAGAATTAATCTTAAATAAGGTTTATTATTTTTCTGTTTCATCAAGGTTGTGTAGAAAATTTTTGCCATCCAGAAAGTAAACTTTTATATCATTGAAAATAATAAGTGAGCATATTAGAGTAAAATTACAAAACACTGTATAAACTAAAAACATTATATAAGTGAAAGATCTTGCATTGCAAACTAGGGTATAATTGTTCCTAACTAATGAGCACTGAAAGGAATTGCAAGGATCTGCAAGCCCCACTAGGGTGCAGTTCAGTTCAGTTCAGTCGCTCAGTCATGTCCGACTCTTTTTGCAACCCCATGGCCTGCAGTATCCCAGGCCTCCCTGTCCATCACCAACTCCTGGAGTTTCCTAAACTCATGAGTTTACTCAAACTCATGTCCATTGAGTTGGTGATGCCATCCAACCATCTCATCTGTTGTCCCCTTCTCCTCTCACCTTCAATCTTTCCCAGCATTAGGGTTTTTTCCAATGAATCCATTCTTTGCATGAGGTGGCCAAAGTATTGGAGTTTCAGCTGTAGTATCAGTCATTCCAATGAATATTCAGGACTGATTTCCCTGAAGATTGACTAGTTGGATCTCCTTGCAGTCCAAGGGACTCTCAGGAGTCTTCTCCAACACCACAGTTCAAAACAATAAATTCTTTGGCTCTCAGCTTTCTTTATACTCCAACTCTCACATCCATACATGACTACTGGAAAAACCATACTTGACTAGATGGACCTTTTTCGGCAAAATAATGTCTCTGCTTTTTAATAAGCTGTCTAGGGTGGTCATAACTTTTCTTCCAAGGAGCAAGTGTCTTTTAATTTCATTGCTGCAGTCACCATCTCCAGTGATTTTGGAGCCCCTCAAAATAAAGTCTCTCACTGTTTCCACTGTTTCCCCATCATGATGTGATGGGACCAGATACCATGATCTTAGTTTTCTGAATGTTGAGTTTTAAGCCAAATTTTTCACTCTCCTCTTTCACTTTCATCAAGAGGCTCTTTATTTCTTCACCTTCTGCCATAAGGGTGGTGTTATGTGCATATCTGAGGTTATTGATATTTCTCCCACCAATCTGATTCCAGATTGTGCTTCTTCCAACCCAGCGTTTCTCATGATGTACTCTGCATATAAGTTAAATAAACAGGATGACAGTATGGTAGTGCTGGTTATAATTGTAGATATACAATTTTGTAAATGGAAATATTCCAATAAAAACATGGTTATTCCTCTGCCATGGGATTTCTTCTAAAGAATGAAATTCTAAGAATATTAAAATGTACATACATTTTCCTTATATCATCTATCAGAGCATTCAATGTAGAGCATTTTCACAGAATGGCAAAATCACTCAACTGAGAAGAGATTTCACCAGTGGCTCTATTTCCATGGACAGTATGTCTCTTATTCATGTGAAAAGGGGTAATTCCCAGTTTTGATGATACAAAGGATTACATGCCAAGCAATGAGAATCTGGAGTCCCAAAATGCCACCTTGTCATCCTTTGTGAAAATTAATTTCTATGGCTCCAGAACTGTATCATGTTATTCAGGCTTTCTGAACTTTCTTAATATCATAGAGTGACTCAGTTGTATCTAAGGCAGGAATACTAAAGTATTTTACTTTAGAAGTTTTTTACATCATAACAGTAGATACTTCAAGGAAAACTTTAAGGTGAGGTGAAAGAACTCATATATTCTGGGTGATTCTCCTCTCTTGGAAATTGAAATGGCTCAGTTCAGTTCAGTCACTCAGTTGTGTCCAGCTGTGACCCGATGGACTGAAGCATGCCAGGCCTCCCTGTCTATCACCAACTCCTGGAGTTTACTCAGACTCATGTCCTCAATGGCAGTAATTCCCCCAACCATCTCATCCTCTGTTGTTCCCTTCTCCTCACTCTCCAGAGAGTGAAGAAGAACTGAAGAGTCTCTTGATGAAAGTGAAAGAGGAGAGTGAAAAATTTGGCTTAAAACTCAACATTAAAAAACAAAGATCATTGCATTCAGTCCCATAACTTCATGGGAAATAGATTGGGGAACAATGGAAGCAGTGACAGACTTTATTTTTCTGGGCTCCAAAGTTACTGCAGATGGTGACTGCAGCCAGTGAAATTAAAAGACTCTTACTCCTTGAAAGAAAGGTTATGACCAACCTAGACAGCATATTAAAAAGCAGAGACATTACTTTGCTGAAAAGGTCCATCTAGTCAAAGCTATGGTTTTTCCAGTAGTCATGTATGGATGTGAGAGTTGGACTATAAAGAGCTGAGCGCTGAAAAATTGATTGTTTTGAACTGTGATGTTGGAGAAGACTCTTGAGAGTCCCTTCCAACCAGTCTATCCTAAAGGAAAACAATCCTGAATATTCATTGGCAGGACTGATGCTGAAGTTGAAGCTCCAATACTTTGGTCCACCTGATGCTTAGAACTGACTCACTGGAAAATACCCTTATGCTGGGAAAGATTGAAGTCAGGAGGAGAAGTGGATGACAGAGCATGAGATGGTTGCATGGCATCACTCACTAGATGGGCATGAGTTTGAGCAAGCTTCCAAAGTTGGTGATGGACAGGGAGGCCTGGTGTGCTGCAGTCCATGGGGTCGCAAAGAGTCAGACACGATTGAGTGACTGAAATGAACTGAACTGAACCCTTGTCTTTGTATCAGTTCCCTTCCCAGATTAGTCTGTCTGAGCTCAGTGGTGTCTGACTCTCTGCAACCCCATGGACTGTAGCCTGCCAGGCTCCTCTGTCCAAGGGATTGTCCTGGCAAGAATACTGGAGTGGATTGCTATTTCCCAGATTAGTACTTGTTTGAATCTGCCCTTTGGAACTCAGGGAACATCATGGTGGTTGGAGATGTGTTCCTTATAAGAAACCAGGGACAAAAGGTCTTCACTGCTCAGAAGCCCCACAAGATCCTGATCAATTTCATGCAGAAGAAAAACTGCTTATAACTGTGCAATTGTATGGTCAGATGTGAATCCACAGTTCAAAAAAGGAAAATGTTAAATAAAGGTGGCACAAATTCTGTAGCTCCTGTCTTACTCTCACTAAAGCCAAGTGCTGACTTATTAAAGACAGGGAGAGGTGCAAAGCTCAGCACCCAGTAGCTTTCAGTCTGTATCTGCTAATTGAATGAAAGGATAGAAAATCAGATCTTGAGATGAGTGTCATTCTTCCCCTCCTCATGTTTTTGCAGTTTAAGTGGTGGAGCCAGTAGGAAAGAAGAGCAATCTAGAAGCAAATGAAATTATCAAATTTAGATTTGATTTCTTCTCTTAGAAATCTACTCTCAATTCATCTGAAGTGTGTGTGGAGCTGCAGAAAGGTCTAATACTAGAAATTTTTCTTATACTTTGGCACCTTTTTACCTAGAAGTTCCCATACCCTGCTCAGTTGTGAGTATATTGATCTTAGGACCCACTGGTCCAAACATGTGGGCACCCTCCCAGAACACCTGATAATAATGTAATGACCTTATTATTGTGTGTTTATGGATCAACTACCTGAACACAGAAGAAGCTTGGCCTTTGTCCCAGTGTCAAGGATGCTGCTAATACCATAGCATAATAGGGTTTTGGATATCCTCAAGGACAGAATTCCTCCTTGGGTAATGGAAATTGGAACAATGAACTTCACAGGGGATACATACTAGTAACATATTTTCCATCAAGGAAGAGACAATGTGCTGTTGTTCATTCCCTTCCATGCTTTTTTTCATAATTTGATTTTAAAATGTAAGTTTAGAATTTAAGAAGTGTGTAATGGTGGTAATTTGTTTCATTCTGATGTTTTTATGTGTTCTACTCTTTACCCCTAAATTGTTTGTATCATTTGAACACAGCAAATGAACTTGCAGTGAAAATCCTTTACTGCAGCATCATTCAGTTGGAAAAAGGAAACAAAACAAAACAAAACAAAAAACGCTAGGTTAAAAGTTTGTATTTACTGAGTGCTTTTTAAGTGGATAAGTTTGTTAAAAAATACTGCTCCTTAGTCCAATTTTCTCTTTTCCCCTCATTTTTCATTCCCATTCTTTTGATCTTGCTGGTTTCTTTCCCTTTTCTGAATCAATGAAAATAGGCCACATCTAATAGATAAGCTAGACCTTTCAATTATTACCTTTTTGTTTCTTGATATTTATTCTTTTCCCTTTCTTTCTTTCTGGTTTCACCTACTGGTGGCTCAGATGGTAAAGAGTCTGCCTGCAGTGCCGGAGGTCTGGGCTCAATCCCTGGGTCAGAAAGATCCCGTGGAGAAGGAAATGGCAGCCCACTCCAGTATTCCTGCCTGGAAAATCCCATGGAAAGAGAAGTCTGGCAGGCTGCAGTCTATGGGGTGGCAAAGAGTTGGATATGACTGAGCAACTTCACTACAGTATAAAACTTGCTGAAATCTATTTGAACCTGCCTTTAAGAGTTTACATCTTTTCTTCCTTCTCTACCTTCCTTACTCTGGAACATCATCGTGCCATCTAATCTTGCTTATTCAGTAGAATTAACACAATGTCATTCATGTTCTGTATCAATGTGCTGTTCTATGGGTGCCTGCATGGCCATGATATTTTCAGACTCTGTTATGACGAGGACAGAAGTGTTATCACAGTCAAGGACCAAAAATGCAGATGGATGATCTTGACCTTTCCATATGTATGCAAACTGCTTGTGATGCTCTTTTCTGACAGGGATGGAAAAGAAGGCCTGTGCTGAATCAGTGGCCTCACTTATCAAAAGACATGTTAATCTGCTCTAGCAAAGATACCACGTGTGGTACAGTGGCTTCAATGCTGTTGCGTTTTTAGTAGTCTACTGTAATTCTCCAGAATCCTTATTTTTCGTAGTAGACTTATGAAGTGCATGAGGATATGATGACCACTATTGCATCTTTAATTCTTTAAGAGTGGCACATATTTCCCCTTTCCCCCAACTATTAGTACATGATATTTAAAAGAACTTATCTTCTTTGCCTCCAAGGGGAGGGTTTAGGTCATATTAATGACTTCTACTTGTCTTCTTGGATAGAATGGTCTTAGCCCATGACCAATTTTGTCTATCCAGCTTACACCTTCAAAGATAATGGAAATGCCCAGAAAGTGGTTTAATAAGGGAACCTTGATGGTTCCAGGTATCTATGTTAACTCAAGCTCCATTTTCAGTAATTCTTGGATTATTGTGCACCTCTCATCTCTGCACGGTTACCTATGAAAATAGACACAGGTCCTCTTGGAAGACTGGGAACTATTACTGTGTATCTGTCTCAAGTTGTTATATCCTTTCTCTTGGAAAATTTTTCTTCAGTTAGTGATCGCTAGACCTGACAGATCAATAGCACAGGTACAAAAACTCAGCAGGCTTCCCTGGTGTCTCAGATGGTAAAGAATCTGCCTGCAATGTGAGAGACCTTGGTTCGATCCCTGGGCTGGAAAGATTCCTTGGAGGAGGGCATGGCAACCCACTCCAGTGTTCTTGCTTGGAGAATTCCATGGACAGAGGAGCCTGGTGGGCTACAGTCTATGGAGTCACAGAGAGTCAGACATGACTGAGTGACTAACCACAGCAGAGAAACTGAGCAACATATTGTAACTTTTTAATGGACCAAATGCCATCAGCCTCCTGATCATCCATCCTTTATTTCTTTCCATGGTACAGATTGAGTAGTATATAGTTGGCTGCTCATCTGTTTTCACCCTTAGGAATATCATGTTCTATTAAAAAAAAAAGAAAGTGAAGTTGTTCAGTCATGTCCGACTCTTTGCGAGCCCATGGACAGTAACCTACCAGACTCCGCAGTCCATGGGATTTTCCAGGCAAGAATACTGGAGTGGGCTGCCATTTCCTTCTCCAGGGGATCTTCCCAACCTAAGGATCGAACCCAGGTCTCCTGCAATGCAGACAGACACTTTACCATCTGAGCCACTATGTTTATTTCAACATATAGTATGTTTATTTCAACAATTTTCTTGCACTTGATAGAAAATTGCTTTGTTCTAACAAAGATCATATGATAATTGTTTTAAAGATAAACAGTAATCAGCCCTGAGGGAAAAAGATCTTTTTCTAACTTACACAAAATTTTCTATGGATTAACTATCAATGTAATTCTCATACTCTGAAATTATAAACTCATGTGGATCCCTGAAAATTATCTTAATAGTAGTAATAATGACTTGATGCTAGCATAGGTTTATAGCAAGAATTAATTCAATGGATTCTGTCCAGAATTGTGGGCACTAGTATTATCCTCATTTTAAGAATCAGACATCCATTATTTGAAGTGTCCAGGTTAGGAAAATCCATAGAGAGAGAAAGTCTTTTAGTGGTCTCTAGAACCTGGGAGAAGACAAGACTAGGGGGTAACTGCTAACAAGTACTGAGTTTATTTTGAGGTTGGTAAAAATATCCAAAAATTGGATAGTGGTGATGGTTGGAAAACTCTGTGAATATACTGAAAACCACTGGATTGTGTACTTTAAATGGAATGAATTTTATGTTATGTGACTTGTCTCTCAATAAAACTGTTTAAAAAGACCTTTACCCTTGAAGATGAAAATATAATAAATGTCCAAATCGACATGTTTGTATTGTATTTCCATATTGAGAACCTGTATTATCAGGAAAGAGTGAAGATGATAAGATGCAGATTTAGGCTCAAAAGTCACTTGGTATTTGATTTGTTCTTGACAAACCCTTCAATGATAAAGCTCCTGATGTCATCTGAATAAGAGGAATGGCTCTTGTTTATTTTCTTCTATCAGTCAGGAAACAAGAAAGTTCGATGTGTTTGCCTGGAACATTTCTCTAGCCATACCTACCTAGCAAGCCCAATGTTTCAATTCAGAGACTAAAGTTTGTGATATAAAATGAAGATGAAAAAGAATTCACATTTTAAAAAGTTGGCACAACACACAGAAATCACTTGTCAGTGCTCCTAGTAAGAACTTCTCTGATGCCTTGCACATTTGAATGCCTGTCCTTGTGTGTTTTCTGGTATGCTGATTCATCAGCCAAGGTAGGCTGGCTCCTGGCTGAACGAGGACTTGCCACCCTTTTATATGACAGGCTCGTTGATCATTGTTGAATCCCTATTGAGAGTGTTGCTGCTGCTGTTGCTGCTGCTGCTGCTACTGCTGCTAAGTCGCTTCAAGTTGTGTCCAACTCTGTGCGACCCCAGAGACGGCAGCCCACCAGGCTCCTCGGTACCCGGGATTCTCCAGGCAAGAATGCTGGAGTGGGTTGCCATTTCTTTCTCCAATGCATGAAAGTGAAAAGTGAAAATGAAGTAGCTCAGTCAGTGTCCAACTCTTCATGACCCCATGGACTGCAGCCTACCAGGCTCCTCCGTCCGTGGGATTTTCTAGGCAGAAGTACTGGAGTGGGGTGCCATTGCCTTCTCCAATTGAGAGTGTACTTTTCCCTTTTTGTTTCTTTATGAGCAGATGGTTGTCTTGGCTTACCACACATCCCTCATGCCTCGTGGGGAAGATATGACCACCAGACACAAACAAAACAGGAAGTGTATGATATCGGGACTGTATTGAGCTACAAGTGCCATTTTGGCTATAAGCCAGAGACAGATGGACCTACAACTGTGACTTGTCAGAGCAATTTGAAGTGGAGCCCATACATAGAATGTGAGGGTGAGTTTCTTTTTTTTGTAAATCTTTTTGTATATTAAATATTCAGTATGAGCTTGATTTTTCATCTTAAATGGATGTAATTTTTCCCCCAAGATAAATTTAACATTATATTAATTGAACTGTATATGAACTATTATCACCAGAAGGGACCATAAATTTCTTGGAGTTTGAGCTGAGACATTATAATCTTATCCTGATTCAGAATCAAATGAGATACAAGCACAGAAGTCAAATATTATACCGATTAAATATTAGCTCCAATATTGGTAAAGGTAGAATGTAGAATACAACTCAACCATTGCTTGAGTCAGACCTCTATCACAGCCCTTTCCTCCCCAGTGTAGACTCTGGGTGCTTTGCAGAGGAAAGTCTGTGAAGCAGTCATGAACTCAACTGCAGCGTGACTTGTGTCTCATGTCTCTTAAATGATGGGACTGTGGGCTGAATGACCTGCCTCTAAAAGACAGACTCTGATCCCTGACTCAGTGTTTTTGCCTCAATAGGACAGGAAGGAGACTGTCTCTAGTTTCACTTGAGAGTAAGTGAGGGACTGAGAGACATATGGATGCAATTTTATGGGACTCTGCAATTGACAACATCCATTTTTATACCTATTTATGAGAGTCTTGCCATTTTAGAGGTGAAGACACTGAGGCACAGAATACAGGGAACTTTATTCTGTAGACTGGAATTGAAAAAATATGTGAAATGCACAAACAATGATAGCTCAGTTGGTAAAGAATTCACCTGCAATTCAGGAGACCCCCAGTTCAATTCCTGGGCTGGGAAGATCTGCTGGAGAAGGGATGGACTACCCACTCCAATATTCTTGGGCTTCCCTTGTGGCTCAGCTGGTAAAGAATCTGCCTGCAATGAAGGAGACCCGGGTTTGATCCCTGGGTTGGGAGGGATTCCCTGGAGAAAGGAAAGGCTACCCACTCCAGTATTCTGGCTTAGAGAATTCCATGGGATCGCAAAGAGTTGGACATGACTAAGTGACTTTCACTTTCACAAATAATGAAAAATGGTAGTTCACTTATTGAAAGATTATTTGTTTCACATTAGGAGTTAAAGTTTATGAGCTGGAGTGCTTTAGCAAATCAGGGACTGGGAGAACAGACTTGGTGTCCCTGTTATCCCAATCTCTCTTCAGTGATGAGATCTTCTAAAGGTAGAAATGGGATTTAGCTATAGGAGCCTCCTCATAGTGATTTTACTATTAGTCATCTTTTATATTTTTTTAGAGGTATATTGCCCAGTACCAAACCTGAATAATTATGGAAGCATCACTCTACAGAGAAGACTTAGCACTAGTAATCACTGTATCTATTTCAGTGGAGATAAAATTTCATATGAATGTCATAATAAATATATATTTGATGCTACATGCACAGAATATGGCACTTGGAGTCCTAGAACACCAGAATGCAGACCAGGTAAGACCTTATGGAAACATATTTTTTAAGAGGTTTTTCATATCAAATTGATGGAGATTATAATTTTTTGCATTTTATTTACCAAGTTTTTAGTGAATATATTTGTTTTTCTATCTATATTAAAAATCATTTTTTTAAAAATTTTTTTTTGTTAACTGTGTAACCAATTAACAATGTGGTGATAGTTTCAGGTGAACAGCAAAGGGACTCATGTATGTATATCCATTCTCCCCAAACACACTTCCCATCCAGGCTGCCACGTAACGTTAAGCAGAATTCCATGTGCTATACAGTAGGTCCTTGTTGGTTATCCATTATGAATATAGTAGTGTGTATGTGTCCATCCCAAACTACTTAACTATCTCTTCCCCCATGATTCCCCCTGGCAACCACAAGATCATTCTCTAAGTCTGTTGGTCTGTTTCTGTTTTGTAAGTTCATTTGTATCATTTCCTTTTAGATTTCACGTGTAGGTGATATTATGTGATATTTCTCTTTCTCTGTGTGACTTACTTCACTCAGCATGACAGTCTCTAGGTCCATCCATGTTGCTGCAAGTGACATTATTTCATTCTTTGTAATGGCTGAGTATTATTTCATTGTATTTATGTACCACATCTTCTTTATCCATTCATAGACATTTAGGTTGCTTCCATTTCTTGGCCACTGTAAACAGTGCTGCAATGAACACAGATGCATGCATCCTTTCAGCCCATGCTTTTCTCCAGGTATATGCCCAGCAATGGGATAGCAGGGTCATATAGTAGTTCTGTTCTCAGATTTTAAGGAACCTCCATACTGTTCTTCATAGTGGCTGTACTAATTTACATTCCCACAACAGTGTGGGAAGGTTCCCTTCTCTCCACATCCTCTACAGCATTCACTGTTTGTGGAGTTTTTGATAATGGCCATTGTGATTGCTGTAAGGTGATATCTTACTGCAGTTTTGATGTGCATTTCTTTAATAATTAGTGATTCTGAGCATCTTTTCTTGTGCCTCTTGTCCATCTGTATGTCTTCTTTGGAGAAATGTCAATATTTAGGACTTCTGCCATTTTTGGTTAGGCTGTTTGTTTTGATACTGCTAAACATCATGGCAACAGCAGCAGCAGTGACTGTTCTTGCTTGGAGAATCCCAGGGACGGTGGAGCCTGGTGGGCTGCCATCTATGGGGTCGCACAGAGTCGGACACGACTGAAGTGACTTAGCAGCAGCAGCAGTAGCAGCAGCGAACATTATGGGCTTTTCATAAATTTTGGAGACTAATCCCTTTTCAGTTACATCATTAACAAATATTCCAAGCTGTAGGTTGTCTTTGTTGTTGTTGTCTTTTCATTTGTTTATTGTTTCTTTTGCTGTGCAAAAGCTTTTGAGTTTAAGTAGATATCATTTGTTTATTTTTGTTTTTATTTCCATTATTCTGGGAGATGAATTGAAAAAGATACTGGTGGAATTTATGTCAGAGAGTGTTCTGCCTATGTTTTCCTCCAGGAGCTTTATAGAGTCTGGTCTCACATTTAGGTTTTTAATCCATTTCAAGCTTATTTTTTGTCTATGGTGTTAAAGAATGATCTAATTTTATTTTTTTAAATATGTAGCTGTATATGATTTTCCCAGCATCATTTGAAGAGACTGCCTTTCCAACATTGTGTAGTCTTGCCTCCTTTGTGTATGTGTTTTATCTGGGTTTTTTATCCTATTCCATTGATCTATATTTCTACTTTTGTATGAATATCATACTTTCTTGATGACTGTAGCTTTGCAGTATAGTCTGAGGTCAGGGAGGCTAATTCCTCCAGCTTTGTTTTTTTCTTAAGATTGCTTTGGCTAATCAGGATCTTTGTGTCTCCATTACAAATTTTAAGACTTTTTGCTCAAGTTCTGTGAAAAATTCCATTGGTAGTTTGATAGGGATGGCATTGACTCTGCTTTGGGTAGTATAGTCATTTTAGCCATATTGATTCTTTTCATCTACAAACATGGCATTTTTTCATCTGTTTGTATCTTCTTTGATTTCTGTCATCAGAATCACATGGTTTTGGGGGTGGAGGTCTTTTGTCTCATTGTTGTTTAGTTGCTCAGTCATGTCTGGCTCTTTGCAACCCCAGGGACTGCAGCATGCAAGACTTCCCTGTCCTTCACTATCTCTCAGAGTTTGATCAAACTCATGTCAGTGATGCCATCCAACCATCTCATCTTCTGTTTCCACCTTCTCCCCCTGACCTCAATCTTTCCCAGCATCAGGGTCTTTTCCA
The DNA here is from genome assembly GCA_902825105.1 of Syncerus caffer. Taxonomy (NCBI): domain Eukaryota; kingdom Metazoa; phylum Chordata; class Mammalia; order Artiodactyla; family Bovidae; genus Syncerus; species Syncerus caffer. The sequence continues at coordinate 92,725 of CADEAB010000619.1, forward strand.
ATGAGTGAGCTCTTTGAATCAGGTGTCCAGAGTTTTGGTATTTTTACCAAAGGTAAAATAAAGAAAATTAAAAAAAAAAACTAAAACAAAAAACAAAACAAAAAAAACCCAAAACAAAACAAAGGTAAAATTAAAAAAAAAAAAATCTCCAAGTATTGGAGTTTTACCTTCAGCATCAGTCCTTCCAATGAATATTCAGGATTGATTTCCTTTAGCAATGACTGATTTGATCTTCTTGGTGACCAAAGGGCTCTCAAAAGTCTTCTCTAGCACCACAGTTCAAAAGCATCAGTTCTTCAGAACTCAGCCTTTTTCATGGTCCAAATTTCTTATCTGTACATGAGTACTGGAAAAACCATAGTTTTGACTAGACAGATCTTTGTCGGCAAAGTAATGTCTTTGCTTTTTATTTTTGTCCTATTCTGAATTATTTATTTATTTTAAAATATAAATTTATTTCTTTTAATTGGAGGCTAATTACTTTACAACATTGTATGGGTTTTTTCATACATCAACATGAATCCACCACGGGTGTACACGTGTTCCCCATCCGGAACCCCCTCCAACCTCCCTCCCCATACCATCCCTCTGGGTAATCCCAGTGCAACAGCCCTAAGCATCCTGTATCCTGCATCAAACCTGGACTGGCGATTCGTTTCTTATATGATATTATACATGTTTCAATGCCATTCTCCCAACTCATCCCACCCTCTCCCTCTCCCACAGAGTCCAAAAGGTTGGTCTATACGTCTGTGTCTCTTTTGCTGTCTTGTACACAGCATTATTGTTACTATCTTTCTAAATTCCATATATAAGTGTTAGTATACTGTATTGGTATTTTTCTTTCTGGCTTACTTCACTCTGTATAATAGGCTCCAGTTTCATCCACCTCATTAGAACTGATGCAAATGTATTCTTTTTAATGGCTGAGTAATATTCCATTGTGTATATGTACCACTGCTTCTTATCCATTCATCTGCTGATGGACATCTAGGTTGCTTCCATGTCCTGGCTATTATAAACAGTGCTGTGATGAACATTGGGGTACACATGTCTCTTTCCCTTCTGGTTTCCTCAGTGTGTATGCCCAGCAGTGGGATTGCTGGGTCATAAGGCAGTTCTATTTCCAGTTTTTTAAGGAATCTCCACACTGTTCTCCATGGTGGCTGTACTAGTTTGCATTCCCACCAACAATATAAGATGGTTCCCTTTTCTCCACAGCCTCTCCAGCATTTATTGCTTGTAGACTTTTGGATCACAGCCATTCTGACTGGCGTGAAATGGTACCTCATTGTGATTTTGATTAGCGTTTCTCTGATAATGAGTTATATTGAGCATCTTTTCATGTGTTTGTTAGCCATCTGTATGTCTTCTTTGGAGAAATGTCTAGTTGTTTGGCCCATTTTTTGATTGGGTCATTTATTTTTCTGGAGTTGAGCTGTAGGAGTTGCTTATATATTTTTGAGATTAGTTGTTTGTCAGTTGCTTCATTCGCTATTATTTTCTCCCATTCTGAAGGCTGCCTTTTCACCTTGCTTAGAGTTTCCTTTGTTGTGCAGAAGCTTTTAAGTTTAATTAGATCACATTTGTATATTTTTGCTTTTATTTCCAATATTCTGGGAGGTGAGTCATAGAGAATCCTGCTGTGATGTATGTCAGAGAGTGTTTTGCCTATGTTCTCTAGGAGTTTTATAGTTTCTGGTCTTACATTTAGATCTTTAATCTATTTTGAGTTTATTTTTGTGTATGGTGTTAGAAAGTGTTCTAGTTTCATTCTTTTACAAGTGTTTGACCAGTTTTCCCAGCACCACTTGTTAAAGAGATTGTCTTTTCTCCATTGTATATTCTTGCCTCCTTTGTCAAAGATAAGGCGTCCATAGGTGCGTGGATTTATCTCTGGGCTTTCTATTTTGTTCCATTGATCTATACTTCTGTCTTTGTGCCAGTACCATACTGTCTTGATGACTGTGGCTTTGTAGTAGAGCCTGAAGTCAGGCAGGTTGATTCCTCCAGTTCCATTCTTCTTTCTCAAGATTGCTTTGGCTATTCGAGGTTTTTTGTATTTCCATACAAATTGTGAAATTATTTGTCCTATGTCTGTGAAAAATACTGTTGGTAGCTTGATAGGAATTGCATTGAATCTATAGATTGCTTTGGGTAGTATACTCATTTTCACTATATTGATTCTTTCGATCCATGAACATGGTATATTTCTCCATCTATTAGTATCCTCTTTGATTTCTTTCACCAGTGTTTTATAGTTTTCTATATATTTAGGTAGATATATTCCTAAGTATTTTATTCTTTTCGTTGCATTGGTGAATGGAATTGTTTCCTTAATTTCTCTTTCTATTTTCTCATTATTAGTGTGTAGGAATGCAAGGGATTTCTGTGTGTTGATTTTATATCCTGCAACTTTGCTATATTCACTGATTAGCTCTAGTAATTTTCTGATAGAGTCTTTAGGGTTTTCTATGTAGAGGATCATGTCATCTGCAAACAGTGAGAGGTTTACTTCTTCTTTTCCAATTTGGATTCCTTTTATTTCTTTTTCTGCTCTGATTGCTGTGGCCAAAACTTCCAGAACTATGTTGAATAGTAGTGGTGAAAGTGGGCACCCTTGTCTTGTTCCTGACTTTAGGGGAAATGCTTTCAATTTTTCACCATTGAGGATAATGTTTGCTGTGGGTTTGTCATATATAGCTTTTATTGTGTTGAAGTATGTTCCTTCTATTCCTGCTTTCTGGAGAGTTTTTATCATAAACGGATGTTGAATTCTGTCAAAGGCTTTCTCTGCATCTGTTGAGATAATCATATGGCTTTTATTTTTCAATTTGTTAATGTGGTGTATTATATTGATTGATTTGTTGATATTGAAGAATCCTTGCATCCTTGGGCTAAAGCCCGCTTGGTCATGGTGTATGATCTTTTTAATGTGTTGTTGGATTCTGATTGCTAGAATTTTGTTAAGGATTTTTGCATCTATGTTCATCAGTGATATTGGCCTGTAGTTTTCTTTTTTTGTGGCATCTTTGTCAGGTTTTGGTGTTAGGGTGATGGTGGCTACATAGAATGAGTTTGGAAGTTTTCCTTCCTCTGCAAATTTCTGGAAGAGTTTGAGTAGGATAGGTGTTAGCTCTTCTCTAAATTTTTGGTAAAATTCAGCTGTGAAGCCATCTGGACCTGGGCTTTTGTTTGCTGGAAGATTTCTGATTACAGTTTCAATTTCCATGCTTGTGATGGGTCTGTTAAGGTTTTCTATTTCTTCCTGGTTCAGTTTTGGAAAGTTGTACTTTTCTAAGAATTTGTCCATTTCTTCCAAGTTGTCCATTTTATTGGCATATAATTGCTGATAGCAGTCTCTTATCATCCTTTGTATTTCTGTGTTGTCTGTTGTGATCTCTCCATTTTCATGTCTAATTTTATTGATTTGGTTTTTCTCCCTTTGTTTTTTGATGAGTCTGGCTAATGGTTTGTCAATTTTATTTATCCTTTCAAAGAACCAGTGTTTGGCTTTGTTAATTTTACTATGGTCTCTTTTGTTTCTTTTGTATTTATTTCTGTCCTAATTTGTAAGATTTCTTTCCTTCTACTAACCCTGGGGTTCTTCATTTCTTCCTTTTCTAGTTGCTTTAGGTGTAGAGTTAAGTTATTTATTTGACTTTTTTCTTGTTTCTTGAGGTATGCCTGTATTGCTATGAACCTTCCCCTTAGCACTGCTTTTACAGTGTCCCACGGGTTTTGGGTTGTTGTGTTTTCATTTTCATTCATTTCTATGCAAATTTTGATTTCTTTTTTGATTTCTTCTGTGATTTGTTGATTATTCAGCAGCGTGTTGTTCAGCCTGCATATGTTGGAATTTTTAATAGTTTTTCTCCTGTAATTGAGATCTAATCTTACTGCATTGTGGTCAGAAAAGACGCTTGGAATGATTTCAGTTTTTGAATTTACCAAGGCTACATTTATGGCTCAGGATGTGATCTATCCTGGAGAAGGTTCCATGTGCTCTTGAGAAAAAGGTGAAATTCATTGTTTTGGGGTGATATGTCCTATAGATATCAATTAGGTCTAACTGGTCTATTGTATCATTTAAAGTTTGTGTTTCCTTGTTCATTTTCTGTTTACTTTATCTATCCATAGGTGTGAGTGGGGTATTAAAGTCTCCCACTATTAATGTGTTATTGTTAATTTCCCCTTTCAAACTTGTTAGCATTTGTCTTACATATTGTGGTGCTCCTATGTTGGGTGCATATATATTTATAATTGTTATATCTTCTTCTTAGATTGATCCTTTGATCATTATGTAGTGTTGTTCTTTGTTTCTTTTCACAGCCTTTGTTTTATAGTCTATTTTATCTGATATGAGTATTGCTACTCCTGCTTTCTTTTCGTCTGTATTTGTGTGGAATATCTTTTTCTTGCCCTTCACTTTCAGTCTGTATGTATCCCCTGTTTTGAGGTGGGTGTCTTGTAGACAACATATGTAGGGGTCTTGCTTTTGTAACCATTCACCCAGTCTTTGTCTTTTGGTTGGATCATTCAACCCATTTACATTTAAGGTAATTATTGATAAGTATGTTCCCGTTGCCATTTGCTTTATTGTTTTGGGTACGAGTTTATACACCCTGTTTGTTTCCTGTCTACAGAAGATCCTTTAGCATTTGTTGGAGAGCTGGTTTGGTGGTGCTGAGTTTTCTCAGCTTTTGCTTGTCTCTAAAGCTTTTGATTTCTCCTTCATATTTGAATGAGATCCTTGCTGGGTACAGTAATCTGAGCTGTAGGTTATTTTCTTTCATCAATTTAAATATGTCCTGCCATACCCTCCTGGTTTGCAGAGTTTCTATTGAAAGATCAGCTGTTATCCTTATGGGAATCCCCTGTGTGTTATTTGTTGTTTTTCCCTTGCTGCTTTTAATATTTGTTCTTTGTGTTTGATCTTTGTTAATTTGATTAATATGTGTCTTGGGGTGTTTTGCCTTGAGTTTATCCTGTTCGGGACTCTCTGGGTTTCTTGGACTTGGGTGATTATTTCCTTCCCCATTTTAGGGAAGTTTTCAACTATTATCTCCTCAAGTATTTTCTCATGGTCTTTCTTTTTGTCTTCTTCTTCTGGGACTCCTGTGATTCGAATAGTTGGGGCATTTAACATTGTCTTGGAGGTCTCTGAGATTGCCCTCATTTCTTTTAATTCATTTTTCTTTTTTTCCTCTCTGATTCATTTATTTCTACCTGTCTATCTTCTACTTCACTAATCCTATCTTCTGTCTCTATTATTCTACTATTTGTTGCTTCCAGAGTGTTTTTGATCTCATTTATTGCATTATTCATTATATATTGACTCTTTTTTATTTCTTCTAGGTCCTTGTTAAACCTTTCTTGCATCTTCTCAATCCTTGTCTACAGGCTATTTATCTGTGATTCCATTTTGATTTCAAGATTTTGGATCATTTTCACTATCATTATTCTGAATTCTTTATCAGGTAGATTCCCTATCTCTTCCTCTTTTGTTTGGTTTGGTGGGCATTTATCCTGTTCCTTTACCTGCTGGGTATTCCTCTGTCTCCTCATCTTGTTTATATTGCTGTGTTTGGGATGGCCTTTCTGTATTCTGGCAGTTTGTGGAGTTCTCTTTATTGTTGTTTCCTCACTGTGGGTGGGGTTGTACGGGTGGCTTGTCAAGGTTTCCTGGTTAGGGAAGCTTGTGTCAGTGTTCTGGTGGGTGGAGCTGGATTTCTTCTCTCTGGAGTGCAATGAAGTGTCCAGTAATGAGTTATGAGATGTGCAGGGGGTTTGGAGTGACTTTGGGCAGCCTGTATATTGAAGCTCAGGGCTGTGTTCCTGTGTTGGTGGAGCATTTGCATGGTATGTCTTGCTCTGAAATTTGTTGGCCCTTGGGTGGTGCTTGGTTTCAGTATAGGTATGGAGGCATTTGATGAGCTCCTGTCTATTAATGATCCCTGGAGCCAGGAGTTCTCTGGTGTTCTCAGGACTTGGACTTAAGCCTCTTGTTTCTGGTTTTCAGTCTTATTTTTGCAGTAGCCTCAAGACTTCTCCATCTATACAGCACTATAGGTAAAACATCTAGGTTAAACATGAAAAGTTTCTCCACAGTGAGGGACACCCAGAAAAGTTCACAGAGTTACATGGAGAAGAGAAGAGGGAGGAGGGAGTTAGAGGTGACCCTGAATGAGATGAGGTGGAATCAAAAGAGGAGAGAGAAAGCTCACCAGTAATCATTTCCTTATGTGCACTCCACAGTCTGGACAACTCAGAGACGTTCATGGAGTTATACAGAGAAGAGAAGAGGGAGGAAGGAGACAGAGGTGGCCAGGAGGATAAAGTGGGGAATCAAAAGGAAAGAGACAGATCCAGCAAGTAATCAGTTCTCTAAGTGTTCTCCACCGTCTGGAACACACAGAGATTCACAGAGTTGGGTAGAGAAGAGAAGGGGGAGGGAGGAGACAGAGGCAACCTGGTGGAGAAAAAGGAGAGTCCAAAGTGGGAGAGAGCAGTCAAGCCAGTAATCTTGCTCCCAAGTCAAAATGGGTAATGAAGATTGGGTTCTTAAAGGTACACAGTTGATAACAAATACCAAAAAGCAAAGATTAAAAATCTAGAGTAGAAGTTGGGTTTTCAAAAATACAATATTAAAGAAAAGAAAGGAAAAAAGTCACAAAATTTATTTATATATATATATAAAGTTTGCTTTAAAAAATAGGGTCTCTTTTTTTTTAACAAAGTAATAGTAGGTTATAAAACTGAAAATTAAAGGAGTAATAGAGGACTTAAAATTTTTAAAAAAAGAATGATAGTAAAAATAGCAAAAATATATCTAGGACTTTCTCTGGTGTTGTTGTGGGCAGTGTGGGGTCATTTCATTTTCAGATAGTTCCTTGGTCCGGCTTATATTTCTCAAGATATACAGGCCCCTTCCTATATAGTCGGTACTACCTACAGGGTTTTAAACTATTGCACCTGTCACTTCCAAGGCGGTTCCCTCTGTTTTAGCTTCTTCTGTTTGCTGGTCTCTTCAGTGTCTGATTTCCTCCCTGACACAAGGGGGCTGTGGAGGACACTTTTTTAGGCTCAATGGTTCAGTTGCGCTGTGGGGAGGGAGGGATGCTGCAGACAAATAACACTGGCATGTGTTCTCAGTGTCTCAGCCACACTGGGCCTGCCCCCGCTGACGGCATGTGTGCCCTCCCTGACCACACTGCTCAGCCTCTAGGTTGCTCCACCGGGAACCATTCGAGGCCATCCCTGGGCTCCATGCACCTCCCAGGTCTAAGCCACTCAGGTTCAGGCACTCAGGTAGTCCTCAGAGGCACAGACTGGGTTGGGCCTGCATTTTGTGCCCTTCCCATGTCCGAGCAGCTCAGGTGATGAGGTGTTTGGCGAGTGCAGTTGCTGCAACTTATTGCCTCCCCCGTCCCTGCCACTCGGTTTTCTGGGTGTACAACCGGCGCACCTTCTCAGGCAGATATTGACTGTCCAGAATCCCAAGAAGTCCTGGTTAGCAATGTAGCCTGCTTGCAGTTTGGTAGATAATGCCTCTCTGGGGCTGCGATTGCCCCCTTCCGGCTCTGGCTGCCTGTCACCGGAGGGGGATGGTCTGCCACCGGCTAGCTCTGATCAGTCCTTTGTTCTGTGGGTGGGCCTGGTGGTGTCTTAGGTTAGGGCTTTTCGCGTGGTAACTATCCAACTGTCTGGTTTGCTAGCCCAAGTTAGTTCCCTCAGATTGCCCTCACGGCATTCAGACCCGGTCCTTACTCTAAGCAATGCAGCCTGCACCTCCCTGCCCAGACCCCGCTTGCTAGCGGCGGGTGCAGGCATCTGTGCTGCTTCTCCTCTGGGGGAGTTACTATTGGGCACGTAATCTATGGGTTTTAATTATTTATTTGTTTTTCCTCCCAGTTATGTTGCCCCCTGTGGTTCCAAGGCTTGCCACAGATTTGGCACTGAGAGTGTTTTCTGGTATTTGGAAACTCTTTTTAAGACTCCCTTCCCAGGACGGAGATCTGTCCCTACCTCTTTTGTCTCACTTTTTGTCTTTTATATTTTTTCCTACCTCCTTTTGAAGACAATTTTTGAGTGCCTGATGTCCTCTGACGGCATTCAGAAGTTGTTTTGTGGAATTTACTCAGCGTTTTAATGTTCTTTTGATGAATTTATGGGGAAGAAAGTGGTCTCCCCATCCTATTCCCCCACCATCTTAGGACTGCACTCTGTTTCTGAATTTTAATATGCTGTCTAGGTTGGTCATAGCTTTCCTTCCAAGGAAGAAGTATCTTTTAATTTCATGGCTGCAATCACTATCTGCAGTGATTTTGGAGCCCCCCCAAATAAAGTCTCTGCTTCCATTGTTTCTCCATCTATTTGCCATGAAGGGATGGGACCAGATGTGATGATATTCATTTTTTGAATGCAGAATTTTAAGCCATCTTTTTCACTCTCTTCTTTAATTTTTCAAGAGGTTCTGTAGTTCCTCTTTGCTTTCTGCCATTATAATGGTGTCATCTGTACATCTGAGGTTATTGATATATCTCCCTGCAATCTTGTTTATAACTTGTGAGTCATCCAGCTCAGCATTTCACATGATGCACTCTACATAAAAGTTAAATAATCAGGGTGACAGTATACAGCCTTGACATACTCCTTTTCCAATTTGGAACCAGTCCATTGTTCCATGTCCAGTTCTAACTGTTGCTTCTTGACCTGCATACAGGTTTCTCAGGAGACAGGTAAGGTGGTCTGGTATTCCCATCTGTTTAAGAATTTTCCACAGTTTATTGTGGTCCACAAAATCAAAAGCTTTAGTGTAGTGAGTGAAGCAGAAGTATATGTTTTTCTGGAATTCCCTTCTTTTTCTATGATTCAATGGATGTTGGCAATTTGATCTCTGGTTCCTCTGCCTTTTCTAAATCCAGCTTGAACATCTGGAAGTTCTCAGTTCATGTACTGTTGAATCCTAGCTTGAAGGATTTTGAGCATCACTTTGCTGCCATGTGAGATAAGTGCAATTGTGCGGTAGCTTGAACATTCTTTGGCATTGTCCCTCTTTGGGATTGAAATGAAAACTGACCTTTTCCAGTCCTGTGGCCAGTGTTAAATTTTTCAAATTTGCTGACATATTGAGTGCAGCTCTGTAACCGCATCATCTTTGAGGATTTGAAATAGCTCTGCTGGGATTCCATCACTTCCACTGGCTTTGTTTATAGTAATGCTTCCTAAGCCCACTTGACTTTACACTCCAGGATGTCTTCTTAGGTCCTTTTTGATGCAATGGTAATGAATTGTTACTTGAATTTCTCTTTCTGCTCTTTTGTTGTTAATGTATAGTGAAAACAGAGTATTTGTCTGTCTCTGTTTGCCTTATTTGAGTCAGCTTACTACTCTCCAGGTTCATCCAGGTTGTTTCAAATGGCAAAACAATTTTTTATGGCTAAGTAATATATATATATATAATATTAATATCATAGTGATATTATAATATAGTGATATTGTATGTATATGTATCTATCTTCTTTTTCCATTCATCTGTTGATTGACTGCTTGCTTCTATCTTGGCTATTGTAAATAAGACTTCCATGAACATCCAAATGATGGAGATTATTAAGGGAAGGTCTCAAATTAGGTAAAAAGCCTTGGGCTGGTTGGCCTTGAGGACATGGTAAGCCCTCACCTGGAGTCCTGGAGAAACTGGTTGCTAGGGAAATCAGCCCAGGATCCTTTCTTGTGTCAAGCAATGGGAATTCTGAGATGATGGAGTCTGTGAGGGTCAAATATAGCTGTCTTGAGCCAAGGTCATATTCAAGGTAGAGCAAAGCGCTTTCATTCTTTTAGCCTGTCTATGGAATGGAAAAAAAAAAAATCCTCAGTAAATTTGCCTCTAGCCTTGGGAACAGAATGACAATTTGGGTGTGAAACCACTGTTCTAGTTCAACTTAGAGAAGATTGTTGACACACAAGTTGGAATGGTTCCAATAGCTTACCTTGCAAAAAAAAATCTTAAGATTTATAGTTTCCTTTGTATAAACAAGGGACGTATTGGAGTTTACCTCAAGACCAATTAGGCTTTGGCAAGACACACAAGAGGCACACTGGAGCATTACCTTTAGAAGTAGGGAGAGGAAGAGCAAGCTTGTGAATGCTTAGAAAGGTGTAGAGATGTTTCTGATGCCCGCAAGAGGCAGAGAGCCTCTGCCTTACTTTGTATAATAAACATCTTAGAATTCCACTGTAGCTTGTGTTCTCTCTGTGACCATTTGTCATCTTTTTATCTTCAGACACAACTTCAGAGGTGACATCATGATACCTAGAGCAGAGAGAACCATAGAGAATGAAAGATCTCATTCAAGAATTTTAAGAAGTATGGGTGCTATTAGCTTTTACTGATAGCTTAATAATCAATAAAAATGCCATACCCAGTTAACCCAGCAGTTTCTTCAGCTCAGAGTTTTGAACACTGATGAATGGATTGTGGAAGAACTCTGTGATTTCAATCTAACTCTCTTAAGTTTCTGTAAAACTTTGCTGTTTCTATTCCAACCCACTGTGATCAGCCATTTGTGAATTCAAGCAGAAAAAATTGTCTGTTTTCTTATACTTTTTCCCATTTTGTTATTTTTGTACAGACTTTCACAAAGTAGAATTCTCAAATAATAATCAAAGTCATAGTTTCATGTTAAAAACACAAGTTATTATATGGTTTGTTATGATTAAATTTTTGTGGAAGTTTTATTAATTGGTAATGCAAAAAGACCAGAAGTGGCTTTTTGTAGACCACTTTTAGGCTTCATGAAACCATTATGTGATAGAAATAGGACTATGGCTAAATTCTGAATGAAAATAGGACAGTTTCCCTTTTTTGCTATTTGTATTTCATATCTCCACCACTCCAGATAAAGGATTTAAAACTCTACATGATGCCAAAAGCTCAGGCTCTGTGTGCTGTTGCCAAATTGGATCTTGGAGACAGAGGGTTGGGTGAAGTAGAAAAGAAAAAATTCATTACTTTGCCAGGTAAAGGGGGACACAGCAGGTTCATGCCTCTCAAAATTGTGTATCCCAACCTGAAAGGATTTGAGGAGGAGTTTTATAGCAAGGGTTCAAGGTTGTGCTTGCTGATAAGATTAGGGTGAATTCAGGGCCTCTACTCCCTCATCTGGTCTCAAGTGATCTTTTTTACTAACTTTTTATTTTATTTGTGGGTTTGGCCAATTAACAATGTTGTGATAATTTCAGGTGAAAAATAAAGGAGCTCAGCCACACATATACATGTTTGCATTCTCCCCCAAACTCCATTCCCATCCAGGCTGCCACTATAATATTGAGCAGATTTCCATGTGCTATACAGTCAGTCCTTATAGGCTATCCATTTTGAATATAGCAGGATATACATGTTCATCCCAAACCTCCTAACTATCCTCCCATCTCTAGCTTGGTGAACTTCTCTGGTTCCTTTAATGTAGCCTCTGGTGGTCTTTCTCTGGTAAGAAGAATGCTATCGTCTTGTTCTTGTTGTTCAGTAATCAAGTCAGTGTCCAATTCTTCCCGACCCCATGGACTAAAGCATGCCAGACTTCTTCCCTGCCCTTCGGCATCTCCTGGAGTTTGGCCAAGTTTGTATCCATTGAATCGGTGATGCCATTCAATCATCTGTTGCCCTCTTCTCCTTCTGCCTTCAGTCTTTCCCAGCATCAGGGTCTTTTCCAATGAGTCAGCTCTTTGCATCAAATGTCCAGAGTATTGGCGTTTCAGCTTCAGTCTTGACAAAGAGTATTAGGGTTGATTTCATTTAAGATTGACTGATTTGATCTCCTTGCTGTCCAAAGGACTCTCTAGAGTCTTCTCCAGGACCACAGTGCAAAAGCATAAATTCTTCAGTGCTCTGCCTTCCTTATTGTCCAGCTCACACATCCATATGGGAGAAGGCAATGGCACTCCACTCCAGTAGTCTTGCCTGGAAAATCCCATGGACGGAGGAGCCTGGTGTGCTGCAGTCCATGGAGTCGCTAGGAGTCGGACACGACTGAGTGACTTCACTTTCACTTTTCACTCTCATTCATTGGAGAAAACCCACTCCAGTGTTCTTGCCTGGAGAATCCCAGGGACAGGGGAGAAATGGCAACCCACTCCAGTGTTCTTGCCTGGAGAATCCCAGGGACAGGGGATCCTGGTGGGCTGCCAGTCTATGGGGTCGCACAGAGTTGGACACGACTGACATGACTTAGCAGCACATCCATACATGACTACTGTAAAGACCATAGCCTTGACTATATGGGCCTTTGTTGGCAAAGTGATATCTTTGCTTTTTAACACACTGTCTAGGTTAGTCATAATTTCCTGCCAAGAAGCAATCATTTTATAATGTCATGGCTGCAGTCTCCATCCACAGTGATGTTAGGGCCTGAGAAGGGAAATCTGTCACTGCTTCCATATTTTCCCCTTCTATTTGCCGTGAGGTGATGGGAAGAGGTGTCATGATCTTAGTTTTTCAATATTGAGTTTTAAGCTGACTTTTTCACTCTCCTCCTTCACCCTTATCAAGAGGTTCTTTAGTTTCTCTTCTCTTTCTTCCTTTAGGGTGGTTCATGTACATATTTGAGGTTGTTGATATTTCTCCTGGTAACCTTGATTTCAGCTTGTAACTCACCTGATGTGTTCTGTGTATAAGTTAATAAACATGGTGACAATAAACAGCTTCATCATACTCCTCTCTGAATTCTGAAACCAGTCAGTTGTTCCATATGGGGTTCTAACTGTTGCTTCTTGACCCACATACAGGTTTCTCAGGAGACAGATAACATGGTCTGGTATCCCATCTCTTTAAAGAGTTTTCTACAGTATTTTTATGATCCACACAGTCAAGGGTTTAGTGCAGTGAGTGAAATACAGGTAGATGTTTTCTGTTCCTGTGCCATTTCTTTTTTTTTTTAATTATTTTTAAAAATTTATTATTATTTTTTTACCTTTACAATATTTTATTGGTTATGCCATATGTCAACATTAATCCACCACAGGTATACACGTGTTCCCCATCCTGAACCCTCCTCCCTCCCTGTACCATCCCTCTGAGTCCTCCCAGTGCACCAGCCCCAAGCATCCAGTATCATGCATCGAACCTGGACTGACGACTAATTTCATATATGATGTTATACATGTTTCAATGCCATTCTCCCTGAATCATGCCACCCTCTCCCTCTTCCACAGAGTCCAAAAGACTGTTCTATACATCAGTGTCTCTTTTGCTGTCTCAGTACACAGGGTTATTGTTACCATCTTTCTAAATTCCATATATATGCGTTAGTGTACTGTATTGGTGTTTTGCTTTCTGGCTTACTTCACTCTGTATAATAGGCTCCAGTTTCATCCACCTCATTAGAACTGATTCAAATGTATTCTTTTTAATGGCTGAGTAATATTCCATTGTGTATATGTACCACTGCTTTCTTATCCATTCATCTGCTGATGGACATCTAGGTTGCTTCCATGTCCTGGCTATTATAAACAGTGCAGCAATGAACATTGGGGTACACGTGTCTCTTTCCCTTCTGGTTTCCTCAGTGTGTATGCCCAGCAGTGGGATTGCTGGGTCATAAGGCAGTTCTATTTCCAGTTTTTTAAGGAATCTCCACACTGTTCTCCATAGTGGCTGTACTAGTCTGCATTCCCACCAACAGTGTAAGAGGGTACCCTTTTCTCCACACCCTCTCCAGCATTTATTGCTTGTAGACTTTTGGATTACAGCCATTCTGACTGGTGTGAAATGGTACCTCATAGGGGTTTGATTTTCATTTCTCTGATAATGAGTGATGTTGAGCATGTTTTCATGTGTTTGTTAGCCATCTGTATGTCTTCTTTGGAGAAATGTCTACTTAGTTCTTTGGCCCATTTTTTTGATTAGGTCATTTATTTTTCTGGAAATTGAGCTGTAGGAGTTGCTTGTATATTTTTGAGATAGTTGTTTGTCAGTTGCTTCATTTGCTATTATTTTCTCCCATTCTGAAGGCTGTCTTTTCACCTTGCTTAGAGTTTCCTTTGTTGTGCAGAAGCTTTTAAGTTTAATGGGGTCCCATTTGTTTATTTTTGCTTTTATTTCCAGTATTCTGGGAGGTGGGTCATAGAGGATCCTGCTGTGATGTATGTCAGAGGGTGTTTTACCTATGTTCTCCTCTAGGAGTTTTATAGTTTCTGATCTTACGTTTAGATCTTTAATCTATTTTGAGTTTATTTTTGTGTATGGTGTTAGAAAGTGTTCTAGTTTCATTCTTTTACAAGTGATTGACCAGTTTTCCCAGCACCACTTGTTAAAGAGATTGTCTTTAATCCATTGTATATTCTTGCCTCCTTTGTCAAAGATAAGGTGTCCATAGGTGTGTGGATTTATCTCTGGGCTTTCTATTTTGTTCCATTGATCTATATTTCTGTCTTTGTGCCAGTACCATACTGTCTTGATGACTGTGGCTTTGTAGTAGAGCCTGAAGTCAGGCAGGTTGATTCCTTCAGTTCCATTCTTCTTTCTCAAGATTGCTTTGGCTATTCGAGGTTTTTTGTATTTCCATACAAATTGTGAAATTATTTGTTCTAGCTCTGTGAAGAATACCATTAGTAGCTTGATAGGGATTGCATTGAATGTATAAATTGCTTTGGGTAGTATACTCATTTTCACTATATTGATTCTTCCAATCCATGAACATGGTATATTTCTCCATCTATTAGTGTCTTCTTTGATTTCTTTGACCAGTGTTTTATAGTTTTCTATATATAGGTCTTTATTTAGGTAGATATATTCCTAAGTATTTTGTTCTTTTTGTTGCAATGGTGAATGGAATTGTTTTGTTAATTTCTCTACTTTCTCATTATTAGTGTATAGGAACGCAAGGGATTTCTGTGTGCTGATTTTATATCCTGAAACTTTACTATATTCATTGATTAGTTCTAGTAATTTTCTGTTCTATGTAGAAGATCATGTCATCTGCAAACAATGAGAGGTTTACTTCTTCTTTTCCAATTTGGATTCCTTTTATTTCTTTTTCTGCTCTGATTGCTGTGGCCAAAACTTCCAAAACTATGTTGAATAGTAATGGTGAAAGTGGGCACCCTTGTCTTGTTCCTGACTTTAGGGGAAATGCTTTCAGTTTTTCACCATTGAGGATAATGTTTGCTGT
Source organism: Syncerus caffer (assembly GCA_902825105.1). Taxonomy (NCBI): domain Eukaryota; kingdom Metazoa; phylum Chordata; class Mammalia; order Artiodactyla; family Bovidae; genus Syncerus; species Syncerus caffer. The sequence goes on from CADEAB010000619.1 coordinate 107,895, forward strand.
GGGTTTGTCATATATAGCTTTTATTATGTTGAGGTATGTTCCTTGTATTCCTGCTTTCTGGAGAGTTTTTATCATAAATGGATGTTGAATTTTGTCAAAAGGTTTCTCTGCATCTATTGAAATAATCATATGGTTTTTATTTTTCAATTTGTTAATGTGGTGTATTACATTGGTTGATTTGCAGATATTGAAGAATCCTTGCATCCCTGGGATAAAGCCCACTTGGTCATGGTGTATGATCTTTTTAATGTGTTGTTGGATTCTGATTGCTAGAATTTTGTTAAGGATTTTTGCATCTATGTTTATCAGTGATATTGGTCTGTAGTTTTCTTTTTTTGTGGCATCTCTGTCAGGTTTTGGCGTTAGGGTGATGGTGGCCTCATAGAATGAATTTGGAAGTTTACTTTCCTCTGCAATTTTCTGGAAGAGTTTGAGAAAGATAGGTGTTAGCTCTTCTCTAAATTTTTGGTAGAATTCAGCTGTGAAGCCATCTGGACCTGGGCTTTTGTTTGCTGGAAGATTTCTGATTACAGTTTCAATTTCCGTGCTTGTGATGGGTCTGTTAAGATTTTCTATTTCTTCCTGGTCCAGTTTTGGAAAGTTGTACTTTTCTAAGAATTTGTCCATTTCTTTCAAGTTGTCCATTTTATTGGCATATAATTGCTGATAGCAGTCTCTTATGATCCTTTGTATTTCTGTGTTGTCTGTTGTGATCTCTCCATTTACATTTCTAATTTTATTGATTTGATTTTTCTCCCTTTGTTTCTTGATGAGTCTGGCTAATGGTTTGTCAATATTATTTATCCTTTCAAAGAACCAGTTTTTGGCTTTATTTCTTCTGCCTTTTCTAAACTCAACTTGAAATCTAGTTCTCAGTTCACAAATGCTGAAGCCTAGCTTGGAGTATTTTGAGCAAAACCTTACTAGCATGGGAGATGAGTTCAATTGTCTGGTGGCTTGAACATTCTTTAGTACTTCCCTTCTTAGGAAGTGGGATGATATTGACCTTTTCTAGTCCTGTGGCCACTGCTAGGTTTTCCAAATTTGCTGACATATTGAGTACAGCACTTTAAGAGCATCATCTTTTAGGATTTTAAATATCTGCTGGAATTCCATCACCTCTGCTAGCTTTATTCTCAGCAATGCTTCCTAAGACCCACTAGTCTTCACATTCCAGGATATCTGGTTCTAGATGAGTGATTACACTATTTTGGTTATCTGGGTCTTGAAGATCTTTTTGTATAGTTCTGTGTATTCTTGCCACCTCTTCCTAATATCTTCTGCTTCTATTAGATGTCAGTGGGAAGCTGACATCTTAAATAGTTTAAAGACATTGTTATGTATCCTTGAGGCAGACCAAGACTGCCTCAAAGCTCTATTGTTTCTTGGCTGCCCCTCCCTTGCCTTTTCATCCCTTCCTTTCCCAAATTAATATTTGTTAGAATCTGCCCTTTGGAATTCGGGGAATGTCATGGAGGTTGGAGGTGTGTTCCTTACAAGAAACCAGGGACAGAAGGGCTTCTGTGCCCAGGAGCCCCACAGGATCCTGATCAATTTCATGCAGAAGAAAAAAATGCTTATAACTGTGCATTCATATGGTCAGATCCGAATCCACACTTTAAAAAAGAAAATGTTGAATAAAGCTGGCACAAATTCTATAGCTCCTGACTTATCTCACTAAAGCCAACTGCTGACTTCTTAAAGATAGGGAGGGGTGCAAAGCTCAGCACCCAGTAGCTTTCAGTCTCTATCTGCTAAATGAATGAAAGGATAGAAAATCAGATCTTGAGATGAGTGTCATTTTTCCCCTCCTTACATTTTTGCAGTTTAAGTTTTGGAACATTACTAAAGAAGGACAATCTAGATGCAGATGAAATTAAATTTAACTTTGATTTCTCCTCTTGGAAATCTACTTAGTTCTTCTGAAGTGTGTGTGAACTGAGAAAAGTTTCCAATACTAGAAATTTCTCTTATACTTTGGCACTTTTTAACCTAGAAGTTCCCATCCACTGCTCAGTTGTGAGTATGCTGACCTCAGGACCCCCTGGTTGAAACATTTGGGCACCCTCCTAGGACCCCTGGTACTAGTGAAATGACCCTATTATTGTTCTGCTGATGGATCAATCACTTGATCAGAGAACAAGCTTGGCTTTTGTCCCAATATCAAGGATGCTTCTAATATCATAGCATAATAGGGTTTTGGATATCCTCAAGGACAGATTTCCTCCTTGGATAATGGAAATTAGAACAATGAACTTCACAGGGGGATAAATATTAGTAACTGTTGTGACTTCCATCAAGAAAGAGGAACTATATCATTGTTCATTCCCTACCATGCACGCCTTTTTCATAATTTGCTCTTACAATGTAAGTTTAGAAGTTAAGAAATGTGTAACAGTGGTGATTTGTCTGATCTGATGTTTTTATGCGTTGTATTTTTTTTACCTAGCTTCGTTTGTACAATTTGAACAAAAGAAATGAACTTGCAGTGAAAATCCTTTCCTGCAGCATCATTCAGTTGGAAAAATGAAACAAAACATACACACACCAACAAAAAGCACATTAGGTTAAAAAAGTGTATATACTGAATGTTTTTTAAGTGGATAAGTTTCTTAAAAAAATACTGCTCATTAGTCCAACTTTCTCTTTATCCCCCATTATTTGTTCCCATTCTTTGACTTTGCTGGTTTCCCTCCCTTTTCTGAATCAATGAAAATAGGCCACATCTAATAGATAAGCTAGACATTTCAATAATTACCTTTTTTTCTTGGTATTTATTCTTTTTTCTTCGTTTCTTTCTGGTCCATGTGCCTTCACCCACTACATTATAAAACCTGCTCAAATCTATTTGAACCTGCCTTTCAGAGTTTACATCTTTTCTTCCTTCTCTACCTTCCTTACTCTGGAACATCATCATGCCATCTAGTCTTGCTTATTCAGTAGAATTAACATGATGCCATTGATGTTCTGTATCAATGTGCTGTTCTATGGGTGCCTGCATGGCTATAACATCTTCAGAGAGGGACAGAAGTGTTATCACAGACAAGGACTAAAAATGAAGATGAATGATCTTGGCCTTTCCATATGTATGCACACTTCTTGTGATGCTCTTTTCTGACAGGGATGGAAAAGAAGGCCTCTGCTGAATCGGTGGCCTCACCTACCAGAAGACATGTTATTCTGCTCTAGCAAAGATACCACATGTGGTACAGTGGCTGCAATGCTGTTGCATTTTTAGTAGTCTACTGTAATTCTCCAGAATCCGAATTTTTTGTAGTAGACAGACTTATGAAATACATGGAGATACGATGACCACTCTTGCATCTTTAATTATTTAAGAGTGGCACATATTTCTCCTTTTCCTCTACACATTGGTAAATGATATTTAAAAGAACTTATCTTCTTTGCCTCTAAGGGGAGGATATAGGTCATATCAATGACTTCTACTTGGTTTTCTTGGATAGGACAGTCTTAACCCGTAGGCCAAGGACCAATATGGGGATTATGCCAATGACCAGTTTTGTCTATCTGGCCCACACTTTCAAAGATAATGGAAATGCCCACCAAGTGGTTTAATAAGGGAGCCTTGATGGTTCCAGGTATCTATGTCAACTCAAACTCTATGTCCAATAATACTTGGATTATTGTGCACTTCTTATCTGTGCATAATTGCTTATGTAAATGGACACAGGTCCTCTTGGAAGACTGGGAAACTCATTACTGTGCATATGTCTCAAGTTGTTGTAGTCTCCTTAGTCGTGGAAACTTTTTTCTTCAGTTAGTGATCTCCAGACCTGAGATTATCAATAGCACAGGTCCAGAAACTAAGCAACAGATTGTAATTTTTTAATGGACCAAAGGCCATCAGCCTCCTGATCATCCATCCTTTATTTCTTCCATGGTACAGATTGAGTAGTATCTAGTTGGCTGCTCATCTGTTTTCACCCTTAGGAATGTCATGTTCTATTAATCCATCTTCCTAATCTCAGTCTGGTTGTATCTCTAACTTGCCTCTCCTTATGATGATTACATTTACTTAGCTTCTAAAGCCTATGAGCATCACTCAGATTGTGACTGCTAAGAGTGAAACTTGTTCTTTAACAGTCTTCCCATCATCAGCTCTGGTCTCATTATGATATTCCTTCTGTACTTGGTAAATGTATCCTCCAGGTCTTCCCAGACAACATAATCACTTGGAGGAGTTTCCTGCATGTGTGTGGCACATCTACTCCAGCATACTTCACTCTTCTGAATCACTTAATCACTCTCTCTACCACTTGCCACAGCAACTCCAGCATTTGAACCTCATTGTTGGCATCACATTTTCCATGCCTCAAGGAGGCATCTTAGGATGGTACTGTAGATACTGTCGTCCATCAGTTTAACATTTTACTGACATTTCCAAAAGTGTCAAGTGTTAGTTGCTCAGTCGTGACTGAGTCTCTGCAACCCCACCAGGCAGCCCACCAGGCGTCTCTATCCATGGATTCTCCAGGCAAGAATACTGGGGTGGGTTGCCATTCCCTTCCCCAGAGGATCTTCCTCATCCAGGGATCAAACCCAGGTCTCCCTCAATGCAGGCGGATTCTTTACCATCGGAACCACCAGGGAAGGCATTTGCAATGACCTGTTTTATTTAAACTTTCCATGCAGTGTTTGTGGGTCCTGACAGTGTTCCCTTTCACACAGGTGCTCAGCACTGTGTCATGTCTATTGTTCCAACATGCAAGCCATCATTTTTGTTCTTTCTATAAGCTCTTTCTGAACTATTTTAGAGGACAGTGAGTATATTCTTGGGAGGATAGATGGACTGGTCTTATTGGGAGAAATGCGTCAGAGATTGCAGATTTATCTTGCTTCTTTAGTTTCTCCCAGAAATACATCTCTGCATTTAGCACAAAAGCAGTGGAGTGTGACACCAGCACAGGGTGACTTTGACTTACTTCCGTCTTCCTGCCAAAACGGCTCCTAAGTAGTGTCAAGTTTAGTGAATTTTCAAAAAATGAAGCCAATCCTAAGTGCTTGTCCGTCCATTGTAACCTTTCTATGGTTCCCCAGCCTCAGGCCCTCATGAAAGCAGCTCGAGTCCTGCGTTTGGCTGAGTGATTGGATGGGTAGAGAAGACAGAAGGACAGATGGAAGCCTCCTTTGAACCACACAGATTCTAGGAAGTGTTATTATATGTATTCTACACGCTGACCTTTCACTTTTATGTCTCACCTCAAGATTGTGAATCCCCTCCTGTCATTGCCCATGGACAACGTAAAATAGTCTCTAAATTCTTTATATTTCAACGTGAGGAAGTTGAATATGAATGTGATGAAGGGTACGTCCTGGTTGGAGTGAAAAGACTCTCCTGCACGTCTTCAGGCTGGTCACCTGTGGTCCCTCAGTGTAAAGGTAATTCTGGCTCCCTCTTCATTTTAGGGGGTGAAGGGTAGGACTATCATCAGAGTATTTAGAGCACAGTTTCTTCCCTGTGAGAGGCAGCAAAAAAAAAAAAAAAAAACCATTTGATTTGATTTATTGAATGGTCTGATGGTATCCAAAGCAAAAAGTACAGAGGGCACACAGAACATTAATTTCCCCTTTTCCCAGGTACAAAATTCAGCCTTTCTGAGGCATCTCCATTTCCCAGGTTCTTGTATAATTCCAGAAATAGTCTACAGATGGTACATTCTATTTGCATGTAGCTGTGGCCTGCAGCAAAATTTTCATGAAAAGTTGGTCTAGAATGTAAGCCCTAGTGGACTAATGCCAAGCATTGTGAAATCACAAGTATTTCCATCAGTGCCAGTGCAGGGCACCAGCTGATCACAATGTAGCTGTGTGGTGAGGGACTCCTAATTTTCCAGCTGTTGTGGGGACAAGAGGTCAAAATGAGGTCTGATTATTGCACACACACAGGTTTAATATCATTTCATCATCAACAACTTCAGGGATGATTTGCCACCATCATCTCCTTTGCACACAGGAGAATAATAAGCAAGAGGGAAAATTTTTCATCTATTGTCTTACAGGAATCAAGATACAAGAGACAGCTGATTTGATAGTTGAAGATTTGGGGTCACATGCCCTTTTTATTGGAGAAGGCAATGGCAACCCACTCCGGTACTCTTGCCTGGAAAATCCCATGGACGGAGGAGCCTGGTAGGCTGAAGTCCATGGGGTCGCTAAGAGTTGGACACGACTAAGCGACTTCACTTTCACTTTTCACTTTCATGCATTGGAGGAGGAAATGGCAACCCACTCCAGTGTTCTTGCCTGGAGAATCCCAGGGACGGGGGAGCCTTGTGGGCTGCTGTCTATGGGGTCGCACAGAGTCGGACACGACTGAAGTGACTTAGCAGAAGCAGCAGCAGCCCTTTTTATATTGTCAGGCTATTTAAAATTGTTATATATCCTTCAGCAAGTCACTTAACCTCTCTGTATGTCACTTTCTCTTAGATAAAATAGTGAGACTTAAATAAGATGATCACATAAAGATCTACCCCAAAGTCTGATAAAGTACTATCCCAATGCTCAATAAATATGCTAATGAATATTATTTTTCTTCTCAAGATTAAAAAAAAAAGGTAAAACATTTAGCAACACTTAAATACAGTTCATTCTTAGTGCCCTAGGCTTGCATGTTTTTTCTTAGATCTGTGGATTGCTTAAAGTTATGTTTCCATTGCAGCACTGTGTCTGAAACCAGAGATAGAATATGGAAGGTTATCTGTGGAGAAGGTTAGGTATGTTGAACCTGAAAGAATTACTATCCAGTGTGAGTCTGGCTATAGTTTGGTTGGTTCTGAAAATATCACTTGCTCAGAGGACAGAACCTGGTACCCGGAGGTGCCCAAGTGTGAGTGGGTAAGTCACACAATTTGAGGTAATTTTTGTTTTACTAAACCCCAAAGCACTGTCCTGCCAGCAAAGGTGGTACCTGACTTGTCAAGATTCATTCATCCAAAGGAACTCTCATTTTCACTTTGGAGTCTTCTGGTCCGATGGGATATGCAAAGTTTTCCTCCTCTCACTTGTGATCAGGGAAAACTGAGCCCCTTTGGAGTGGAGGGTCTCAGAGCTGGTAGTACTGACTCCCAACTTTTCTAGAGGATTTGATATACTCTTGTCCCATTTCTGAATGGTCAGAAGTAGTGTCTATTCCCACAGAAGCTTTCTGGGAGGCTGTCTCAGAGCAGAGTTATATTCCTTTCAGGAAGATGATGGTGGGAAGCAAGGTGTTTCTGGTTTTCCTGCTCCCCCACCAGTCCTGGGGTGTGTCTTGGTCCTGAATCTGTAACCCTGCCTGTTTCCACATGAACTGTGCCCCCTAACAATCGGGAGAGAAGTCTTTCAAGCATACTCATCATGTGTTTCTCCTTTAGGAGTATCCTGAAGGCTGTGAGCAAGTAGTCACAGGCAGGAAACTCTTGCAGTGCCTCTCAAGGCCAGAGGAGGTGAAATTGGCCCTGGAAGTGTACAAGCTGTCCCTGGAGATTGCACTCCTGGAGCTTCAGATAGAGAAGCCAAAGGACGCCTCTTAGTGGTAATCACTGTAATGTTTCTCAAGAGAGAGAGGAAAACGTTTCTTGCTGCCTTCATTCCAATATGGATCATCTGAGTTAATCACCTCTACCATCTCTTTTACCCCACCAATTGTGGTAATAATTATCTAGAAAGGATAATTTTGTTAATATTTAGTGCTTTGAGATTATGGAGTTATTGATGATTTTCTGACTCATATTTTTGCTTTTCTGGACACAGAGTACACATTTTTTAATTAAAAATTAGCATATCCAACATCATTTTGTCCTTGTGTTTAATTTTGTAAAATAAGGTCTGTGAACACACACATACATGAAGTTGATATGTTTATTTTACTGTCGGGATCTTGGACGTAGGGACTTGGGTTCACAGCAGTACATTTCCATGGATTGCCTTTACTCCACAGTTCCATGTATATAGGTTACTCAGGAGCTCAGTATTTAGATTAAACATCAACACACCCCAAACTTCTTGTCCACTGTCTGCACTTTGAGGTAGTCAAGTCCTTTTGTGAGCCCCCATGCACTTGGCCTCTGCCTCAGTCATGCTCCCTCTTGGCTTTTGTCTGTCTGTCTTGGTCTCCTGACCCTTTCTCGGGAACAGACTCTGTAAGCCTGGTGAGTGGAATCCCGCCTGGCAGCCACCTTTGTGCTCCCAAATCCTCAAAATGATTGGTCCCATTTTCCTTATTAGAAGTGTTAAAATGGCTCAAGCAACCACCCCCCACATGAGAAGATGCCCTGTGTCAATCACCCTTATATCTTGGGGTGGTTGGAGGCTTTTATTCTTTGCATTTATCACTTTTCTCAACTCTTGCATCCTCTGATATCTCTCTCCCACTCATATCTTGGCTCCTTGTCCCATCTATTTTATGCATAGAACTCTATGGGGAATGTTGGTTTAACTTTCCCAAGTGTACTCCAATCATGCAAAGTTGTATAGCAGGCTTTCCCTAACCCTTAGATGCTACAGAGGCCCTTGAATGGTTAGAAAAACCTACTTAATAGAGAAGGTATTTATTCATTGTCTTAAAAGCTGTCACCTGCTCCTGCTACTGGGAATTATTTTGGCTGATATTTATTTTGGTTCTTGTGAGTCACAGACTTGTGAGTGTCTAGTTTCTGATCCAGGAAAGCACTGTGAGAGAAAGGTAGTGAGATGGGGAAGGGAGGACAGCCTAAAGAGGCAGCAAGTTTGAGGGGATCATTGTTTTTGCCAACAGGACCTACACTATGCCGAGTGCCTTCTGAACGTGTATGGAACAAAACTGAGAACCTGCTCCTGACGATTGAGATTTGAGGAGTTTTAAAAAAAAATTCTAGTTGGAATATAGCTGGTTTACAATGTTTTGTTAATTTCAGGTGTATAGCAAAGTGATTCAGTTATACATACAGATATATATATGTATCTATCTATATCTGTTTCTATCTATACAGATATGTATTTCTCTGTATAAGTTTCTTTTCTTTTATAGGTTGTTAAAAATACTGAATAGAGTTTCCTGTGCCATACAATATGTCCTTGTTGGTTTTCTATTTTATATATCAGTTTAGTTCAGTCACTCAGTCCTGTCTGACTCTTTGCAATGCCATGGACTGCAACATGCCAGGCTTCCCTGTCCATCACCAACTCCCAGAGCTTGCTCAAACTCATGTCCATTGAGTCAGTGATGCCATTCAATCATCTCATTCTCTCTCATCCCCTTCTCCTCCTGCCTTCAATCTTTCCCAGCATCAGGCTCTTTTCCAGTGAGTCACTTCTTGGTATCGTATGGCTGAAGTATTTCAGCTTCAGCTTCAGCATCATTCCTTCCAATGAATATTCAGGACTGATTTCTTTTAGGATTGACTAGTTTGATGTCCTTGCTGTCCAAGGGACTCTCAAGAGTCTTCTCTAACACCACAGTTCAAAAGCATCAATTCTTCAGCGCTCAGCTTTCTTTATAGTCCAACTCTCACATCTGTACATGACTACTGGAAAAACCACTGCAGATGGTGACTGCAGCCATGAAATTAAAAGACGCTTACTCCTTGGAAGGAAAGTTATGACCAACCTAGATAGCATATTCCAAAGTAGAGACATTACTTTGCCAACATAGGTCTGTCTAGTCAAGGCTATGGTTTTTCCTGTGGTCATGTATGGATGTGAGAGTTGGATTGTGAAGAAGGCTGAGCGCCGAAGAATTGATGCTTTTGAACTGTGGTGTTGGAGAAGACTCTTGAGAGTCCCTTGGACTGCAAGGAGATCCAACCAGTCCATTCTGAAGGAGATCAGCCCTGGGATTTCTTTGGAGGGAATGATGCTGAAGGTGTAACTCCAGTACTTTGGCCACCTCATGCAAAGAGTTGACTCATTGGAAAAGACTCTGATGCTGGGAGGGATTGGGGGCAGGAGGAGAAGGGGACAGCAGAGGATGAGATGGCTGGATGGCATCACTGACTCGATGGACATAAGTCTGGGTGAACTCTGAGAGTTGGTGATGGACAGGAGGCCTGGCGTGCTGCGATTCATGGGATTGCAAAGAGTCGGACACGACTGAGCGACTGAACTGAACTGAACTGAATTGGAAAAACCACAGCTTTGACTAGACAGACCTTTGTCTGCAAAGTAATGTCTCTGCTTTTTAATATGCTGTCCAGAATGGTCATAGCTTTTCTTCCAAGGAGCAAGCGTCTTTTAATTTCATGGCTGCAGTCACCATCTGCAGTGACTTTGGAGTCCAAGAAAATAAAGTCTGTCATTGTTTCCATTGTTCCCTCATCTAGTTGCTGTGAAATGATGGGACCAGATGCCATGATCTTAGCTTTTTGAATGTTGAGCTTTAAACCAGCTTTTTCACTCTCCTCTTTCTCTTTCAGCAAGAGGCTGTTTAGTTCCTCTTTACTTTCTCCTGTAAGGGTAATGCATATCTGAGATTATTGATATTTCTCCTGGCAATCTTGATTCCAGCTTGTGCTTCATCCAGCCTGGCATTTTGCATGATACATTCTGCATAGAAGTTAAATAAGCAGGGTGACAACATATAGTTTTGAGATTCCCCTTTCCCAATTTTGAACCAGTCTGTTGTTCCATGTCTGGTTCTAACTGTTGCTTCTTGACCTGCATGCAGATTTCTCAGAAGGCAGGTAAGGTATTCCCATCTCTTGAAGGACTTTCCAGTTTGCTGTGATCCACACAGTCAAAGGCTTTGGCGTAGTCAATGAAGCAGAAGTAGATTTTTTTCTGGAATTCTTTTGCTTTTTCTATGATCTGATGGGTGTTTGCAATTTGATTTCTGGTTCCTCTGTCTTTCCTAAATCCAGCTTGAACATCTGAAAATTCTCAGTTCACCTACTGTTGAAACCTTTATTGGAGAATTTTGAGCATTACGTTGCTAGCATGTGAGATGAGTGCAGTTGTGCGGTAGTTTGAGCATTCTTTGGCATTGCCTTTCTTTGGGGTTGGAATGAAAACTGACCTTTTCCAGTCTTGTGGCCACTGCTGAGGTTTCAAAATTTGCTGGCATATTGAGTGCAGCCCTTTTACAGCATCATCTTTTAGGACCTGAAATAGCTCAGCTGGAATTCCATCACCTCCACTGCTGCAGCTGCTGCTGCTATGTCGCTTAAGTTGTGTCCAAGTCTTAGCAACCCCATGGATTGCAGGCTACCAGGCTCCTCCGTCCACGGGATTTTCCAGGCAAGAGTACTGGAGTGGGTTGCCGTTGCCTTTTCTGTCACCTCCACTATCTTTGTTCATAGTGATTCTTCCTAAGGCCCGCTTGACTTCACATTCCAGGATGTCTGGCTCTAGATGTGTGATCACACCATCGTGGTTATCTGGGTCATTAAGATCTTTTTCGTATAGTTCTTCTGTGTGTTCTTGCAACCTCTTCTTAATGTCTTCTGCTTCTGTTTCTGTCTTTTATTTTGTGCATCTTTGCATGAAATGTTCCCTTGGTATCTCTGATTTTCTTGAAGAGATCTCTAGTCTTTCCCATTCTGTTGTTTTCCTCTATTTCTTTGCACTGATCACTGAGGAAGGCTTTCTTATCTCTCCTTGCTTTTCTCTGGAACTCTGAATTCAGGTGAATATATCTTTCCTTTTCTCCTTTGCCTTTTGCTTCTCTTCTTTTCTCAACATTCATAAGGCCTCCTCAGACAACCATTTTGCCTTTTTGCATTTCTTTTTCTTGGGGATGGTCCCGATCACAGCCTCCTGTACAATGTTACAAACCTCTGTCCATAGTTCTTCAGGCATTCTGTCTATCAGATCTAGTCCCTTGAATCTATTTGTCACTTCCACTGTGTAATCATATGGGATTTGATTTAGGTCATACCTGAATGGTCTAGTGATTTTCCTTACTTTCTTCAATTTAAGTCTGAGTTATATATAGTAGTATGTGTATGCTAATCTCAGACTCCTAATTTATCCCTCACACCTCCTTCTCTTTTGGTAACCATAAATTTGCTTTCTATGTCTGTGGGTCTCTTTTTGTTCTGCTTATAAGTTAATTTGTATAAATCTTTTTCAGATTTCCCATATAAGTAATATCATATGATATTTGTCTTTTTCTGTCTGGCTTATTTCATTTAGTATTATAATCTCTAAGTCCATCCATGTTGCTACAAATGGCACTATTTCATTTTTCTATGGCTGAGTACTATTCCATTATATAAATATACCATATCTTTATCAATTCATCTGTCAATGGATATTTAGTTTGCTTCCAGGTCTTGGCTGTTGTGAACAGTGCAACAATGAATATTGGGGTGAATTAGTCTTTTTGAATTATGATTTTCTCTAGATATATGTCCAGGAGTGAGATAGCAGGATTATATACACAGAAATCTGGTGCCTCTGTATACTAACAATGAAAACTCAGAAAGAGAAATGAAGGATACAACCTCGCTTATTGCATCAAAAGAATAAAACACCTATGAATAAATCTATCTAAGGAAGGACAAAATCTGTACTCTGAAAACGACAAGACACTGCCAAAAAGAATAAAAGATGACATAAACCGAAGGAAAGATATATTTTTGGATTGGATGAATCAATATTGATTGTACTACCTAAAGCAATCTCTATATTCGATAAAATCCCCATCAAATTACCAGGGTCATTTTTCATAAAACTAGAACAAAACATTTTAAAATTTATATGGAAACACAAAAGACCCCAAATAGCCAAAGCAATCTTGAAAAATAAAAAACATAGCTTGGAGGCTCCCCAATTTCAGACTATGCAACAAAGTTACAGCAATTTAAAAAGTACTGGCATAAAAACAGACATGTAAGTCAATGGAACAGGATAGATATCTCAGAAATAAACCCATGCGCCTATGGTCAATTAATCTACTACAAAGGAGGCAAGAGTATACAATGGAGAAAAGACAGTCTTTTTAAGAAATGGTGCTGGGAAAACTGGATAGTGATATATGAAAGAATGAAATTAGAACATTCTCTAACAACACACACAAAACTAAACTCAAAATGGATTAAAGACCTAAACATAAGACTGGATACTCTAAAACTCCTAGAGAGTACATAGGCAGAACTTTGACATAAAATGCAGCAGTATCTTTTTGGATTCCTCTCCTAGAGTAAGAGAAATAACAAAAATAAACAAATGGGACCTAATAAAACTTAAAAGCTGTACACAGCAATGGAAATTGTAATGAAACGACAACATACAGAATGCAAGAAAATATTTTCAAATGACTTGCATGATAGGGGATTAATCTCCAAAATATACAAATAGTGCATACCATTTAATAAAAAAAGAAAGAAACTGAACCCAATCAAAAAAAATAAGCTTTCAGTGAACGGTGTCAGATTTGTGGTCTCTGAAGGAGAAGAATTCACTCTGGGACCAAAGACGTGGCCTCAGTCATTCAGAGGTTTATGTAGCAGAGATTTTATTAAAGTGAAAGGATAGAGAAAATCTTCCAGCAAAAGGCACTGGAAGGGGATAGAAGAGTACCCACCATCCCTAGTTTAGGTGGGGCATTATATACTCTTTTAGTGGACTGCTAAACATAGGTCAAAGAAATACCTCGAGGCTGTGAAAGTTTTACCTGGCTCCTCTCCCACAACATACATCTTGCAATAACATCAATACAAGATTAACCAAGGGAAACAGTCTCAGGATAAGATGTCTCTGGATGAGATATTTTGTATCCATATAATCAAAGGCATAGGTTTTTGAAGAAAAATAGGTTTCCAAATAAGATACATTGGTTTGAATTATAATCATTAACAAAGCCTAATAAAAAACTTTCCATGAGTAAGATGTATTGTTTTGCTGAATAATCATTAGCTCTGGGCATAAAGAAAGCTAATTTCAGGTGAAATAGGTTGTTACCATAGCAACCCAGAGCTTAAGAAAAACATCCTATGTGACTAAGGTGAAGGAAAGTAGAAAAAAATGTTTGCCCCCTCCTTCTCAAGGGCCCTGGACTTCCTATCAACCAACCTAAGAATAAACTCTCTCAATAGGCAGAAAATCTCAATAGACATTTATTCAAAGAAGAGATACAGATGCCCAAAGGTCAGATGGAAAGATGCTCACCACTGCTAATTATTAGAGAAATGCACATCAAAACTACAGTGATGTATCACCTAAGAGGGCTAAGAGGGGCCATCAATAAAAAGTCTATAAATAACAAATGCTGGAAAAGGTGTGGAGAAAAGGGAACACTCATATATTGTTGGTGGGAATGTAAATTGGTACAGCCCCTAGGGAGAACAGTATGGCGGTTCATTAAAACAACTTAAAAATGGACCTGAGGTATTTGTCCAACCCCTCTTCCCTCATTGGAACAGGCTTGCCCCAGCAACACTATCTTCCAGGACATCTGACTTGCACTGTGGGTGCCAGCTGAGCACCCTCCTGAAAATGCCAACAGTGGAAGGCATGATATCTAAAGGGCTGTTTGCAGTGACCCCCAGGGTAGGAATATGAGTGGAGCACAGATGGCCTATTCTACAGCTAGCTGACTTTTCTATATGGCTATGTAGACATCATACAGAAAAGTGATATGATATGTTGTGATGATCCTGTTCATCACTTTTTTATCTCTTTTCAAATCTCTCACTTCCCTTTATCAGACCTCTGCATTGCATGTTTTTGCTGGCTCTTGCACAATTCTTTGAGTTTCCCTTTTTCATTTGGGGCATAAGGATACCAGATGAGTCCCCATAGTGCCTCAGATGATTCCCAATTGACCATCTTTCTGCTTTCACTAAGTGTTTTGTGCATTTCCAACATCATTTCTCTACTTTTATCATTGAAAATAAAATTGAGAGTGGAAGAGATTGTTTAGAATGTAGGTGAGACTAAGTGGCCTAGAAAAGCCTCATCAGAAGAACTACCCAGAAGGGCTCAATGTGATGCTCACTAATAGTTGGTGAAAGGGAAGGAAAGGAACCCGGATAATTTAATTTAAAATATTAAAATAACTTTTAGAACATATGGAAAATAATTCCTATTGCCTTATCAGGATGTGGGCAGGTTTACTACATGAAAAGCAAGGAATGAATTGCCAGCCTATGTTAGCAGGGTCAGCATAATTGTGAGAAAAAGAAATTCAAACAGATGTCCATTTTACGCCTGTGACTTCCTAAGTGGTGTTTTCCGTGTACTTATTAAGTCTGCATGGCTTGGAGGAGAGGGTGTTGACTAGTTCCTTAAGGTTGCTGCTGCTGCTGCTGCTGCTAAGTCGCTTCAGTTGTGTCCGACTCTGTGCGACCCCATAGACGGCAGCCCACCAGGCTTCCCCATCCCTGGGATTCTCCAGGCAAGAACACTGGAGTGGGTTGCCATTTCCTTCTCCAATGCATGAAAGTGAAAATTGAAAGTGAAGTTGCTCAGTTGTGTCCGACTCTTCATGACCCCATGGACTGCAGCCTACCAGGCTCCTCCATCCATGGGATTTTCCAGGCAAGAGTACTGGAGTAGGGTGCCATAGGGATAGATAATTATCAGGCACTTACTGTTTCACTCACTGGCTCTCATTAATTCTCACCTCCCACCAAAAAGAGTGACTATACCCTTCTTCCCAGCCCCCTTCTCTTGCTACCAAGCCTCAGAAAAATTTTTAATCATTAATAATATTTTTTAAGCAACACTTCCTTGCTTATTTTCTTTTAATTTCTTTTTGAATTAGTTTTATATCTTAAGCAAGGCATTTCATTGCTTATTTACATCAGAATAAACTTTTTAGAGAGGAAGATGAAAAACTATTTCATATTTTATATTGTAGCATATCAGTGTATTCTGCAGCAAAAACTCACTTGTGAGTTCATCTACTGATAGATAACTGATGTGTTAGGTGTTATATATTCAGAAATACTTGGTGGATTTTATATAGGTGCTTAAAATATGTTTATGAGTACTTAAGAAAATTGAGTGAGATAAAGAGAAGACAAGGGAAGGTGGCCAAAAAGAGCTACATCGTTAAGCCACCTACCTCTGTGGGTGACTGGAATCTAAACCCACAGGGAAGCTATAAAGGTGTGTCAAACATATACCTGAGGGTTATCTCTCTCAATGGCAAGGGATGAGTTATTGGTACAATGTCTTCCATCCCTCATAGATGTTAAGGTTTGCCTTTGGGAAGTGCTAATTGCCTGATAGTTTTGACCTGTTTTGCAAGTTGTCAGAGTAGCCTTCATAGGCTCTGGAAAAAGCCTGGGTGTAACAAAGCAGATACACAGGCTTTTAAAAATTGTTCAGAGTGTGCTGAAGTGGTAGGGCTCTGGTGATACTGACAGGACTTTGTCTCTGTTATACTCTTCAGCAGAAGTGGATACTCTCATGTCTGTGTACTTGCCTCCCTACTCTGTCTAAGCTTCCTGGCTTCATGTTCTCCTCTTTATTAATTTATTTCCTCATTTTCCTGGAGTGCATCTTCAAGGAGCTGCTTAGGAAATGATACATATGTGCTAAGTCGCTTCAGTCATATCTGACTCTTTGCAACCCCATAGACCACAGCCCACCAGGCTCTTCTGTCCATGAGATTCTTCAGGCAAGAATACTGGAGTGAGTTGCCATGCCCTCCTCCAGGGGATCCTCCTGACCCAGGGATAGAACTCATGTCTCCTCTGTCTCCTGCATTGTCAGGCGGGTTCTTTACCACTATTGCCGTCCTCAAGGAGCTGCTTAGGAAAATGATATAAAGTAAGGCATTGAGTTCCTGCATGTTTAAATTCTTTTCATTTGAACATGTGATTGATAACTCTGCTGAATGTAGAAAACTAGATTTAAAATAATTTTCTTTTAGAACTTTTATTTATTTATTTTTTAAACAATAAGCATGTTTATTTCAACAAAGGGGAAAAAAATCACAATTTACTTATCCAGAGACTGGTGTGATTTATACCAAATACTATATAAAGCCCTATTCTCAGAGATGAAGACCAGATGGATCTCCAACAGCTAAAATTTTACAGTGGGGCTCCATCAGCATGCCTTTAATAAGTCATGGGCTTCTGTTTTCAGGTGAGTATTTAAAAAGACAATTTGAAATGATAAGCAGTCATTGTTTAGCTTCACTTTTTTATCATTTCTGTGTCAATATCAGCAGGATAGGACTGTAATAAGAATTGTGCACCTTAATTTTGAAAGGGAAAACATCCCCTAAATCCCCTAAAGCCCAAAGGATATAGGTACTTTTGTTTTAAATAAAAGCAGGGGTGATAGACTATGATGATCTTCTCATTTTACAAGTGAACAGTGAAGCTAAGTGTCAGAAATCAGGTGTTGTGCTATCAGGACAAACAGGGGCAGGTCTGTAGGGTGCAGCCTCAGGCTTTCAAAAGGGGTCCTGCTTTGTGCATTAAAAAAAGTGTATATAATCACACAGAGAAAAAAAAATCTGGAAGGTTATACAGCACAATATTAAATCCATGTGGTGGGATTAAAGACTATTTTTACATTTTAAAAATGTCTGACTAGCCTGAAATTTTAAAAAATGAGAATCTATTTCTATTATCATCAGGAAAATGAAGAAACAAACCCAATGGAAAGAATTGTCCCTCTACATGTGTGAATCTTGGGAGTCTGCCAGGCTCCCCTCTCTATCAGTCCTTCCAGATCTCATCTTGGACTAGTTGGCACTTTTAAAGATAGGATCTTCTTAAGTGTGATAGTTTCCAACACTGTGATGAAAAAGGTCAGAAGTCATTTTAAGTATTACTTGTATAGGACTTTTTCATATCTAATCTTCTGTAAGGACACTTGTATTATTTTCTTTCAGTGGCATTTTGTATAGCTTCTATATATTTGGTATAGTTCCTTCATATTTCTCTTCTCCATTTGTTTTTTAATTTATGGGTGTTCTATTAGTAAGATAACAAACCTCTTTATCAATCCTATAATTTTCTTTCTGTCATCTCTATACCATCATCTCTGACTCATCCCTCCCCCATGGTCTTTGGGGATATTTCCTTGATGTTATGCTTTGATAATTTTATTGATTTTATAAAATGTTCACAGCATTTTAAAAAGTATTCTTTAGATATGTGCAGGTTACTCACATAGTTCAGAGAATACTAATAACAGTTTCTTTGGAATTTCTATTCATCACAAATATCTGTTGATGATAATTTTGGATTGTATGTTCATTTTCAAGGGTGAGGCCCACAAAAACTGATTTAGGTTCTAGGTACATGGGGGAAATTAGGCAGTGAGCTATTTTTTTCTTGGTGGGGGCTATAATGGAGGTGTTGTTTCGTAGTATTTCCTGCCTCCTGTAAATAACAGAACTACTCTTACCCCTTTAGATATTAGCAGGGCAAATGGCTCCTTGGCTAAACTTCCCTTGGAACAACCGCCCACTGGGTGCGGCTTCCTACTCACTTTCCTGAGAAGGAAGCTGCTTACTTTCCACTTCCTCTTTCACGCTCTGAGGGCTGAAATGCTGACAGGGTGCTGGTGAATGAACTTCCACCATGCTCATGGGGACAACATGCTTGGAGATGTTGGAGCAACAGAGGAAGGGGCCTGATCCCTGATAACCTCTTTGGACAAGTTGCTGACCAATCTGAATACACTTTCTGCCTCTGTACTGTTGCAGAAAAAAGATATGAACTACTACCCTTGTTTCAGCTGATCAGTTTTACCATAATACATTCAGGAGACTCTCCAAGCATCAGTGTTTATTGGTATCCTCTCTGATACCATTCAGTTTCTTCCAAGAAGGATGCTCCAGTCTCTTGCCGGCTTCTTGATTAACTTGAACTTCTACCAAGCAAGATGAGATTATTGCTTCTCTGCTTCTCCCTAAGCTCCTCAACTCATTTCCACTGCAACATTACTTTCCCATATTTAGCACTAAGATTGTTTTCTTTCTTCCTTGAAATGATTGTTCCCATCCCTAGAAAGTAGAGCAGTTGCATTCGTCTCCTTGTTTTAAATGGAATTGTTCATCTTAAGTTCATCTTTCTTTGTATTTCCATTAGAGGTTTGCTGACAGTATGTGCTGAATAATGGATGTCATGAAGAAAGAGTCTATGAAGTTACATGACATGCTAGTTTGGTACTAACACAGCCGAACAAAAAATCAATGAAAAATTTTCTACCACTGAATATTGTTCTCTGACTATAGGGAAACAAACTGTAAGTATATGCCATTCTTTCTTCAGGTTTAATAAGAGAACCTGGGAGAAGAAAGCTGATAAATCAGAGTCTTTCATATATAACATTTTCTATGAATGGAAACTGAATTGAGCTGCCATTTTGCTGCCTCCTTAGGGAAGCAAAGGATCACGAAAGGAACAAGATTTCCTTAAAATTCCTCTGATCTAATAGTGAATGTGAATAGCTCCTAATCATGTATTCCCATCATTTTTAGCAAGTCATTTAAACATTCTGATACTGATATTTTTAGGTTTAAAGATAAAACGAACTATCACTCATTATAACACTTATACATAACAAATGATGTGTATTTATATAACTGAAATTTTTTTTTGCTAAAGAGTTTTCTTAAGTAGTTTTCTTTTTTTAAGGTTAAGCACATTATGCAGTAAAAACAATAATTTCAAAATTTAAAAGGAATATATCAGTTTATATTAATAGTAGTTATACATAGTTTAAGCTTGCTACAATAAAAATGAAAAATTAAAGTCGTTAGAGATAGAAGTAAATTTACCAAAATTTAATTTACATAGTAATTTTGATTGAGCTTATTTTCAGTGTCAGCTACAAATTTCCACTTGCCGTGGGTACTTGTAGAGGTACTCCAAGGATTAAATCATGTGCTGCTACAGTTGCTGACCTTCAACACCACTGAAAGGAATTCAGGGTGGAGAGCAAAAATGAGGCACTCTGTGCTTGGGAAATTGGAAGGACAGGTCTTCAGACGGATATTTTCAGGAGCTGATTTTATGAGCCCAATTCTTGTATAACCCCATATCTAGAAAAGCACTAAACTCCTTCATGGTGATGACTATTCCTTGTGACTAGCAAAAGCTTCACGAGACCAGTAGAAACCTGGGAAAATACATGTTTGATTGCATGCATTCCCCCTTCACCAAAATCACACATATACTGACCTTTCCCCTGCCTCTTAGGAGCAGTTTCTCAGAGCTACCTAAGGTGCTGTTTCCTGGGCTGTAGTTCTTATTCCCCCCCAAATAAAACTTAACTCGCAACTCTCACATTGTGAATTGTTTAAAAATCAACACCAAGCAAAAATGGGAAATATAATGGATCAAATATTTACATTCATTGTTAAAAAATTATTGTATAGGAGAACTTTTTTTTGGTCTGCTATAAAAATAGAAAAGCAGTTTATTGCTGGGGTTATTTTATAAGGAACAGTGAATAACATAATAGATTATGCCTTGAACCTCAGCTCATGAGTTTTTTAAAAAGCTGAATATATCACCCATTTATAACAGCAGTCCCCAACATTTTTGGCACTAGGGACCAGTTTTGTGGAAAGCAATTTTTCTATGGCAGGGGGTGGGGGTGATGGGAGGCAGGGACAGTTCAGGTAACGTGACCAGTGGGGAGCAGATGAAGCTTCCCTTGCTTGCCTGCTGTTCACCTGTTGCTCACCTCCTGCTGTGTGACCTGGGGGTGGGGTGTGTGGGGAAGGAAGCTGGGGACCACTGCTTTATAAAACTGAGATGATATATTAAAATCTTAGTTGCATTAACTCATTGCAAGGAGTTAAGTGACTGTGGTTCAGGCAGGTATGTTTTAGAGTTCTTTAACAAAGATTAGACCCTGGTATACACATAGAGGAATGAATGCATATTATACTAGCTAGTAGTTCTCAACTTAGTTTTATATTTACGTCTATGACCCATTTTGAATTAATATTTGCATATGGTAAAAGTTAAGAGTCAAACTTTCATTTTTTTTTTTTTTTGCATATGAATGGCCAATTGCTCTGGTACCATTTGTTGAAAAGTCTACCCTTCTTCCTGCTTTACCTTGGTACTTTTGCTTACAATCAATCAACTACACCTGTATTAGTGAATTTCCTGACTTCATTTTTTCCATCAATCTGGCCAGCCACAAGCTGGCACTTGCCATAGGCGCTTGCCATCTACCTCTACCAGGATTAAATCATGTGCTGCTATAGTTGCTGACTTCCAACACCCCTCTGAAGGAGAACAGAGTGGTGAACAGAAATGAAATGAGGCACTCTGTGCTCCCATAAAACTGGCAGGGCAGGTCTTCAGATAGTTAGATATTCTCAGGAGCTGATTTTATGAGTCCAGTTCTTGTTCAGTTCAGTTCAGTTGCTCAGTCGTGTCCGAATCCTTGCGACTCCATGGAATGCAGCATGCCAGGCTTCCCTGTCCATCACCAATCCCAGAGCTTACTCATACTCATGTCCATCGAGTTGGTGATGCCATCCAACCATCTCATTCTCTGTTGTTCCCTTCTCTTCCCACCTTAAGTCTTTCTCAGCATCAAGGTCTTTTCAAATGAGTCAGTTCTTCACATCAGGTGGCCAAAATATTGGAGTTTCAGCTTCAGTATCAGTCCTTTCAATGAATATTCAGGAGTGCTTTCTTTTAGAATTGACTTGTTGATCTCCTTGCTGTCCAAGGGACCCTTAAGAGTCTTCTCCAACACCACAGTTCAAAAGCATCAATTTTCGATGCTCAGCTTTCTTATAGTCCAACTCTCACACCTGCACATGACTACTGGGAAAACCCAGGGAAGGCAATGGCAACCCAATCTAGTACTCTTGCCTGGAAAATCCCAAGGATGGAGGAGCCTGGTATACTGCAGTCCATGGGGTCATGAAGAGTCGGACACGACTGAGCAACTTCACTTTCAATTTTCACTTTCATGCATTGGAGAAGGAAATGGCAACCCACTCCAGTGTTCTTGCCTGGAGAATCCCAGGGACAGGGGAGCCTGGTGGGCTGCCATCTATGGGGTTTCACAGAGTCAGACACGACTGAAGTGACTTAGCATCAGCCCTGGGAAAACCATAGCTTTGACTAGACTGACCTTTATTGGCAAAGTAATGTCTCTGCTTTTTAATATGCTGCCTAGGTTGGACATGGATTTTCTTCTAAGGAGCAAGCGTATTTTAATTTCACGGCTGCATTCACTATCCCCAGTGATTTTGGAGCCCTCCAAAATTAAGTCTCTCAGTGTTTTCATTATTTCCCCATCTATTTTCCATGAAGTGATGGGACCAGATGCCATGATCTTAGTTTTCTGAATGTTGAGTTTTAAGTCGACTGTTTCACTCTCCTCTTTCACTTTCATCAAGAGGCTCTTTAGTTCTTCTTTGCTTTCTGCCATAAGAGTGGTGTCATCTGTATATCTGAGATTATTGATTTTTCTCCTGGCAATCTTCATTCCAGCTTTTGCTTCATCCAGCCTGGCATTTTGCATGATATACTTTGCATATAAGCTAAATAAGCAGGGTGACAATATACAGCCTTGATGTACTCCTTTCCTAATTTGGAAACAGTCTGTTGTTCCATGTCTATTTCTAACTGTTGTTTCTTGACCTGCATACAGATTTCTCAGGAGGCAGGTCAGGTGGTCAGGTATTCCCATCTTTTGAAGAATTTTCCATAGTTTGTTGTGTGTGATTCACACTTTGGCATAGTCAATAAAGCAGAAGTAGATGTTTTTCTGGAACTCTTGCTTTTTCTGATGACCCAACAAATGTTGGCAGTTTGATCTCTGGTTCCTCTGCCTTTTCTAAATCCAGCTTGAACATCTGGAAGTTCACGGTTCATGTACTGTTGTAGCCTGGCTTAGAGAATTTGAGCATTACTTGGCTAGGATATGAGATGAGTGCAATGGTGTGGTAGTTTGAACATTCTTTGGCATTGCCTTTCTTTGGGATTGGAATGAAAACTGACCTTTTTCAGTCCTGCGGCCACTGCTGACTTTTCCAAATTTGCTGGCATATTGAGTGCAGCCCTTTTACAGCATCATCTTTTAGGACCTGAAATAGCTCAGCTGGAATTCCATCACCTCAACTAGCTTTGTTTGTAGTGATGCTTCCTTAAGCCCACTTGACTTCACATTCCAGGATGTCTGGCTTTAGGTGAGTGATCACACCATCGTGGTTATCTGGGTCATGAAGATCTATTTTGTATAGTTCTTCTGTATATTCTTGCCAGCTCTTAATATCTTCTGCTTCTGTCGGGTCCATGGTATGGACCTTTATTCTGTCCTTTATTGTGTCCATCTTTGCATGAAATTTTATGAGTCCAATTCTTGTATTTGCTCATATCTAGAATAACACTAAAATCCTTCATGGTGACTACTGCTTCTCATGATTAGAAGAAGCTTCACAAGACAAGCAGAAACTTTCTTTAAAAACATGCTTGATTTCATGTACTCCCCCTTTACCAAAATCACATATATACTATCCTTCCCTCCTACCTCTATGCAACAGTTTCTCAGAGCTACTGGAGATTCTGTCTCCCAGGCTGCAGTCCTCATATTGCCCCAAAGAAAGCTTAACTCGCTATTCTCATATTGTGCATATTTTTAAAGTCAGCAGTTAAAATGACCTATGAAGTGACCTGAACTCTATGAATAACTGGAGCTTAGGTACCAGCAGCAGCCCCTGGTACACATCTATCTCCTCAGAGAGTCCAGATGAATTTAGTAACACTCTCCTGGTTCTCAGATCTAGCATATTTGTGGATGATCCTGAGTTTTATTTGGCAGTGGAGCAGGTTGCCTGCCCCCTCCCACTTGAAAGATACTGGGGGGTGGCAGTTGAAATATACTAGGGCATACCCACTTATGGTCTAGACATTGAATGGGGCTCAGTTGAAAGATACAGAGGAATTACCACCCAGTTGAAAGATACTTGGGTGGGGGGCTGGCTGAAAGATACCAGGGAGGCCTGGTTGAAAGATACTGAGGAATGCCCAGGGCTCAGTTGAAAGATATCAAGGTTGCTCAGTCATAGAAGAGTGGTATGTGATGAGTAGTTAGGTAAGATGCTTTTCCTGATCTGATGATTTTCCTCAATCCAGCTGCCTTAATAGAGTTTTATGGGACAAAGGTGAAGATATTAATAAGAGCTTTGCTCTGAAGAAAAGGAACAAGACTCTTTCTAGCCAGTTAAGGTTTTCTCAGATGACTGAGAAATTTACGGGAGTGATGGAGGCCAAGTCATCACATCATGCAGTGCTCCTACAGGGAGCACTTATCTTACAGATAAGAATTGGCCATTCAGATAAGGAAGTTGTTGTACATATATACAATGGAATATTGCTGCTGCTGCCAAGTCATTTCAGTCATGTTCAACTCTTTGTGACATTATGGACCATAACACACCAGGCTCTTCTGCCATAGGATTCTCCAGGCAAGAATACTGGAGTGGGTTGCCATGCCTCCTCCAGGCAATGGAATATTACTCAGCTATAAAAAGGGAACACATCTGTGTCAGTTCAAATGACCTAGAGCCTATTATACAGAGTGAAGACAAATGTTGTATATTAATACATATATATGGAATCTAGAAAGATAGTACTGATGATCTTACTTACAGGGCAGCAAAGGAGACACAGGCATTTTGAACACAGTGTGGGAAGGAGAGGGTGGGATGATTTGGGAGAATAGCATTGAAACATATATTACCATGTGTAAAATAGATAGCCAGTGGGAGTTTGATGTGTGATGCAGGAAACCCAAAGCTCTGGGACAACCTAAAAGAGTAGGATGGGGCAGGAGGTGGTGGTGGTGGGGGGGGTGGTTCAAGAGGGAGGGGACATATGTATACCTAATGCTGATTAATGTTGATGTATAGCGCCAAAGAATTGATACTTTTGAACTGTGGTGTTGGAGAAGATTCTTGTGAGTCCTTTAGAGTGCAAGGAGATCCAACCAGTCCATTCTAAAGGAGATCAGTCCTGGGTGTTCTTTGGAAGGACTGATGCTAAACGTGAAACTCCAGTACTTTGGCCACCTCATGCGAAGAGTTGACTCATTGGAAAAGACTCTGATGCTGGGAGGGATTGGGGGCAGGAGGAAAAGGGAATGACAGAGGATGAGATGGCTGGATGGCATCACCGATTCGATGGACATGAGTTTGGGTAAACTCCAGGAGTTGACGATGGACAGAGAGGCCTGGCGTGCTGCAATTCATGGGGTCACAAAGAGTCGGACACGACTGAGCGACTGAACTGAACTAACCCTTGTTAGTTCAAGCCCATTAAGAAGAAAGAAGAGGGTATTTATGAAAATTATGAACCTTCAATTGTACAATTAAGTACACTATGTCAGTAGAAAGTTAACTGGCCCCCAACCAGTTTAACTCCCAAACGATAAAGAAAGCTTGAAGAAGAAAAAAAAAATCTTTAGAATTCTTGTCCTGAGGGAATAACTCCTACTAGGAGAACCTGATTTTTGCTTCCTATGACTTGAGAACAGAACTCTCTGAATCACTTATCTAGATCATCTCTAATTCTTGAAACTGAAGGGGAAAAAAAGGGAATGAAGCCTTTAAAATTTTTCTTATTCCAACTGCCACTTATAATTAGTGAGTTTTATATTGTGATATCTGATTCATGACTAAGTTTAGAAAATGAAGCCAGAACTCGTGTTGTGTTTGTCTCGGTATTTGTATGTCTCAGTCTTTGTCTTTGGATAATATTGCTGAGGCTAACTTGTAAATGAGTTCTAATCTAATTTGCCTAAAGAAAAATAAGTACTTATACATGAAATAATTCTAAATACAAGAGAAATGAACCTAAACAAATTTCGGGTATACATGAATTAGGAAACATTCAGTATTAAATACCTGGTATTAATGTTTGTTTGTTGATATACTTAATGTAAATATGTCCAAGAGTCATTAATATTAAGCATAACATTTTCATTATGCCTACATCTAATATTTCTCCACTGATCTCCAGTAGCATACTGGGCACCTACCGACCTGGGAAGTTCAACTTTCAGTGTCCTATCTTTTTCCCTTTTCATACTGTTCATGGGCTTCTCAAGGTAAGAATACTGAAGTGGTTTGCCATTCCCTTCTCCAGTGGACCACGTTTTGTCAGAACTCTCCACCACGACCCGTCCATCTTGGGTGGCCTTACATGGCATGGCTCATAATTTCACTGAGTTAGGCAAGGCTGTGGTCCATGTGATGAGATTGGTTAGTTTTCTGTGATTGTGGTTTTCAGTCTGTCTGCCCTCTGATGGAGAAGGATAAGAGGCTTATGGATGCTTCCTAATGGGAGAGATTGACTGAGGGGGAAACTAGATCTTGTTCTGATGGGCAGGGCCATGATTAGTAAATCTTTCATCTGATTTTCTGTTGATGGGTGGGGCTGTCATCCCTCTATGTTATTTGACCTGAGGCCAAATATGGTGGAGGTAATGAAGATAATGGCGACCTCCTTCAAAAGGCCCCATACAGGCACTGCTACACTCAGTGCCCCCACCTGCAGCAGGCCACTGCCGACCCACGCATCTGCCAGAGACTCCTGGCCACTCACAGGCAAGTCTGGGTCAGTCTCTTGTGGGGTCACTGCTCCTTTCTCCTGGGTCCTGGTGCGCACAAGGTTCTGTTTGTGCCCTCTAAAAGTCTGTTTCCTAGTCCTGTGTAAGTTCTGGCAGCTCTATATTGAGGTTAATGGCGACCTTCTCCAGGAGGGCTTATGCCATACCCAGGTCTGCTGACCCAGAGACCGTACCCCTGCAGCAGGCCACTGTTCGCCCATACTTCCACAGGAGACACAGTCCTGGCTCAGTCTCTGTGGGGTGTCTGGGTCCTGGTGTGCACAAGGTATGCTTGAGCCCTCTGAGTGTCTCTGGAGGGTATGGCGTTTGATTCTAAACTCAATTTTGCCCCTCCTACCGTCTTGCTTGGGTTTCTCTGCCCTTGGACTTGGGGTATCTCCTCAAAGTCGCTCCAGCGCTGCACAGCCACGACTGCAGTGCCACCTTCTTGCTGGAGAATGAAGAGATGGAGCCAAAGCAAAAACAACACCCAGTTGTGATGTGACTGGTGATGGAAGTAAAGTCTGAGGCTGTAAAGAACAATATGCATAGGAACCTGGAATGTTAGGTCATGAATCAAGGCAAATTGGAAGTGGTCAAACAGGAGATGGCAAGAGTGAACATTGACATTTTAGGAATCAGAGAACTAAAATGGACTGGAATGGGAGAATTTAACTCAGATGATCATTATATCTACTACTGTGGGCAAGAATCCCTTAGAAGAAATGAAGTAGCCATCATAGTCGACAAAAGAGTCTGAAAAGCAGTACTTGGATGCAATCTCAAAAATAACACAATGATCTCTGTTCGTTTCCAAGGCAAACCACTCAACATCACAGTAATTCAAGTCTATGCCCTGACGAGTAATGCTGAAGAAGCTGAAGTTGAATGGTTCTGTGAAGATCTACAAGACTTTCTAGAACTAACACCAAAAAAAAAAAAAAAGATGTCGTTTGCATTATAGGGGATTGGTATGCAAAAGTAGGAAGTCAAGAAATACCTGGAGTAACAGGCAAATTGGCCTTGGAGTACAGAATGAAGCAGAGCAAAGGTTAATAGAGTTCTGCCAAGAGAACACACTGGTCATAGCAAGAACCCTCTTCCAACAACACAAGAGAAGACTCTACACATGGACACCAGATGTTCAACACCAACATCAGATTGATTATATTCTTTGCAGCCAAAGATGGAGAAGCTCTATACAGTCATCAAAAACAAGACCAGGAGCTGACTGTGGCTCAGATCATGAACTCCTTATTGCCAAATTCAGATTTAAATTGAAGAAATTATGTAAAACCACTAGACCATTCAGGTATGATCTAAATAAAATCCCTTATGGTTATATAGTGGAAGTGATAAATAGATTAGATCTGATAGACAGAACGCCTGAAGAACTATAGACAGAGGTTCATGACATTGTACAGGAGGCAGTGATCAAAACCATCCCCAAGAATAAGAAATTCAGAAAGGAAAAATGGTTTTCTGAGGAAGGCTTACAAATAGCTGAGAAAAGAAGAGGTGTGAAAGGCAAAGGAGAAAGAGAAAGATATACCCATTTGGATGTAGAGTTCAAAAGAATAGCTAGGAGAGATAAGAAAGCCTTCCTCAGTGATCAGTACAAAGAAATAGAGGGAAACAATAAAATGGGAAAGGCTAGAGGTCTCTTCAAGAAAATTAGAGATACCAAGGGAAATTTTCATGCAAAGATGGGCACAATAAAAGACAGAAATGGTATGGACCTAACAGAAACAGAAAATATGAAGAAGAAGTGGCAAGAATACACAGAAGAAGTACACAAAGAAAATCTTCATGACCCAGATAATCCCAATGGTGTGATCACTCACCTAGAGCCAGACATCCTGTAATGTGAAGTCAAGTGGGCCTTAGGAAGCATCACTATGAACAAAAGAGTGGAGGTGATGGAATTCCAGCTGAGGTATTTCAAATCCTAAAAGATGACGCTGTGAAAGTGCTGCACTCACTATGCCAGCAAATTTGGAAAAGTCCAAAGTGGTCCCAGGATTTAAAAAGGTTAGTTTTCATTCTAATGCCACAGAAAGGCAATGCCAAAGAATGCTGAAACTACCTCACAATTGCGCTCATCTCCCACCCTAGCAAAGTAGTGCTCAAAATTCTCCAAGCCAGGTTTCAACAGTACATGAACCATGAACTTCCAGATGTTCAAGGTGGATTTAGAAAAGGAAGAGAAACCAGAAATCAAATTGCCAACATCCATTAGATCATAGAAAAAGCAAGAGAGTTCCAGAAAAAGCATTTACTTCTGCTTTACTGACTATGCAAAAGCCTTTGACTGTGTGGATCACAATAAACTGTGGAAAATTCTGAAAGAGATGGGAATACCAGATCACCTTACCTGCCTCCTTAGAAATCTGTATGCAGGTCAAGAAACAACAGTTAGAACCAATCGTGGAACAACAAACTGGTTCCAAATCGGGAAAGGAGTACATCAAGGCTGTATATTGTCACCCTACTTTTTTAACTTATATATAGAGTACATCATGAGAAATGCTGGACTGGATGAAGCACAAGCTGGAATCAAGATTATCAGGAGAAATATCAATAACCTCAGATATGCAGATGACACCACTCTATGGCAGAAAGCAAAAAAGAACTAAAGAGCCTCTTGATGAAAGTGAAAGAGGAGAGTGAAAAAGTTGGCTTAAAACTCAACATTCAGAAAACTAAGATCATGGCATCTGATCCCATCACGTCATGACAAATAGGTCGGGAAACAATGGAAACAGTGAGAGACTTTATTTTGGGGG
The DNA here is from genome assembly GCA_902825105.1 of Syncerus caffer. Lineage (NCBI taxonomy): Eukaryota > Metazoa > Chordata > Mammalia > Artiodactyla > Bovidae > Syncerus > Syncerus caffer. The sequence continues at coordinate 137,156 of CADEAB010000619.1, forward strand.
GCTTCAAAATCACTGCAGATGGTCACTGTAGCCATGAAATGAAGACGCTTGGTCCTTGGAGGAAAAGTTATGACCAACCTAGGCAGCATGTTAAAAAGCAGAGACATGACTTTGCCAATAAAGGTCAGTCTAGTTAAAGCTATGGTTTTTCCAGTAGTCATGTATGGATGTGAGAGTTGGACTCTAAATAAAGCTGAACTCTGAAGAATTGATGCTTTTGAACTGTAGCATTGGAGATGACTCTAGAGAGTCTCTTGGACAGCAAGAGGATCCAACCAGTCCATCCTAAAGGAAATCAGTCTAAGGACTAATGCTGAAGCTAAAACTGCAATACTTTGACCACTTGATGCGAAAAACTGACTCATTGGAAAAGGCCCTGATGCTGGGAAAGATTGAAGGTGGGAGGAGAAGGGGACGACAGAGGATGAGATGGTTGGATGGCATCACTGACTCAATGGACACGAATTGGAGTAAACTCTGAGAGGTGGTGATGGATAAGGAAGCCTTGTGTTCTGCAGTCCATGGGATCTCAAAGAGCTGGACACGACTGAATGACTGAACTGAACTGAAGTTTGTGTTTCCTTTGCTCTAATGTTGGTTTGAATCATTTCTAATGATTTTGGGAGGGGGGGGGGGCTTCCCCGGCAGATCAGCAGTAAAGAATCCACCTGCAGTGCAGGAGCCGCTGGAGACATAGTTTAAAACCTGGATTGAGAAGATCCCCTGGAGGAGGGCATGGCAACCCACTCCAGTGTTCTTGCCTGGAGAATTCCATGGACAGAGGAGCCTGGTGGGCTACTTTCCATAGTGTCACAAAGAGTCAGACACAATTGAACCTTCTTAGCACGGACATAGTGATTTTCTTAAGGACATGAAACATACCTCAGGAATATAATTTAATGACTTTGTTTTCTAAAATGGGAAGAGTCCCTCCCTCTGAATAGCTAGTTAAACTAGCTCATTCTCGTCTACCCTTCTCTTTCCCCATTCAAGACTGCAGTGTGTTTCTTAGCATTGCACATGGATCCTATGAAGATATGAATTCATTTTAATCCTTTACTACTATGGTGCAGTATAAATGTGATGAAGGATATATTCTGATTGAAGAAGAAAAAATCGCCTGCAGAAATTAACATTGGTCATCTCCAGGGCCTCAGTGTAAAGGTAACTCCACTTTACTGATGGCCCTTGCTAAGATAGTAGGACAATTGTGTATACTCTGACAGTATGGTTTCCACTCAGTCAGAGGCAGCACTTAAAAGTTTGTGTTTATTATTCATTTGTTCATTCATTTCCTATATTCAATACTTGGGTGTGGTACTGGGTTGTTTGAAAAAAATATGTGCTATTTAAAAAAAATTGTCTCAAAAATATTTTCCTCTGTTATCTTCCAGAGCTTTGTTGCTTTACCTTTCACATTGATATCCCCAGCTCAGTTGGAATTCCTATGGGTTTATGGTATGAAGTAGGAGTCAAAGTTTGCTTTATTCCAGTAAGTAATCCATGAAGCCAGCACCACATTAAGTGGACCATAGTTTTCACACTGCACTGCCGTCTATCTTTGTCATAATTCAAGAATTAGAGATAATAATTTTTAATTTAAGAGAATAGTGAGGTTTTAACAAAAATTTAGAATCCCTGCAAAAGTTAGATTGAGCATTCTTATGGAAAAATCCCAAACATCCTTGAAGTATCTGATATCTCCATTAGCACCTGGTACATATCATCACCTCCGCAAAGAGATGCTGACGTCATATGAAACCAATATGCATACTTTTTTCTTTTATTTTTCCTACCATGCAGCTAACAGCAATTCGAGGGTCTAATTTCCACCATTGTCTCCATTTAGTAAGGTTGTGAGACTAGAGATTACCTATCTAGGATGCTGAAAATAAGGTTTGGACATACAATAGTTTTGAAAACTCAGATTCTAGGACCATAATACCCAGATTTATATCATAATTATGCCACACAAAGGCTATTCAACCTTAGACAAGTCACATAAATTGTCTTTACCTAATTTTTCTCTCCAGCAAAATGTTTTAGCTGATGATATGTATACAATAGCATTAATATTATCATTATTAATTTTATTGTTATAATAATACAACACATGCAGTTAAAGAGCAACTTTCAGCATACAGACATAATTTATTATTAGTGTTTCTCACTCCACCATTATTCTTTACTACCATATGATCTTATTCTGAGAATCACAAAATGATCATATTTGTCTTTCTATTATAGCTTTCTGTCTGAATCCAGAGGTAGAAGATGGAACTTTTTCTGTGGACAAGGATCAGTATGTTGAGCCTGAAAACGTGTCTGTCCATGTGACTCTGGCTTTTTTATGGTCGGCTCTCCAAATATCATCTGCTCAGAGAATGGAACGTGGTACCCAGAAGTGCCCAAGTGTGAGTGGGTAAGTGGCACACCTCAGGTGTTTTATCACATTCTATAAATGACAACCTGCTCCAGAGCACTGTTCCAGCTGACACTGATGAGGTTTGACTTGTATCAGGACTCATTTCTGAGCTGTTTAAATCAATTTCAGCATCAGCACTTTTACTCTCAAAGTACATGTTGAGCTCTTAAGGCAAATTCTGATTCCCTTATTTTATAGCAAGATGGACCAAGCCCCTAGATAAGAGGGTTCCATAGATACAGGTATTTCTACCACAAATGTTGTGATTTTGCATAGACATCAGATCCATCCCTTCAGCTGATCCTGAAGAAGTTCCCTGGATATCTTTGGCAGTGCTGTTTCTTCTGTGTTTAGATAATTTCACTGCTGTTTTAAGAGTAGTGCTGGTCAGATCTTAGGATGAATACTTTGCTGAGATGTACAAAGTATCTTTTGATTTTTTGCATCAGTGCTATGGAGGGTCTTGATATTCCAACTTTACTGTCATTGGTAGGCATCCTGAAGGAAACTTATACTTTCAGTTTGGAGAGAGACTTCTCAAACCATCCTTTATCTCTTTCAGGAAGTTTGCATAGGCTGTGAGCAAGTGCTCACAGGCAGGAAACTCATGCAGTGTCTCCCAAGTCCTGAGGATGTAAAAATTGCCCTGGAGGTATATAAACTGTCTCTGGAGATTGAAGGACTGGATGTACAGACTTGAAGTTGAGCACCTGTTAAAAATCAGTACATCTCTTTCCCTTCCCTTCCCTTTAAAAATAGAGAATTGGGTACATTTTTCTCATTAGCAACTCTGCCATTTCTTCAGTGCTATTATTTACTGAAAAATACCTGTATTTGAAGGATCTTTGATATTTTTTGATGCCACTGATAGTTTGGAATTATTGGTGGTTGATATTCTATGTCATCTTAAGCTTCTGTTTCTCTGGCTTTGGTCAAAGAACAGATCAGATCAGATCAGTCGCTCAGTCGTGTCCGACTCTTTGCGACCCCATGAATCGCAGCATGCCAGGCCTCCCTGTCCATCACCAACTCCCGGAGTTCACTCAGACTCATGTCCATCGAGTCAGTGATGCCATCCAGCCATCTCATCCTCTGTTGTCCCCTTCTCCTCTTGCCCCCAATCCTTCCTAGAATAAGAGTCTTTTCCAATGAGTCAACTCTTCACATGAGGTGGCCAAAGTACTGGAGTTTCAGCTTTAGCATCATTCCTTCCAAAGAAATCCCAGGGCTGATATCCTTCAGAACGGACTGGTTGGTTCTCCTTGCAGTCCAAGGAACTCTCAAGAGTCTTCTCCAACACCACAGTTCAAAAGCATCAATTCTTCGGCGCTCAGCCATCTTCACAGTCCAACTCTCACATCCATACATGACCACAGGAAAAACCATAGCCTTGACTAGACGAACCTTTGTTGGCAAAGTAATGTCTCTGCTTTTGAATATGCTATCTAGATTGGTCATAACTTTACTTCCAAGGAGTAGGAGTCTTTTAATTTCATGGCTGCAGTCACCATCTGCAGTGATTTTCGAGTCCAGAAAAATAAAGTCTGATACTGTTTCCACTGTGTCCCCATCTATTTCCCATGAAGTGATGGGACCGGATGCCATGATCTTCGTTTTCTGAATGTTGAGCTTTAAGCCAACTTTTTCACTCTCCACTTTCACTTTCATCAAGAGGCTTTTTAGTTCCTCTTCACTTTCTGCCAGAAGGGTGGTGTCATCTGCATATCTGAGGTGATTGATATTTCTCCCACCAATCTTGATTCCAGCTTGTGTTTCTTCCAGTCCAGCATTTCTCATGATGTACTCTGCATATAGGTTAAATAAGCAGGGTGACAATATACAGCCTTGACGTACTCCTTTTCCTATTTGGAACCAGTCTGTTGTTCCATGTCCAGTTCTAACTGTTGCTTCCTGACCTGCATACAGATTTCTCAAGAGGCAGATCAGGTGGTCTGGTATTCCCATCTCTTTCAGAATTTTCCACAGTTTATTGTGATCCAAACAGTCAAAGGTTTTGTCATAGTCAATAAAGCAGAAATAGATGTTTTTCTGGAACTCTCTTGCTTTGTCCATGATCCAGTGGATGTTGGAAATTTGATCTCTGGTTCCCCTGCCTTTTCTAAAACCAGCTTGAACATCAGGAAGTTCACGGTTCACATATTGCTGAAGCCTGGCTTGGAGAATTTTAAGCATTACTTTACTGCCATGTGAGATGAGTGCAATTGTGCAGTAGTTTGAGCATTCTTTGGCATTGCCTTTCTTTGGGATTGGAATGAAAACTGACCTTTTCCAGTCCTGTGGCCACTGCTGAGTTTTCCAAATTTGCTGGCATATTGAGTGCAGCACCTTCACAGCATCATCTTTCAGGATTTGGAATAGCTCCACTGGAATTCCATCACCTCCACTAGCTTTGTTCGTAGTGATGCTTTCTAAGGCCCACTTGACTCTACATTCCAGGATGTCTGGCTCTAGGTCAGTAATCACACCATCGTGATTATCTGGGTCGTGAAGATCTTTTTTGTACAGTTCTTCTGTGTATTCTTGCCATCTCTTCTTAATATCTTCTGCTTCTGTTAGGTCCATATCATTTCTGTTCTTTACTGAGCCTGTCATTGCATGAAATATTCCCTTGATATCTTTAATTTTCTTGAAGAGATCTCTAGTCTTTCCCATTCTGTTGTTTTCCTCTATTTCTTTGCATTGATTGCTGAAAAAGGCTTTCTTATCTCTTCTTGCTATTCTTTGGAACTCTGCATTCAGATGTTTATATCTTTCCTTTTCTCCTTTGCTTTTTGCTTCTGTTCTTTTCACAGCTATTTGTAAGGCCTCCCCAGACAGCCATTTTGCTTTTTTGCATTTCTTTTCCATGGGGATGGTCTTGATCCCTGTCTCCTGTACAATGTCACAAACCTCATTCCATAGCTCATCAGGCACTCTATCTATCAGATCCAGGCCCTTAAATCTATTTCTCACTTCCACTGTATAATCATAAGGGATTTGATTTAGGTCATATCTGAATGGGCTAGTGGTTTTCCCTACTTCCTTCAATTTCAGTCTGAATTTGGCAATAAGGAGTTCATGGTCTGAGCCACAGTCGGCTCCTGGTCTTGTTTTTGCTAACTGTATAGAGCTTCTCCATCTTTGGCTGCAAAGAATATAATCAATCTGATTTCGGTGTTGACCATCTGGTGATGTCCATGTATAGAGTCTTCTCTTGTGTTGTTGGAAGAGGGTGTTATTTCTGCCATTTGGTCATATGGCAGAAATAAATAATCACCTGTCAAGAGTCCAGTGTCTTTGTTTTTACTTTGATTCCCTTGTAATGAGAAATTAAGGATCTATATCAATCACTTCCTAATGTTTCTCTGGTTAACATTATTTTCTATTTCACATACTAGCACCTCATATAAGATGTACTTATACTACACTTTCACTTCCTACTCATGCTTCAGTGCCCAGATCAAATAGCACATCTTCCTCTGTCTTCTGTTTTCTCTCTCTCTGTTGATCACCAGTGTTTTCTCTGGAACAACTTCTCAGTTCCCCTTTATATTTAAGGTACACTTGGTTCTGCTTGGCATTCAATAATAACCAACTTGAACACTTTTGAAAGTCTGTATACAACCCAAGTATTCCTCTTGGGCATGCCCAAATCTTCCAATCTAGCATGATCACTCTTTAATATTTCAGTTAGAATAGCTTTAGTGTTTCTTTTAAGACAGGTTCTCCAGAAGCAGATCCCAAGAAAAGAATTTATGTGCAAGTGATTTATTAAGGAACTTCTCTGAGTTCTCCAAGGAGAAATAGGAAAAGGAATAGGGTAAGCAGGATGGAAGGGGCTTCCCTTGTGGCTCAGCTGGTAAAGAATCTGCCTGCAATGCAAGAGACCTGGGTATGATTCCTGGGTCGGGCAGATCACTTGGAGAAGGGGTAGGGTACCCACTCCAGCATTCATGGGCTTCCTTGGTGGCTCAGACAGTAAAGAATCTGCCTTCGATGCAGGAGACCTGGGTCCGATCCCTGGGTTGGGAAGATCCCCAGGAGGAGGGCACTGCAACCCATTCCAGTATTCTTGCTTGGGGAATCCCATGGACAGAGGAGCCTGGCGGGCTACAGTCTATGGGGCTGCAACGAGTCAGATGGGACTGAGAGACTAAGAATAAGCAGGATGGAACAGAGAAGGCACCTAGTAGGGTGACTAGACAAAGTCATATGGAGGGTGGCTTAGTCTTAACCCAAAAGGGAATCCTGGACTCTAAGTTTGTGTATATTCTGTCCCAATTCCAGGTAAAGGAACTGGGCTTTCATTCTGCTGTACCAGTCAGTTATTGGTGGAGGGACACTCTGTGGACACACAAACCTCCAGGGCATCCAGCTCTCTGTGTGTGACTTCAGAGCTGGCCAGCAGCCTGGGGCAAGTCCTCCCCAAAGAGTAGGAGGTAAGATCCTAAGAAATCAGAGCACACAGAAGCCTGCAGAGGAGAATACAGAAATGGGCAAAGGGTCTGAGGGCCTGGGTGGAACTTTCAATGCTTATCCCACACATGTCTCTCTTACAGCTTTGGATATTCTTGGAAGCCTTATGATTTCTGATGGTCACCTCTTCTTCCAACTTTTTGCCTCCCCAAATGTCATTCTCACTCAGCTACTGTGACTAGCCTCTGCTTCACTACTGCATCTTGATCAATTATAGAGAACATGTCTCTTTTCCTTGATTTCTTCAAAATACCAGTCACATAAGAAAGTTGCATAGCAGACTTTTACTAACATTTTAGAATTAACAGAGGGACGTCTGTATGGCTATATAGACTGGACTTTCATATCGAATGTTACATAACTGCAATCTTAAAAAACTGTTGCCTTCCCCTGCCACCAGGAAACTCTTCTGGCTGACTCTGCATGACCCTGCCAGCCCCCAGGCTTTTCTGGTCTAATGCTTTCCCTCTTCAAGTCACTCCTTCTCACATTTCATGCATTCTTGTTCTCACTGCCCCAGAACCCCATCTCTCTTTACTTTATTAAGAAAAGCATTTTAGCAATCTGTCTTTCCCTAGTTTCAGGGAGTTCATATCCAGAAATCCATGAATGTACTCAAATAACCAAGGGATATCCATTCCAAGTCTGGGAGCCAAGCTATTGAGAAGACTCAGAGGCATCTCTGAAGCCTGAGGCTCCTCTGTCTCCCCTGCTGTCTCTACTCAGGGCACTGTGAGGACCTTTTCACATGTATGTGAATTATGCCACAATTTTTTCATTTGTTAGTTCTAAATTAATTACACATAATTATAATTATAAAAGTAACAGAAGGAAAACAAGAATTCAACCTTACAAAAGGATTTATAAAAAGTCAGGTTATTTCCTTTTCTATCTCAGTGTTACTCTGTTTTGAGCTTCTCTGATTAACTTAGTCACTCTGAAGAAAGAATGCACTCATTATATCACATGAATTTTTATCTCTAAGCATATATTTTGATTTCCTGCTACAAAATTGATCAATCTAGCTCCCATTTTCCCTCTCCTCTCTTTCTCCATTGGTCAGTCTCATTTATTTTTCTTTTAATTTTATTTTTAAACTTTACAAATTGTATTAGTTTTGCCAAATATCAAAATGAATCTGCCAAAAGTATACATGTGTTCCCCATCCTGAACCCTCCTCCCCCTTCCCTCCCCATACCATCCCTCTGGGTCATCCCAGTGCACTAGCCCCAAGCATCCAGTATCGTGCATCGAACCTGGACCGGCAACTCGTTTCATACATGATATTATACATGTTTCAATGCCATTCTCCCAAATCTCCCCACCCTCTCCCTCTCCCACAGAGTCTGTAAGACTCTTCTATACATCAGTGTCTCTTTTGCTGTCTCGTACACAGGGTTATTGTTACCATCTTTCTAAATTTCATATATATGCATTAGTATACTGTATTGGTGTTTTTCTTTCTGGCTTACTTCACTCTGTATAATAGGCTCCAGTTTCATCCACCTCATTAGAACTGTTTCAAATGTATTCTTTTTAATGGCTGAGTAATACTCCATTGTGTATATGTACCACTGCTTTCTTATCCATTCATCTGCTGATGGGCATCTAGGTTGCTTCCATGTCCTGGCTATTATAAACAGTGCTATGATGAACATTGGGGTACACGTGTCTCTTTCCCTTCGGGTTTCCTCAGTGTGTATGCCCAGCAGTGGGATTGCTGGATCATAATCAGTTCTATTTCCAGTTTTTTAAGGAATCTCCACACTGTTCTCCATAGTGGCTGTACTAATTTGCATTCCCACCAACAGTGTAAGAGGGTCAGTCTCATTTAATTTTATGGATTTTTAGTGATTTTCTTTAAAACTTTAAATAACATATTTAAACCTCTATTATTTATATAACTTTTATTTTTAATAATTTACTCTTTTATCAAACTAGTATAAGCAAATAATGAAAAAGTCAAATAATCCAGAAAACATTTCAATGAAAACCCTAAAATTTTGATCCACTCAATCCCACCCTTTGGTCTCATTGACCCAAAATAACCATTTTCAAGTCCTTTAGCTCTGTCTTAAGATATTTCGCTACGTTTCCAAAAATATTCTTATTATACTTACATTTATTATTTTTAAACATCATGCATTGACTTACTATTAAGAGAGAATAGAGTTTAGAGTGTTATCCTTTACATTATTTGTAGTATCTTTCCTCACAGTGCAGGAATCTTACTACTTTGGTTAAATTAGTATTCAGTATGAACACTATTTTGATTAAGCAAATCTTGATCTTTGCTAAGCCAAGGTAAGCTCAGTTGTAAATAATTATTTACTGAGCTTAAATATTTATTTACAGTGATTTAATTTTATGGCATTAATAATTTATCTTGTTTTGTTTGTTTGTTTAGTTTTCTACATTTCTATTTTTGATTCTTGCTACATGCTCCAAAAGCTCTGTCATGGTCTAGCAATCTAATTCTTAATGCTCATACATGTCAGATGTTGTTTTAATTCCATACATTTCTCCACTGTCACTCCTGGAGACTTTCTTCCCAGCCTCTCTTTTCAGTATTTCGGAAATACACAGTTTATGCTTAAATCCTAGGTACTCCCTTTACTGTTCTCTTTATTACTTCGATTCCAAGTCTTTGTTTTGATTTATTTCCTCATTTTTACTGGAACAGATCCTTCAAAAGCTGCATAAGAAAGAGTGTCTGGGAAGTAAATTTCTGAGTTGTTACACGTTTTAAAATATCTTTTTCCCCACTACCCTCATACTTATAGATTGCATGTAGAAGTTTGGGTTCTCTCAGAATTTTGAAGGCATTTCTCCATTGCCATGCCCATTCCAGTTTTGCTATGGAACAATCCATGATATTCCAGTCCTTGATTCAGTGTTGATTTTTCGCTCTCTCTGGGAAATATTGAGGCTTCCCTAGTAGCTTAGACAGTCAAGTATTCGCCTGCAATTCAGGAGACCCAGGTTTGATCCCTGGGTCAAAGAGATCCCCTGGAGAAGGAAATGGCAACCCACTCCAGTATTCTTGCCTGGAGAATTCCAAGGACAGAGAAGCCTGGAGGGCTACAGTCCATGAGGTTGCAAAGAGTTGGACACGATTGAGTGACTAACACACACTGGAAAGTATTAGTATTTTCTTTTTTATCCCTGTGGCCTTGCTGTAAGATGTTTTTCATGCATTAACTTGGGTACTTGTTGGAAATTTATGATCTGTAAACACATGTGCTTTAGGTCAGGGAAAACTTTTAGAATATTTTTCTGTTATTTTTTGTTTTAATTTAATTTTCTCTTATTTCCCTGACCCCTCCCCTGGAACTCCCTTTAATAAAATATTGTTCTAACTATTTTTTTCTGTTTTACTTCCCATATTTTGTTTGTTATGTTCTACTTTGGGGAATATTTTCCAGACTTTGTATTTTAGGACCAAATTGAGTGAGCACACAGACATGGTTGTTTTCTTTTTAAATGGGACATGTATTTATCAGTCTTTGGAGATGCCCAATGTCTTCTGAGAAGATTTCCATAATCCTATTGATAATAGGATTTCCATAATTTCCATAATCTCTATTGATTTATAAATCTTAGTTTTTTTTTTCTATTGAGTTTATAACACTTATATAAAATGAAGAAATGGTTACTTCTAAGTTTATGTTCAACTTCACTGTCCTTCCACCTGTCAACTTCTGTCAACAAACCATTATTTTTATACTGTATCATTTATAGCCCTGTGATGCTATTGCGTATCTCTGACCACTACCCACTGAAGGTGAAACTAACCTCTGGCATATACTGCACTTGCTATTTCATTTGTGGATTGTGTTCACAGTAGGTATCCAAAAATCATTTCATAAAAGGATGTTCAAATTTCATGAGCTAAGATTTAATACAAAAGATCAATTTTTAAAAGCCTCTGTTGAATGGAATTTTTTCTGTGGTACCAAAGGCCAAAACCAAGTGGTCTGTTCATTTTCTGGGTTTATCAGAAGACACTCAGGGGCATGGAAACATCCAAGAATAGCCAAGATAATTTTGAAACAGAAAAAAGTTGGAGAACTAATATTATTAGATTTTAAGAGAGATGAACTATAAAGGTGTATTAATTAAACGAGTGGGTATTGGTACCAATGGAATTGAGTTGATTATACTTATATGTATTATATATATACATATATGTATAAATTGATATTCATAGTAAAATATTTACCTTAATTGTGAAAAACTTGACTTTTCAATGTTGTGGGAGAAATGATGTCATTTCAATGCATATTTCATACATTAATTGTAGAGCTACATGGAAAAACTGTAACTTGACTCCTACCTTACATTTACTGAAAAGAAATCTAAAGTGATTATAGATCTACATGTGAAAGGTGAAAAAAAAAGTGACACATGTAAAAGAATTCTTTCATGATCTTAAAGTAGGCAAATAACCTTGTATATAACAACACAAAGAACATTATGAAAAGAGTTGTAAATTTTCTAATATTAAAACAAGTATTTCTGCTTATATTAAGTGTGAAAGAAAAGTAAAAACTGTTTGGCAAAGACGGTGTACAAATTGCCAGTAACTAATACAATTATGTAAAGTTTAAAAATAAAATAAAATTAAAAAAAAAAATTGCCAGTAGGTACATGAAAGATACTCAGCATCATTAGTTTTAGAGAAACACAAATCAGAACCGCAATGGCATTCCACTTCCTACCTACTGAAGTAACTATAATTATTTTTAGTAGAAAATAACAAGTGTTGGGAGGATGTGGAGAAATTAGAACACTAATAAATTGCTGGTAGGAATGTGAAATGCTGTAGCTGTTTGAAAAAAAGTTGACAGTTTCTTAAAAATTAGAGCGCCTATGTGATCCAGCAGCTCATTGTCAGTCATATGCCTAAGAGAACAGAAAGCGTATCTTCCTACAAACACACGCACAAGAATGTGCACAGCAGCATTATTCATAATGACCCCAAAGTGAAAACAACTCAACTGATGATTGGATAAGCAAAATGTGGTCTATTCATAAATGGCATACTAAGTATGTGTGTGCTAAGTTGCTTCAGTCATGTCTAACTTTTTGCGACCCTATGGACTGTAGACTGCCAGACTCTCCTGTCCATGGGATTCTTCAGGCAAGAATACTGAAGTGGGTTACCATGCCTTCCTCCAGGAGATCTTCCCAACCCAGACATCGAACCAGCGTCTTTTGTGTCTCCTGCATTGGCAGGTGAGTTCCTTATCATTCACATCACTTGAGAAGCCCAAATGGTGTACTACTTAGCGACAAAGAAGAATGAAGTACTGACACATCCTACAATGTGGATGAACCTTGGGAACATTATGCTAAGGAAAAGAAGCCAGACATAAAGGACTGTCCATCCTGTATGCTTTAATTTATATGAAATGTCAACTCTATAGAGACAAAATGTAGACTAGTATTTGGCAGAGCTTAGGGGAGCGAGCGGAGAAGGCAATGGCAACCCACTCCAGTACTCTTGCCTGGAGAATCCCATGGATGGAGGAGCCTGGTACGCTACAGTCCATGGGGTCGCTAAGAGTCGGACACGACTGAGTGACTTCCTTTTCACTTTTTTCTTTCATGCATTGCAGAAGGAAATGGCAACCCACTCCAGTGTTCTTGCCTGGAGAATCCCAAGGACAGGGGAGCCTGTTGGGCTGCCGTCTATGGGGTCACACAGAGTCGGACACGACTGACGCGACTTAGCAGCAGCAGCAGGGGAGTGAAAGAATGAAGGTGAGTGCTAAAGGATAAGAAGTTTCTTTTTGGAGTGATGTAAGCAGTCTGAAATTAGATAGTGATGATGGCTGCACACTTTATGAATTATAGACATTAAAATTATAAAATTTGTGTTATGTCAATTATATCTCAAAAAAGAGCTACTGAATTGAGATGAATTGTGTCCTTCCCAAACTCATATGTTGAAATCTGAGGTACTCTAGCACTTCAGGATGTAACACTATTTGGAGATAAGATCTTTGAGTAGATCTTTAGGATGAAAACGCTAATTCAAAAACATACACACACTCCAATGTTCATAACAGTTCTATTCACAATAGCCAAGACATGGAAACAACCCAAATGCCAACAACAGATGACTGGTTTAACATAAGAACCTAAGGGAAGCAGAGGAGATTAAGAAGAGGTGGCAAGAATACACAGAAGAATTATACAGAAAAGGTCTTAATGACTGGGATAACCACAATAGTTTAGTCACTAACTTAGAGCCAGACATCCTGGAGTGGGAAGTGAAGTGGGTCTTAGGAGCATTACTATGAACAAAGTTGGTTGAGATGATGGAATTCCAGCTGAGCTATTTCAAATCCTAAAAGATGGTGCTGTGAAAGTGCTACATTCAATATGTAAGCAAGTTTGGAAAACTCAGCTGTGGCCACAGGACCAGAAAACATCAGATTTCATTCCAATCCCAAAGAAGGGAAATGCCAAAGAATGCTCAGACTTTCATACAGTTCTGCTCATTTGTCATGCTAGTAAGGTTATGCTCAAAATTCTTCAAGTTAGGCTTTAGTAGTACATGAACTGAGAATTTCAAGATGTACAATCTGTGTTTAGAAAAGGCAGAGGAACCAGAAATGAAATTGTCAACATTCCTTGGATCACAGAGAAAGCAAAGGAATTCCAGAAAAACATCTACTTCTGCTTCATTGACTACTCTAAAACCTTTGACAGTGTGGATCACAACAAACTGTGGAAAATTCCTAAAGAGATGGGAATACCAGACCACATTACCTTCCTCTTGGGAAGCCTGTAAGCAGGTTAGGAAGCAACAGTTAGAGCCAAACAGGAACAACGGACTGGTTCAAAATTGGGAAAGGAGTATGTCAAGCCTGTATATTGTCACCCTGCCTATTTAACTTCTATGCAGACTACATCATGTGAAATGCCAGACTTGATGAAGCACAAGCTGGAATCAAGATTGCAGGAAGAAATACCAATAAACTCAGATATACAGATGACACCATCCTGATGGCAGAGAGTGAAGAGGAGCTAAAGAGCCTCTTGATGAAAGTGAAAGAGGAGCATGAAAAAGCTGATTTAAAACTAAAATCATGGCATCTGTTGCCATAATTTCATGACAAATAGATGTTGGCGAAGTGAAAACAGTAATAGATTTTTTTTTCTTGGGCTCAAGAATCACTGCAGATGGTGACTGCAGCCATGAAAGGAAAGCTATGACAAAACTAGACAGAATATTAAAAAGCAGAGACATTACTTTGCCAACAATGGTCCTTTTGGTCAAAGCTGTGGTTTTCCCAGTAATCGTGTATGCATGTTAGAGTTGGACCATAAAGAAGGGTGAGTTCCAAAGAATTGATGCTTTTGAACTGTGGTTTTAGAGAAGACTCTTGAGAGTCCCTTGAGCTGCAAGGAGGTCCAACCAGTCTGTCCTAAAGGAGATCAGGCCTGAGTGTTCATTGGAAGGACTGATGTTGAAGATGAAACTCCAATACTTTGGCCACCTGATGTGAAGAACTGATCCACTGGAAAAGACCCTAATGCTGGGAAAGGTTGAAGGCAGGAGGGGAAGCGGGTCACAGAGGATGAGATGGCATCATTGACTCAATGGACATGAGTTTGAGTCAAACTCTAGGAGATAGTGAATGATAGGGAACCCTGGTTGGTTGCAATCCATGGGGTTTCAAAATGTCAGACATGATAGAGTGACTAAACAACAACGTGTCCATTGAGTCAGTGATGTCATCTCATCCTCTGTCACCCTCTTCTTTTGCCCTCAATCTTTTCCAGCATCAGGGTTTGTTGTATGTTTTTTGTTTTGTTTTGTTTTTCAGTGAGTCAGCTCTTCTCATCAGGTGGCAAAAGTACTGAAGCTTCAGCTTCAGGATCAGTCCTTCCAATGAATATTAAGGGTCGATTTCCTTTAGGGTTGATTTCCTTTAGGATTGACTGGTTGGATCTCCTTGCTGTCCAAGGGACTCTCAAGGGTCTTCTCCAGCATCACAGTTTGAAAGCATCAATTCTTCAATGCTCAGCCTTTTTTTTATGGTCCAGATCTCATATCTGTACATGATAACTTGGAAAACATAGCTTTGAGAGGGGTGGTCCCAAGATGGCAGAGGAATAGGATGGGGAGACAACTTTCTCCCCCACAAATTCATCAAATATCATTTGAACGCTGGCCAACTTCCACAAAACAACTTCTCAATGCTGGCAAAGGACACCAGGCACCCAGAAAGGCAGCCCATTCTCTTTGAAAGGAGGTAGGGCAAAATATAAAAGACAAAAGGAGAGACAAAAGGGTTAGGGGTGGAGAACCGTCCTGGGGAGGGAGTCATGAAGGAGTTTCCACACAGTAGGAAACCCTTTCACAGGCAGGTCTATAGGGAGTTTTGGAATCTCGAGGGCAACATAACCAGGGAGGAAAAACAAACAAACAAAACAAACAAACATAGAATAGTGCCTAACTGCAACTGCCAACGGAGAAGTAGCCCAGATGCTCATGTCCACCACCAGTGAGCAGGAGCTGGACAGGGAGGGGTGGGCTGCATAATCGTTGCTTAGGATAAGGACCAGGACTAAATACCCTGAGGACAATCTGAGGGAGCTAATGTGAGATAGCAACCCAAACTGTGGGATCACCAGAGGGGAGAGGGGGCGGGAATAAAGAAAGAGAACTTTCCTGCTGAAAGTGCAAAAGGCTCTAATGTGCAGCCTGGCCCAGTCACAGAACAAAGGATTGAGCGAATACCAAAAGAGAGCTAACAAGCTGCATACAGACCCCTCCTCCCCCAACTCCCCCAAGGCAGAGAGGCAGGTGTGTGACAGCCAGAGTCGGAAGGCAAGGGGCTGCTGCAATCTTGGTCCCAGAGACAGCATTTTCCCCAAACTGTGAGCAGGCTTCCAGTTGCTAACCACGTCTTCCTGGGATCCTGGATGGTTGACATCTGGCAGGAGGGTCACAGCCTCAGATCAGCACCCCAGAGGAGACACGCAGCACACTTGAGAAGGTGCTCTTGCGGTGCACCCGCAAACCCGGTGGGGCACTGGGGAAGTGTTTAAGATGCTCAGCCAACCTGGACAGTGAGCTCGCCAAGCACCTGGTCACCTGAGCAGCTCAGACCTGGGAAGGGCACAAAACACATGCCCAGCTGATTCTGTGCCCTGGCAGAGTACCTGAGAATTTAAGTGGCTTAGACCTGGGAAGTGCATGAAATGCAGAGCCCACTTGGGACAGTGACCTTGCAGAGCACCTGGAACCTGAGCAGTCTAGACCTGTAAAGCACATGCTATTGTGAGCTGTGGCAAACCCAGTGTGGTCCACACACTGTGAGCACTCCCCACACATGCCAGTGATATTTGTTTGTAGTGTTCTTCCCTCCCCACAATACAACTGAATAAGTGAGCCTAAATAAGTGACCACCTTCACCCCCCGCTTGTGTCAGGGCAGAAATTATACACTGAAGAAACTTGCAAAAGGAGGAAGCCAAAATAAACAAAGAAGAGGGAACCGCTCTGGAAGTGACAGGTGCAATATATTAAAACCCTGTGGTTAACATTGACTAAGCATTTGAAGGGGCCAATAGACCTTGAAGACAAGTACAAGCTGGAACAAGGAACTATCTGAAACTGAATTGACCCCACACTGCCCACAACAGCTCCAGAGAAATTTCTAGAGATATTTTCACTACTATTACTTTTTAATTTTGTTTTTAAAATTTAAGTTCTTTATTACTTCTTTGTTTTTATAACCTACACTGTGCAAAAAACAACCCTATTTTTAAAGCATCTTTCATATATATTTTTTAAAATGTGTGTGACTAATTTTGTTTTATATTTTTTATATTGCATTTTTAAATTTTTTTTATATTGTATTTTTGAAAGTCTAGCCTCTATTCTAGATTTTTAATCTTTGTTTTTTGGTATTTGTCATCAATTTTGTACCTTTATGAATCTAATCTTCAGTATCCATTTTTACTTAGGGATGTGATTACTGGCTTGATTGCTCTCACCCCTTTTGACTCTCCCTTTTCTCCCCCAGTTCACCTTTATCTCCCACCTCCCTCTTCTCTTCTTTATGTAACTCACCTAACCACCAGTAGCACCCTGTGCAGGATGCCTCATCTAAACAAAAAACAAAACAAAAATACAAACCCAGTCATCAGCGGACCGGATTACCATCTCACTCAGCCTTGCCCATCAGAGAACAAACAAACAAACAAAACAAACAAACAAAAAACTCAGCACAAATCTCACCCTATATAAAGATTCTTAGAAAAGTTCAATCTTCCAAGACTGAACCAGGAAGAAATAGAAATTATGAACAACCCAATTACAAGCATTGAAATTGAAGCTGTGATCAAAAATCTCCCCCAAAACAAAACCCCAGGACCAGATGGCTTCACAGGAGAATTCTATCAAACATTTAGCAAAGAGCTAATGCCTATCTTTCTAAAACTCTTCCCAAAAAAATGCAGAGGAAAAAACACTTCCAAACTTATTCTACAAGACCACCATCACCCTGATACCAAAACCGGACAAAGACAATACACAAAAAGAAAACTACAAGCCAATATCACTGATGAACATAGATGCAAAAATCCTCAAGAAAAGTTTGCAAAACAGAATTCAACAACAACATCAAAAAGTTTATATATCATGATCAAGTTGGGTTTATTCCAGGAATGCAAGGATTCTTCAATATATGCAAACTGATCAATGTGATACACCATATTGACAAATTGAAAGATAAAAACCACATGATAATCTCAATAGACACAGGAAAAGCCTTTGACAAAAGTCAACATGCATTTATGATTAAAGCGCTTCAAAAAATAGGCATAGAAGGACCCTACCTCAACGTAGTAAAGGCCATATATGATAAGCCTACAACAAACATTATTCTCAATGGTGAAAAACTGAAACATTCCCCCCTAAGATCAGGAACAAGACAAGGGTGTCCACTTTCACCACTATTATTCAACATAGTTGTGGAAGTCTTAGCTACAGCAATCAGAGAAAAAAATAAATAAAAGAAATTCAGATCAGAAAAGAAGTAAAGCTCTCACTGTTTGCAGATGGTATGATACTGTACATAGAAAACCCTAAAGATACCACCAGAAAATTACTAGAGCTAATCAATGAATATAGTAAAGTTGTAGGATATAAAAGTAATACACAGAAATCCCTTGCATTCCTATACACTAACAATGAGAAAACAGTAAGAGAAATTAAGGAAACAATCCCATTGACCATTGTGATGAAAAGAATAGAATACTTAGGAATAAATTTACCTAAAGAAACAAAAGACTTATATATATAAAACTATAAAACACTGATGAACAAAATCAAAGATGACACAAATAGATGGAGAAATATACCATGTTCATGGATAAGAAGAATCAATATAGTGAAAATGAGTGTACCACCCAAAGCAATCTATAGATTCAGTGCAATCCCTATCAAGCTACCAATGGTATTTTTCACATAACCATGAACAAATTATTTCATGATCTGTTTGGAAACACAGAAAACCTCGAATAGGCAAAGCAATCTTGAGAAAGAGCAATGGAACTGGAGGTATCAATGTGCCTGACTTCAGACTATACTACAAAGCTATGGTCATCAAGACAGAATGGTCCTGGCACAAAGACAGAAATATAGATCAATGGAAAAAAATTAAAAGCCCAGAGATAAATCCACACACCTATGGATATCTTATATTTGAAAAAGGAGACAAAAATATACAGTGGAGAAAAGACAATCTCTATAACAAGTGCTGATGGGAAAACTGGTTAACCACCTGTAGAAGAATGAAACTAGCACACTTTCTAACACCATACAAAAAAAAAAAAAAAAAAACAACTCAAAATGGAGTATAGATCTAAATGTAAGATCAGAAACTATAAAACTCCTAGAGGAAAACATAGGCAGAACATTCTCTGACATAAATCACAGCAAAATCCTCTATGACCTTCCTCCCAGAGTAATGGAAATAAAAGCAAAAATAAACAAATGGGACCTAATTAAACTTAAAAGTCTTTTGCACAGTGAAGGAAACTATAAGCAAGGTGAAAAGACAGCCTTCAGAATGGGAGAAAATAACAGCTAACAAAGCAATTGACAAAGAATTAATCTCAAAAATATACAAGCAGCTCATGCAGCTCAATACCAGAAACATAAATGACCCAATCAAAAAATGGGCCAAAAAACTAAACAGATATTTCTCCAAAAAAGATATACAGATGGCTAATAAACACATGAAAAGATGCTCAACATCACTCATTATCAGAGAAATTTAAATCAAAACCACAATGTGAGGTACCATCTCACTCTGGTCAGAATGCTGCTGCTGCTGCTAAGTCACTTCAGTCGTGTCCAACTCTGTGCGACCCCATAGACAGCAGCCCATCAGGCTCCGCCTTCCCTGGGATTCTCCAGGCAAGAACACTGGAGTGGGTTGCCATTTCCTTCTCCAATGAATGAAAGTGAAAAGTTAAAATGAAGTCGCTCAGTCGTGTCCGACTCTTCGAGACCCCATGGACTCCTCCGTCCATGGGATTTTCCAGGCAAGAGTACTGGAGTGGGGTGCCATTGCCTTCTCCATCTGGTCAGAATGGCCTCTACCAAAAAAGTCTACAAACAATAAAAGCTGGAGAGGGTGCGGAGAGAAGGGAACCCTCTTACACTGTTGGTGGGAATGCAAACTAGTACAACCACAATGGAGAACAGCATGGAGATTCCTTAAAAAGCTGGAAATAGAACTGCCATAGGACCTAGCAATCTCACTGCTGGTCACACACACCAAGGAAACCAGAACTGAAAGAGACAGGTGTACCCCAGTGTTCATTACAACATTGTTTACAATAGCTAGGACATGAAAGCAACCTAGATGTCCATTGGTGGACAAATGGATAAGAAAGCTGTGGTACATATACACAATGGAATATTACTCAGCTATTAAAAAGAACACATTTGAGTCAGTTCTAATGAGGAGGATGAAACTGGAGCCTCTTGTACAGAGTGAAATAAGTCAGAAAGAGAAACATCAATACACTATATTAATGCATATATATGGAATTTAGAAAGATGGTAACAATGATCCTATGTGCAAGACAGCAAAAGAGACACAGATATAAAGAACAGACTTTTGGCCTCTGTGGGAGAAGGCGAATGTGGGACGATTTGAGAGAATAGCTTTGAAACATGTATATTTTCAAACATGTATTTGAAACATGTATATTTTCATGAATAGCTTTCAAACATGTATATTTTCATAAACATATGTGAAATAGATGAACAGTCCAAGTTCAATTCATGAAACAGGGCACTCAATGCTGGTGCAGTGGTACAACCCAGAGGGATGGAATGAGGAGGGAAGTGGAAGGGGTTTCCGGATGGGGGACACATGTAGACACATGGCTAATTCATGTCAATGTATGGCAAAAACCACCACAATATTGTAAAGTAATTAGCTTCCAATTATAATAAATAAATTAATTAAAAAACACATAGCATTGACTACAAGGACCTTTTCAGCAAAGTGATGTCTCTGATTTTTAATACACTGTCTAGGTTTGATTTAGATATAATGTGTGTGGAGAGTTCATATCAGCTCCACTGTTATTACTCTCTACTCAATGTCAGTATTTACAAAATTGAAAAATGTTAAGAGGAAGCTCAGATTAAAGAGAAGATCATATGCTCGGAAAATCAAATCATTTGCTTATACAAGCATACAGAAATGCAGAAAGATATCATCAAGGTCTGCATATAGAACAGAGATCAATCACATGCTCAAAGTTAGGCAGAGGTCAAGTTTCCAAATTTCAAAATCATCACAGTGAATACACTATTGGGATTATTTTATCTCAGTGAGTAAGAGACTCATCAGAACACATGGAAATTCAAATATTCCCTTCTGAGCATTGCCGTTTAATACTGAAGCAGTTCTATACACTAGATGCTTTTGATAAAAGCTGAATCTACTCATCTGGGCCAGCTGTACTTCATCAACACAATTTGTATGGAAATACAGAAAACCCCGATTAGCCAAAGCTATCTTGAGAAAGAAGAAGGGAACTGGAGGAATCAACCTACCTGACTTCAGGCTCTATTACAAAGCCACAGTTATCAAAACAGTATGGTACTGGCACAAACAGAAATATAGATCAATGGAACAAAATAGAAAGCCCAGAGATAAATCCACACACATATGGACACCTTATCTTTGACAAAGGAGGCAAGAATATACAATGGATTAAAGACAATCTCTTTAACAAGTGGTGCTGGGGAAACTGGTCAACCACTTGTAAAAGAATGAAACTAGAACACTTTCTAACACCATACACAAAAATAAACTCAAAATGGATTAAAGATCTCAACATAAGACCAGAAACTATAAAACTCCTAGAGGAGAACATAGGCAAAACACTCTCCGACATACATCACAGCAGGATCCTCTATGACCCACCTCCCAGAATATTGGAAATAAAAGCAAAAATAAACAAATGGGACCTAATTAAACTTAAAAGCTTCTGCACATCAAAGCAAACTATTAGCAAGGTGAAAAGGCAGCCTTCAGAATGGGAGAAAATAATAGCAAATGAAGCAACTGACAAACAACTAATCTCAAAAATATACAAGCAACTCCTACAGCTCAACTCCAGAAAAATAAATGACCCAATCAAAAAATGGGCCAAAGAACTAAATAGACATTTCTCCAAAGAAGACATACAGATGGCTAACAAACACATGAAAAGATGCTCAACATCACTCATTATCAGAGAAATGCAAATCAAAACCACTATGAGGTACCATTTCACGCCAGTCAGAATAGCTGTGATCCAAAAGTCTACAAGCAATAAATGCTGGAGAGGGTGTGGAGAAAAGGGAACCCTCTTATACTGTTGGTGGGAATGCAAACTAGTACAGCCACTATGGAGAACAGTGTGGAGATTCCTTAAAAAACTGGAAATAGAACTGCCTTATGACCCAGCAATCCCACTGCTGGGCATACACACTGAGGAAACCAGAAGGGAAAGAGACAAGTGTACCCCAATGTTCATCGCAGCACTGTTTATAATAGCCAGGATATGGAAGCAACCTAGATGCCCATCAGCAGATGAATGGATAAGAAAGCAGTGGTACATATACATAATGGAGTATTACTCAGCCATTAAAAAGAATAGATTTGAATCAGTTCTAATGAGGTGGATGAAACTGGAGCCTATTATACAGAGTGAAGTAAGCCAGAATGAAAAACACCAATACAGTATACTAACGCATATATATGGAATTTAGAAAGATGGTAACAACCCTGTGTACAAGATAGCAAAAGAGACACTGATGTATAGATCAGTCTTATGGACTCTGTAGGAGAGGGAGAGGGTGGGGAGATTTGGGATAATGGCATTGAAACATGTATAATATCATGTATGAAACGAGTTGCCAGTCCAGGTTCGATGCATGATACTGGATGCTTGGGGCTGGTGCACTGGGATGACCCAGAGGGAGGGTATGGGGAGGGAGGAGGGAGGAGGGTTCAGGATGGGGAGCACGGGTATACCTGTGGCAGATTCATTTCGATGTTTGGCAAAACTAATACAATATTGTAAAGTTTAAAAATAAAATAAAATTAAAAAAAAAAAGACTACTGGGATAAAGACTCAGCCTCTCTGGCTAACACAGCCCACCCCTAATCCATTCCTAAACTGGGACAAATGTTAGTTACTGAGAAATCTCTTGCAATCAAACTAGTAGGCCATTGGGGCCTATCCTATAATTGCTTTGTGCACCTGGGTTTTTATATATATACTTTAAATAGTACTGTTCTCTTTAAGACTGGCTTTTTCACCTCTTCCCTTCCCCTTGTACTCTACATCTAATCAGTTATATAATTTGGTTGCTTCTTCCTTTGAAATGTTTTTAAGATAATGGAAAAATATTCATGTTAAGATTATAGGGATGTTTCTATAATATAGGCTATTTTTTATTTGTTACTCCAATTCCAACAATTATTTGACCTAAAATGGACCTTTGGTCCATTGTTTTTTACTTGCTATTATTCTCCACCTCTCTTTTGAAAGTCTTTTCAAACAATGTTCAAGAAAGATTAAACTAAGAAGGTAGAGAGTGCATAAAATCAAATGATTATAGAGATCAACAACAGAATCTAAATATATCTCAAATTCTTTCATGTTTAACATTTACCACTATTACCCTGAAGTGAGACATTATCAATTCTAGCCTAGATTACTCCAAAAGGCTTCCATTCTTGTGCCTCCTGGTAGCCATGGAGAGCTATTGGGGTTGTTCCTCTGTTCAAAATCCTTAATTAGATTCCCTTCATAGACTAAGCTCCATCAGGGCCTACAAAGCCTTACGTGATCTAATGCTCTTCTTGCTTCTCCTTCAGTGCTTTAAAAAGGCTGGTCTTCTGGCTTCTGCTATTTCTGGCAAGAAGTTATCAATCA
Organism: Syncerus caffer; assembly: GCA_902825105.1. Taxonomy (NCBI): domain Eukaryota; kingdom Metazoa; phylum Chordata; class Mammalia; order Artiodactyla; family Bovidae; genus Syncerus; species Syncerus caffer. The sequence continues at coordinate 160,538 of CADEAB010000619.1, forward strand.
TTCAAAGTGTTCTCTGTATATAAATAATGTTTTCTCTAGATGTTATAAAAATTTTTATCTTTGGTTTGTAGTTGCTTGAATATAATGTCCCTAGACATGGTTTGCACATCTTGAATCTGTAAATATACCCTCTTACACCAACTTGAGAAATTTTCAATCATTATTTTTCCAAGTAATTTGTCTGCCTTAGCTTTCTTTTCTTGCTTTATGATACTCTAATTACATGTATATTAGATCTTTTCATATTTTTCTATGAGTCCCTGAGACTCTAGTTTTTACACATCAATATTTTTTCTCTCTTAAAGTTGGGTAATTTCTATTAATGTATCCTTCGTAGGGTAAGGGAGTTAGAGAAGGCAAGGTTCAGAAAAAGAACGAGACCGGCACTCTACAGGAACAGATCACCTTTAATGAGGTGAGAAGGGGCAGCAGTCAGATCAGTGAGCTGCTGCACTAACCCAAGAAAAGAGTAAGTATATATAGGCATATATGTGGAAAGCTACTGTCTTAAGGGGGCCTGTTCTTCTCCAAGGTTGTTAGGAGTAGTTATCTCTTAAACAGCTGGGACAAGGAATTGTGGAGATCGCCCAGAGGCTGGACTGGCTGGGAGCTGGGCATAATAAATCTTAATGTCCATTTTTTTTCCTTAGGTGAGAGAGTTTTGTTTTGCATAGAATGGTGGGGAGGACCTGGAGGGGAGGTTTAACTTCAGGCTATTTTGAGCCATACAACTTTCCTTCATCCTTAAGTTCATTGATTCTTTCATCTGTCATTAAGTTCCTCCAGTAATGTTTTAAAGACTGTATTTTTCAGTTTTAGAATTTCTTTGGGTGGTTTTATATAGTTTCTGTTTTTCTACTGAAATTTATGTTTCCTTTCATTAATAAGCTTATATTCCTTTACATCATTGAGCATAGTTTTTGTAGCTATCTTTAGATCTTTATTTACTTATTCCAACATTTGGATAATCTTGAGGATAGCTTTTTGATGTTTTTCCCCTTAAGAATGGTTCAGGTTTTCTAATTTCTTCATGTCAAATAAATTTGGACTGTATTCTGGTCATTGTGAATAGATTATGTTATTTCCCTCCAAAAGATGGGTTAAGGTTTGTTGGTTTAAGCGTGTAATTAACTTAGTTGGACTCAAACTGAAAATTCTGTCCTGGATAGCAGCTCAAACCTTTGTTCAGTTCTTTTATCCTTAGCTGGGCTGTTTTCACTAATAAATGATTAGAGATCAGCCAGAGATGGGCAGGGTTTACAGACAGGAAGGTCTCTCCCTCTTTTGGCTCCTTAATTTTTAGCCCTTCATTTTCCAGTGGCTCTTATTGCCAGAAAGTCTGCTGATTTTCTATAAAGTGTTAGACATCCCCCACCAGGCCAAATGCAATCTTCTCTAAAGTTAACAGCCTTCACAAATGGATGCCTCCTTCTTCTAGTAGCTATTGCTCTCTAGAATGTATCCACTGAGGTTCACTCTCTCATCTCCTTAGGTAGGTACTCCTTGCCTTCATGTCTTGCTCAGAATTCATACTGGTTATCTGTGAGGGAGTAGAAACATAGAAGCTTACACAGCTATACTGAAAATAGAACTCTCCAGACTCTTACACACATCCAGTCAAGTTTGCAGGACATGTTCTCTCTTTCAAGAAATATTTCCACTGGGTATTTGCACAGTTTACTCTCCATATTTAATTCAAGTCTTCACTCAGGTGTCAATTATTCAGAAAGCACTTTCTTGGGCAAATTGTTTAATATATGCTGCTCATTCCTCCTGAGACATTACTATCTTCCAATTTACTCTGCATTATTTTATTTCACAGTACTTATCTTTCTGACTTCATGATATGCATTAATTTTCCTTTTGTTGATATTGATCTTTCTTACTAGACCATAAGCTCTAGGAGTATTGAAATTTTTGTCTGCCTTGAGTAGTGTTGCACCCATAGCACCTAGAAGAGATTTTGGCTCATTTTGGGGGTTCAGTAAACACTTGTTGAATTAACAGCTCATGCTAGATAGTTAAAAATAAATCTACAAACAAATATGCTTAACTGACTTTTTATGAAAGCAATAGCAAGCCAATGGAGAAAAGGTTGCCTTTTGGACAAATAGTGCAAGAGCAACTGGACATCTATTGGCAAAAAATGAACTTTGATCTAAACCTCCCACTTTACATAAAAATCAATTCAAAATGAATCCTGACTTAAATGTGAAACATAAAATAAAAAAATTTATGAAAATGTAGAGAGATACAAATGGAA
>CADEAB010000619.1:163800-190952 GCA_902825105.1 Syncerus caffer
ATAAAAAAGAAAGAAACTGAACCCAATCAAAAAAATAAGCTTTCAGTGAACGGTGTCAGATTGTGGTCTCTGAAGGAGAAGAATTCACTCTGGGACCAAAGACGTGGCCTCAGTCATTCAGAGGTTTATGTAGCAGAGATTTTATTAAAGTGAAAGGATAGAGAAAATCTTCCAGCAAAAGGCACTGGAAGGGGATAGAAGAGTACCCACCATCCCTAGTTTAGGTGGGGCATTATATACTCTTTTAGTGGACTGCTAAACATAGGTCAAAGAAATACCTCGAGGCTGTGAAAGTTTTACCTGGCTCCTCTCCCACAACATACATCTTGCAATAACATCAATACAAGATTAACCAAGGGAAACAGTCTCAGGATAAGATGTCTCTGGATGAGATATTTTGTATCCATATAATCAAAGGCATAGGTTTTTGAAGAAAAATAGGTTTCCAAATAAGATACATTGGTTTGAATTATAACATTAACAAAGCCTAATAAAAAACTTTCCATGAGTAAGATTATTGTTTTGCTGAATAATCATTAGCTCTGGGCATAAAGAAGCTAATTTCAGGTGAAATAGGTTGTTACCATAGCAACCCAGAGCTTAAGAAAAACATCCTATGTGACTAAGGTGAAGGAAAGTAGAAAAAAATGTTTGCCCCTCCCTTCTCAAGGGCCCTGGACTTCCTATCAACCAACCTAAGAATAAACTCTCTCAATAGGCAGAAAATCTCAATAGACATTTATTCAAAGAAGAGATACAGATGCCCAAAGGTCAGATGGAAAGATGCTCACCACTGCTAATTATTAGAGAAATGCACATCAAAACTACAGTGATGTATCACCTAAGAGGGCTAAGAGGGGCCATCAATAAAAAGTCTATAAATAACAATGCTGGAAAAGGTGTGGAGAAAAGGGAACACTCATATATTGTTGGTGGGAATGTTAATTGGTACAGCCCCTAGGGAGAACAGTATGGCGGTTCATTAAAACAACTTAAAAAATGGACCTGAGGTATTTGTCCAACCCTCTTCCCTCATTGGAACAGGCTTGCCCCAGCAACACTATCTTCCAGGACATCTGACTTGCACTGTGGGTGCCAGCTGAGCACCCTCCTGAAAATGCCAACAGTGGAAGGCATGATATCTAAAGGGCTGTTTGCAGTGACCCCCAGGGTAGGAATATGAGTGGAGCACAGATGGCCTATTCTACAGCTAGCTGACTTTTCTATATGGCTATGTAGACATCATACAGAAAAGTGATATGATATGTTGTGATGATCCTGTTCATCACTTTTTATCTCTTTTCAAATCTCTCACTTCCCTTTATCAGACCTCTGCATTGCATGTTTTTGCTGGCTCTTGCACAATTCTTTGAGTTTCCCTTTTTCATTTGGGGCATAAGGATACCAGATGAGTCCCCATAGTGCCTCAGATGATTCCCAATTGACCATCTTTCTGCTTTCACTAAGTGTTTTGTGCATTTCCAACATCATTTCTCTACTTTTATCATTGAAAATAAAATTGAGAGTGGAAGAGATTGTTTAGAATGTAGGTGAGACTAAGTGGCCTAGAAAAGCCTCATCAGAAGAACTACCCAGAAGGGCTCAATGTGATGCTCACTAATAGTTGGTGAAAGGGAAGGAAAGGAACCCGGATAATTTAATTTAAAATATTAAAAGTAACTTTTAGAACATATGGAAAATAATTCCTATTGCCTTATCAGGAGGTGGGCAGGTTTACTACATGAAAAGCAAGGAATGAATTGCCAGCCTATGTTAGCAGGGTCAGCATAATTGTGAGAAAAAGAAATTCAAACAGATGTCCATTTTACGTCTGTGACTTCCTAAGTGGTGTTTTCTGTGTACTTATTAAGTCTGCATGGCTTGGAGGAGAGGGTGTTGACTAGTTCCTTAAGGTTGCTGCTGCTGCTAAGTCGCTTCAGTTGTGTCCGACTCTGTGCAACCCCATAGACGGCAGCCCACCAGGCTTCCCCATCCCTGGGATTCTCCAGGCAAGAACACTGGAATGGGTTGCCATTTCCTTCTCCAATGCATGAAAGTGAAAATTGAAAGTGCAGTTGCTCAGTCGTGTCCGACTCTTCATGACCCCATGGACTGCAGCCTACCAGGCTCCTCCATCCATGGGATTTTCCAGGCAAGAGTACTGGAGTAGGGTGCCATAGGGATAGATAATTATCAGGCACTTACTGTTTCACTCACTGGCTCTCATTAATTCTCACCTCCCACCAAAAAGAGTGACTATACCCTTCTTCCCAGCCCCATTCTCTTGCTACCAAGCCTCAGAAAATTTTTTAATCATTAATAATATTTTTTAAGCAACACTTCCTTGCTTATTTTCTTTTAATTTCTTTTTGAATTAGTTTTATATCTTAAGCAAGGCATTTCATTGCTTATTTACATCAGAATAAAGTTTTTAGAGAGGAAGATGAAAAACTATTTCATATTTTATATTGTAGCATATCAGTGTATTCTGCAGCAAAAACTCACTTGTGAGTTCACCTAGTGATAGATAACTGATGTGTTAGGTGTTATATATTCAGAAATACTTGGTAGATTTTATATAGGTGCTTAGAATATGTTTATGAGTACTTAAGAAAATTGAGTGAGATAAAGAGAAGACAAGGGAAGGTGGCCAAAAAGAGCTACATCGTTAAGCCACCTACCTCTGTGGGTGACTGGAATCTAAACCCACGGGGAAGCTATAAAGGTGTGTCAAACATATACCTGAGGGTTATCTCTCTCAATGGCAAGGGATGAGGTATTGGTACAATGTCTTCCATCCCTCATAGATGTTAAGGTTTGCTTTTGGAAAGTGCTAATTGCCTGATAGTTTTTTGTTTTTGTTTTTGTTTTTGTTTTTTTATGGTGTGGTGAGTTTATATATTTTTTTAAATTTTATTTTATTTTTAAACTTTACATAATTGTATTAGTTTTGACCTGTTTTGCAAGTTGTCAGAGTAGCCTTCATAGGCTCTGTAAAAAGCCTGGGTGTAACAAAGCAGATACACAGGCTTTTAAAAATTGTTCAGAGTGTGCTGAAGTGGTAGGGCTCTGGTGATACTGACAGGACTTTGTCTCTGTTATACTCTTCAGCAGAAGTGGATACTCTCATGTCTGTATACTTGCCTCCCTACTCTGTCTAAGCTTCCTGGCTTCATGTTCTCCTCTTTATTAATTTATTTCCTCATTTTCCTGGAGTGCATCTTCAAGGAGCTGCTTAGGAAATGATACATATGTGCTAAGTCGCTTCAGTCATATCTGACTCTTTGCGACCCCATGGACCACAGCCCACCAGGCTCTTCTGTCCATGAGATTCTTCAGGCAAGAATACTGGAGTGAGTTGCCATGCCCTCCTCCAGGGGATCTTCCCGACCCAGGGATAGAACTCATGTCTCCTCTGTCTCCTGCATTGTCAGGCGGGTTCTTTACCACTATTGCCGTCCTCAAGGAGCTGCTTAGGAAAATGATATAAAGTAAGGCATTGAGTTCCTGCATGTTTAAATTCTTTTCATTTGAACATGTGATTGATAACTCTGCTGAATGTAGAAAACTAGATTTAAAATAATTTTCTTTTAGAACTTTTATTTATTTTTTTTTAAACAATAAGCATGTTTATTTCAACAAAGGGGGAAAAAAATCACAATTTACTTATCCAGAGACTGGTGTGATTTATACCAAATACTATATAAAGCCCTATTCTCAGAGATGAAGACCAGATGGATCTCCAACAGCTAAAATTTTACACTGGGGCTCCATCAGCATGCCTTTAATAAGTCATGGGCTTCTGTTTTCAGGTGAGTATTTAAAAAGACAATTTGAAATGATAAGCAGTCATTGTTTAGCTTCACTTTTTTATCATTTCTGGGTCAATATCAGCAGGATAGGACTGTAGTAAGAATTGTGCACCTTAATTTTGAAAGGGAAAACATCTCCTAAATCCCCTAAAGCCCAAAGGATATAGGTACTTTTGTTTTAAATAAAAGCAGGGGTGATAGACTATAATGATCTTCTCATTTTACAAGTGAACAGTGAAGCTAAGTGTCAGAAATCAGGTGTGAACATTTGTTGTGCTATCAGGACAAACAGGGGCAGGTCTGTAGGGTGCAGCCTCAGGCTTTCAAAAGGGGTCCTGCTTTGTGCATTAAAAAAAGTGTATATAATCACACAGAGAAAAAAAAATCTGGAAGGTTATACAGCACAATATTAAATCCATGTGGTGGGATTAAAGACTATTTTTACATTTTAAAAATGTCTGACTAGCCTGAAATTTTAAAAAATGAGAATCTATTTCTATTATCATCAGGAAAATGAAGAAACAAACCCAATGGAAAGAATTGTCCCTCTACATGTGAATCTTGGGAGTCTGCCAGGCTCCCCTCTCTATCAGTCCTTCCAGATCTCATCTTGGACTAGTTGGCACTTTTAAAGACAGGATCTTCTTAAGTGTGATAGTTTCCAACACTGTGATGAAAAAGTCAGAAGTCATTTTAAGTATTACTTGTATAGGACTTTTTCATATCTATCTGTAAGGACACTTGTATTATTTTCTTTCAGTGGCATTTTGTATAGCTTCTATATATTTGGTATAGTTCCTTCATATTTCTCTTCTCCATTTGTTTTTTAATTTATGGGTGTTCTATTAGTAAGATAACAAACCTCTTTATCAATCCTATAATTTTCTTTCTGTCTCCTATACCATCATCTCTGACTCATCCCTCCCCCATGGTCTTTGGGGATATTTCCTTGATGTTATGCTTTGATAATTTTATTGATTTTATAAAATGTTCACAGCATTTTAAAAAGTATTCTTTAGATATGTGCAGGTTATTCACATAGTTCAGAGAATACTAATAACAGTTTCTTTGGAATTTCTATTCATCACAAATATCTGTTGATGATAATTTTGGATTGTATGTTCATTTTCAAGGGTGAGGCCCACAAAAACTGATTTAGGTTCTAGGTACATGGGGAAATTAGGCAGTGAGCTATTTTTTTCTTGGTGGGGGCTATAATGGAGGTGTTGTTTCGTAGTATTTCCTGCCTCCTGTAAATAACAGAACTACTCTTACCCCTTTAGATATTAGCAGGGCAAATGGCTCCTCGGCTAAACTTCCCTTGGAACAACCGCCCACTGGGTGCGGCTTCCTACTCACTTTCCTGAGAAGGAAGCTGCTCACTTTCCACTTCCTCTTTCACGCTCTGAGGGCTGAAATGCTGACAGGGTGCTGGTGAATGAACTTCCACCATGCTCGTGGGGACAACATGCTTGGAGATGTCGGAGCAACAGAGGAAGGGGCCTGATCCCTGATAACCTCTTTGGACAAGTTGCTGACCAATCTGAATACACTTCTGCCTCTGTACTGTTGCAGAAAAAAGATATGAACTACTACCCTTGTTTCAACTGATCAGTTTTACCATAATACATTCAGGAGACTCTCCAAGCATCAGTGTTTATTGGTATCCTCTCTGATACCATTCAGTTTCTTCCAAGAAGGATGCTCCAGTCTCTTGCCGGCTTCTTGATTAACTTGAACTTCTACCAAGCAAGATGAGATTATTGCTTCTCTGCTTCTCCCTAAGCTCCTCAACTCATTTCCACTGCAACATTACTTTCCCATATTTAGCACTAAGATTGTTTTCTTTCTTCCTTGAAATGATTGTTCCCATCCCTAGAAAGTAGAGCAGTTGCATTCGTCTTCTTGTTTTAAATGGAATTGTTCATCTTAAGTTCATCTTTCTTTGTATTTCCATTAGAGGTTTGCTGACAGTATGTGCTGAATAATGGATGTCATGAAGAAAGAGTCTATGAAGTTACATGACATGCTAGTTTGGTACTAACACAGCTGAACAAAAGATCAATGAAAGTTTTTCTACCACTGAATATTGTTCTCTGACTATAGGGAAACAAACTGTAAGTATATGCCATTCTTTCTTCAGGTTTAATAAGAGAACCTGGGAGAAGAAAGCTGATAAATCAGTCTTTCATATATAACATTTTCTATGAATGGAAACTGAATTGAGCTGCCATTTTGCTGCCTCCTTAGGGAAGCAAAGGATCACGAAAGGAGCAAGATTTCCTTAAAATTCCTCTGATCTAATAGTGAATGTGAATAGCTCCTAATCATGTATTCCCATCATTTTTAGCAAGTCATTTAAACATTCTGATACTGATATTTTTAGGTTTAAAGATAAAATGAACTATCACTCATTATAACACTTATACATAACAAATGATGTGTATTTATATAACTGAAATTTTTTTTTGCTAAAGAGTTTTCTTAAGTAGTTTTCTTTTTTTAAGGTTAAGCACATTATGCAGTAAAAACAATAATTTCAAAATTAAAAAGGAATATATCAGTTTATATTAATAGTAGTTATACATAGTTTAAGCTTGCTACAATAAAAATGAAAAATTAAAGTCGTTAGAGATAGAAGTAAATTTACCAAAATTTAATTTACATAGTAATTTTGATTGAGCTTATTTTCAGTGTCAGCTACAAATTTCCACTTGCCGTGGGTACTTGTAGACGTACTCCAAGGATTAAATCATGTGCTGCTACAGTTGCTGACCTTCAACACCACTGAAAGGAGTTCAGGGTGGAGAGCAAAAATGAGGCACTCTGTGCTTGGGAAATTGGCAGGACAGGTCTTCAGACAGATATTTTCAGGAGCTGATTTTATGAGCCCAATTCTTGTATCACCCCATATCTAGAAAAGCACTAAACTCCTTCATGGTGACGACTATTCCTTGTGACTAGCAAAAGCTTCACGAGACCAGTAGAAACCTGGGAAAATACATGTTTGATTGCATGCATTCCCCCTTCACCAAAATCACACATATACTGACCTTTCCCCTGCCTCTTAGGAGCAGTTTCTCAGAGCTACCTAAGGTGCTGTTTCCTGGGCTGTAGTTCTTATTCCCCCCCAAATAAAACTTAACTCGCAACTCTCACATTGTGAATTTTTTAAAAATCAACACCAAGCAAAAGTGGGAAATATAATGGATCAAATATTTAATTCATTGTTAAAAAATTATTGTATAGGAGAACTTTTTTGGTCTGCTATAAAAATAGAAAAGCAGTTTATTGCTGGGGTTATTTTATAAGGAACAGTGAATAACATAATAGATTATGCCTTGAACCTCAGCTCATGAGTTTTTTAAAAAGCTGAATATATCACCCATTTATAACAGCAGTCCCCAACATTTTTGGCACTAGGGACCAGTTTTGTGGAAAGCAATTTTTCTATGGCAGGGGGTGGGGGTGATGGGAGGCAGGGACAGTTCAGGTAACGTGACCAGTGGGGAGCAGATGAAGCTTCCCTTGCTTGCCTGCTGTTCACCTGTTGCTCACCTCCTGCTGTGAGACCTGGGGGTGGGGTGTGTGGGGAAGGAAGCTGGGGACCACTGCTTTATAAAACTGAGATGATATATTAAAATCTTAGTTGCATTAACTCATTGCAAGGAGTTAAGTGACTGTGGTTCAGGCAGGTATGTGTTAGAGTTCTTTAACAAAGATTAGACCCTGATATACACATAGAGGAATGAATGCATATTATACTAGCTAGTAGTTCTCAACTTAGTTTTATATTTATGTCTATGACCCATTTTGAATTAATATTTGCATATGGTAAAAGTTAAGAGTCAAACTTTCTTTTTTTTTTTTTTTTTTGCATATGAATGGCCAATTGCTCTGGTACCATTTGTTGAAAAGTCTACCCTTCTTCCTGCTTTACCTTGGTACTTTTGCTTACAATCAATCAACTACACCTGTATTAGTGAATTTCCTGACTTCATTTTTTCCATCAATCTGGCCAACCACAAGCTGGCACTTGCCATAGGCGCTTGTCATCTACCTCTACCAGGATTAAATCATGTGCTGCTATAGTTGCTGACTTCCAACACCCCTCTGAAGGAGAACAGAGTGGTGAACAGAAATGAAATGAGGCACTCTGTGCTCCCAGAAAACTGGCAGGGCAGGTCTTCAGATAGTTAGATATTCTCAGGAGCTGATTTTATGAGTCCAGTTCTTGTTCAGTTCAGTTCAGTTGCTCAGTCGTGTCCGAATCCTTGCGACTCCATGGAATGCAGCATGCCAGGCTTCCCTGTCCATCACCAATCCCAGAGCTTACTCATACTCATGTCCATCGAGTTGGTGATGCCATCCAACCATCTCATTCTCTGTTGTTCCCTTCTCTTCCCACCTTAAGTCTTTCTCAGCATCAAGGTCTTTTCAAATGAGTCAGTTCTTCACATCAGGTGGCCAAAATATTGGAGTTTCAGCTTCAGTATCAGTCCTTTCAATGAATATTCAGGAGTGCTTTCTTTTAGAATTGACTTGTTGATCTCCTTGCTGTCCAAGGGGCCCTTAAGAGTCTTCTCCAACACCACAGTTCAAAAGCATCAATTTTCGATGCTCAGCTTTCTTTATAGTCCAACTATCACACCTGCACATGACTACTGGGAAAACCCAGGGAAGGCAATGGCAACCCAATCTAGTACTCTTGCCTGGAAAATCCCAAGGATGGAGGAGCCTGGTATGCTGCAGTCCATGGGGTCATGAAGAGTCGGACACGACTGAGCAACTTCACTTTCAATTTTCACTTTCATGCATTGGAGAAGGAAATGGCAACCCACTCCAGTGTTCTTGCCTGGAGAATCCCAGGGACAGGGGAGCCTGGTGGGCTGCCATCTATGGGGTTTCACAGAGTCAGACACGACTGAAGTGACTTAGCATCAGCCCTGGGAAAACCATAGCTTTGACTAGACTGACCTTTATTGGCAAAGTAATGTCTCTGCTTTTTAATATGCTGCCTAGGTTGGACATGGATTTTCTTCTAAGGAGCAAGCGTATTTTAATTTCATGGCTGCATTCACTATCCCCAGTGATTTTGGAGCCCTCCAAAATTAAGTCTCTCACTGTTTTCATTATTTCCCCATCTATTTTCCATGAAGTGATGGGACCAGATGCCATGATCTTAGTTTTCTGAATGTTGAGTTTTAAGCCAAATGTTTCACTCTCCTCTTTCACTTTCATCAAGAGGCTCTTTAGTTCTTCTTTGCTTTCTGCCATAAGAGTGGTGTCATCTGTATATCTGAGATTATTGATTTTTCTCCTGGCAATCTTCATTCCAGCTTTTGCTTCATCCAGCCTGGCATTTTGCATGATATATTTGCATATAAGCTAAATAAGCAGGGTGACAATATACAGCCTTGATGTACTCCAACTGTTGTTTCTTGACCTGCATACAGATTTCTCAGGAGGCAGGTCAGGTGGTCAGGTATTCCCATCTTTTGAAGAATTTTCCATAGTTTGTTGTGCGTGATTCACACTTTGGCATAGTCAATAAAGCAGAAGTAGATGTTTTTCTGGAACTCTTGCTTTTTCTGATGACCCAACAAATGTTGGCAGTTTGATCTCTGGTTCCTCTGCCTTTTTTAAATCCAGCTTGAACATCTGGAAGTTCACGGTTCATGTACTGTTGTAGCCTGGCTTAGAGAATTTGAGCATTACTTGGCTAGGATATGAGATGAGTGCAATGGTGTGGTAGTTTGAACATTCTTTGGCATTGCCTTTCTTTGGGATTGGAATGAAAACTGACCTTTTTCAGTCCTGGGGCCACTGCTGACTTTTCCAAATTTGCTGGCATATTGAGTGCAGCCCTTTTACAGCATCATCTTTTAGGACCTTAAATAGCTCAGCTGGAATTCCATCATCTCCACTAGCTTTGTTTGTAGTGATGCTTCCTTAAGCCCACTTGACTTCACATTCCAGGATGTCTGGCTTTAGGTGAGTGATCACACCATCGTGGTTATCTGGGTCATGAAGATCTATTTTGTATAGTTCTTCTGTGTATTCTTGCCACCTCTTAATATCTTCTGCTTCTGTCGGGTCCATGGTATGGACCTTTATTCTGTCCTTTATTGTGTCCATCTTTGCATGAAATTTTATGAGTCCAATTCTTGTATTTGCTCATATCTAGAATAACACTAAAATCCTTCATGGTGACTACTGCTTCTCATGATTAGAAGAAGCTTCACAAGACAAGCAGAAACTTTCTTTAAAAACATGCTTGATTTCATGTACTCCCCCTTTACCAAAATCACATATATACTTTCCTTCCCTCCTACCTCTATGGAACAGTTTCTCAGAGCTATTGGAGGTTCTGTCTCCCAGGCTGCAGTCCTCATATTGCCCCAAAGAAAGCTTAACTCACTACTTTCATATTGTGCATATTTTTAAAGTCAGCAGTTAAAATGACCTATGAAGTGACCTGAACTCTATGAATAACTGGAGCTTAGGTACCAGCAGCAGCCCCTGGTACACATCTATCTCCTCAGAGAGTCCAGATGAATTTAGTAACACTCTCCTGGTTCTCAGATCTAGCATATTTGTGGATGATCCTGAGTTTTATTTGGCAGTGGAGCAGGTTGCCTGCCCCCTCCCACTTGAAAGATACTGGGGGATGGCAGTTGAAATATACTAGGGCATACCCACTTATGGTCTAGACATTGAATGGGGCTCAGTTGAAAGATACAGAGGAATTACCACCCAGTTGAAATATACTTGGGTGGGGGGCTGGCTGAAAGATACCAGGGAGGCCTGGTTGAAAGATACTGAGGAATGCCCAGGGCTCAGTTGAAAGATATCAAGGTTGCTCAGTCATAGAAGAGTGGTATGTGCTGAGTAGTTAGGTAAGATGCTTTTCCTGATCTGATGATTTTCCTCAATCCAGCTGCCTTAATAGAGTTTTATGGGACAAAGGTGAAGATATTAATAAGAGCTTTGCTCTGAAGAAAAGGAACAAGACTCTTTCTAGCCAGTTACGGTTTTCTCAGGTGACTGAGAAATTTATGGGAGTGATGGAGGCCAAGTCATCACATCATGCAGTGCTCCTTCAGGGAGCACTTATCTTACAGATAAGAATTGGCCATTCAGATAAGGAAGTTGTTGTACATATATACATTGGAATATTGCTGCTGATGCCAAGTCATTTCAGTCATGTTCAACTCTTTGTGACATTATGGACCATAACACACCAGGCTCTTCTGCCATAGGATTCTCCAGGCAAGAATACTGGAGTGGGTTGCCATGCCTCCTCCAGGCAATGCAATATTACTCAGCTATAAAAAGGGAACACATTTGTGTCAGTTCAAATGACCTAGAGCCTATTATACAGAGTGAAGACAAATGTTGTATATTAATACATATATATGGAATCTAGAAAGATAGTACTGATGATCTTACTTACAGGGCAGCAAAGGAGACACAGGCATTTTGAACACAGTGTGGGAAGGAGTGGGTGGGATGATTTGGGAGAATAGCATTGAAACATATTATTACCATGTGTAAAATAGATAGCCAGTGGGAGTTTGATGTGTGATGCAGGAAACCCAAAGCTCTGGGACAACCTAAAAGAGTAGGATGGGGCAGGAGGTGGTGGTGGTGGGGAGTGGTTCAGGAGGGAGGGGACATATGTATACCTAATGCTGATTAATGTTGATGTATGGCGCCAAAGAATTGATACTTTTGAACTGTGGTGTTGGAGAAGATTCTTGTGAGTCCTTTAGAGTGCAAGGAGATCCAACCAGTCCATTCTAAAGGAGATCAGTCCTGGGTGTTCTTTGGAAAGACTGATGCTAAAGGTGAAACTCCAGTACTTTGGCCACCTCATGCAAAGAGTTGACTCATTGGAAAAGACTCTGATGCTGGGAGGGATTGGGGGCAGGAGGAAAAGGGAACGACAGAGGATGAGATGGCTGGATGGCATCACCGATTCGATGGACATGAGTTTGGGTAAACTCCAGGAGTTGATGATGGACAGGGAGGCCTGGTGTGCTGCAATTCATGGGGTCGCAAAGAGTCGGACACGACTGAGCGACTGAACTGAACTGACCCTTGTTAGTTCAAGCCCATTAAGAAGAAAGAAGAGGGTATTTATGAAAATTACGAACCTTCAATTGTACAATTAAGTACACTATGTCAGTAGAAAGTTAACTGGCCCCCAACCAGTTTAACTCCCAAATGATAAAGAAAGCTTGAAGAAGAAAAAAAAAAAAAATCTTTAGAATTCTTGTCCTGAGGGAATAACTCCTACTAGGAGAACCTGATTTTTGCTTCCTATGACTTGAGAACAGAACTCTCTGGATCACTTATCTAGATCATCTCTAATTCTTGAAACTGAAGGGAAAAAAAAGGGAATGAAGCCTTTAAAATTTTTCTTATTCCAACTGCCACTTATAATTAGTGAGTTTTATATTGTGATATCTGATTCATGACTAAGTTTAGAAAATGAAGCCAGAACTCGTGTTGTGTTTGTCTCGGTATTTGTATGTCTCAGTTTTTGTCTTTGGATAATATTGCTAAGGCTAATTTGTAAATGAGTTCTAATCTAATTTGCCTAAAGAAAAATAAGTACTTATTCATGAAATAATTCTAAATACAAGAGAAATGAACCTAAACAAATTTCGGGTATACATGAATTAGGAAACATTCAGTATTAAATACCTGGTATTAATGTTTGTTTGTTGATATACTTAATGTAAATATGTCCAAGAGTCATTAATATTAAGCATAATATTTTCATTATGCCTACATCTAATATTTCTCCACTGATCTCCAGTAGCATACTGGGCAACTACCGACCTGGGAAGTTCATCTTTCAGTGTCCTATCTTTCTTTTTCCCTTTTCATACTGTTCATGGGCTTCTCAAGGTAAGAATACTGAAGTGGTTTGCCATTCCCTTCTCCAGTGGACCACGTTTTGTCAGAACTCTCCACCACAACCCGTCCATCTTGGGTGGCCTTACATGGCATGGCTCATAATTTCACTGAGTTAGACAAGGCTGTGGTCCATGTGATGAGATTGGTTCGTTTTCTGTGATTGTGGTTTTCAGTCTGTCTGCCCTCTGATGGAGAAGAATAAGAGGCTTATGGATGCTTCCTAATGGGAGAGACTGACTGAGGGGGAAACTAGATCTTGTTCTGATGGGCAGGGCCATGATTAGTAAATCTTTCATCCGATTTTCTGTTGATGGGTGGGGCTGTCATCCCTCTATGTTATTTGACCTGATGCCAAATTTGGTGGAGGTAATAAGATAATGGCGACCTCCTTCAAAAGGCCCCATACAGGCACTGCTACACTCAGTGCCCCCACCTGCAGCAGGCCACCGCTGACCCACGCATCTGCCAGAGACTCCTGGCCACTCACAGGCAAGTCTGGGTCAGTCTCTTGTGGAGTCACTGCTCCTTTCTCCTGGGTCCTGGTGCGCACAAGGTTCTGTTTGTGCCCTCTAAGAGTCTGTTTCCTAGTCCTGTGTAAGTTCTGGCAGCTCTATATTGAGGTTAATGGCGACTTTCTCCAGGAGGGCTTATGCCATACCCAGGTCTGCTGACCCAGAGACCGTACCCCTGAAGCAGGCCACTGTTCGCCCATACAGGAGACACAGTCCTGGCTCAGTCTCTGTGGGGTGTCTGGGTCCTGGTGTGCACAAGGTATGCTTGAGCCCTCTGAGTGTCTCTGGAGGGTATGGCGTTTGATTCTAAACTCGATTTTGCCCCTCCTACCGTCTTGCTTGGGTTTCTCTGCCCTTGGACTTGGGGTATCTCCTCAAAGTCGCTTCAGCGCTGCGCAGCCACGACTGCAGTGCCACCTTCTTGCTGGAGAATGAAGAGATGGAGCCAAAGCAAAAACAACACCCAGTTGCGATGTGACTGGTGATGGAAGTAAAGTCTGAGGCTGTAAAGAACAATATGCATAGGAACCTGGAATGTTAGGTCATGAATCAAGGCAAATTGGAAGTGGTCAAACAGGAGATGGCAAGAGTGAACATTGACATTTTAGGAATCAGAGAACTAAAATGGACTGGAATGGGAGAATTTAACTCAGATGATCATTATATCTACTACTGTGGGCAAGAATCCCTTAGAAGAAATGAAGTAGCCATCATAGTCGACAAAAGAGTCTGAAAAGCAGTACTTGGATGCAATCTCAAAAATAACACAATGATCTCTGTTCGTTTCCAAGGCAAACCACTCAACATCACAGTAATTCAAGTCTATGCCCTGACGAGTAATGCTGAAGAAGCTGAAGTTGAATGGTTCTGTGAAGATCTACAAGACTTTCTAGAACTAACACCAAAAAAAAAAAAAAAAGATGTCGTTTGCATTATAGGGGACTGGTATGCAAAAGTAGGAAGTCAAGAAATACCTGGAGTAACAGGCAAATTGGCCTTGGAGTACAGAATGAAGCAGAGCAAAGGTTAATAGAGTTCTGCCAAGAGAACACACTGGTCATAGCAAGAACCCTCTTCCAACAACACAAGAGAAGACTCTACACGTGGACATCACCAGATGTTCAACACCAACATCAGATTGATTATATTCTTTGCAGCCAAAGATGGAGAAGCTCTATACAGTCATCAAAAACAAGACCAGGAGCTGACTGTGGCTCAGATCATGAACTCCTTATTGCCAAATTCAGATTTAAATTGAAGAAATTATGTAAAACCACTAGACCATTCAGGTATGATCTAAATAAAATCCCTTATGGTTATATAGTGGAAGTGATAAATAGATTAGATCTGATAGACAGAATGCCTGAAGAACTATAGACAGAGGTTCATGACATTGTACAGGAGGCAGTGATCAAAACCATCCCCAAGAATAAGAAATTCAGAAAGGAAAAATGGTTTTCTGAGGAAGGCTTACAAATAGCTGAGAAAAGAAGAGGTGTGAAAGGCAAAGGAGAAAGAGAAAGATATACCCATTTGGATGTAGAGTTCAAAAGAATAGCTAGGAGAGATAAGAAAGCCTTCCTCAGTGATCAGTACAAAGAAATAGAGGGAAAAAATAAAATGGGAAAGGCTAGAGGTCTCTTCAAGAAAATTAGAGATACCAAGGGAAATTTTCATGCAAAGATGGACACAATAAAAGACAGAAATGGTATGGACCTAACAGAAACAGAAAATATGAAGAAGAAGTGGCAAGAATACACAGAAGAAGTACACAAAGAAAATCTTCATGACCCAGATAATCCCAATGGTGTGATCACTCACCTAGAGCCAGACATCCTGTAATGTGAAGTCAAGTGGGCCTTAGGAAGCATCACTATGAACAAAAGAGTGGAGGTGATGGAATTCCAGCTGAGGTATTTCAAATCCTAAAAGATGATGCTGTGAAAGTGCTGCACTCACTATGCCAGCAAATTTGGAAAAGTCCAAAGTGGTCCCAGGATTTAAAAAGGTTAGTTTTCATTCTAATGCCACAGAAAGGCAATGCCAAAGAATGCTGAAACTACCTCACAATTGCGCTCATCTCCCACCCTAGCAAAGTAGTGCTCAAAATTCTCCAAGCCAGGTTTCAACAGTACATGAACCATGAACTTCCAGATGTTCAAGGTGGATTTAGAAAAGGAAGAGAAACCAGAAATCAAATTGCCAACATCCATTAGATCATAGAAAAAGCAAGAGAGTTCCAGAAAAAGCATTTACTTCTGCTTTACTGACTATGCAAAAGCCTTTGACTGTGTGGATCACAATAAACTGTGGAAAATTCTGAAAGAGATGGGAATACCAGATCACCTTACCTGCCTCCTTAGAAATCTGTATGCAGGTCAAGAAACAACAGTTAGAACCAATCGTGGAACAACAAACTGGTTCCAAATCGGGAAAGGAGTACATCAAGGCTGTATATTGTCACCCTACTTTTTTAACTTATATATAGAGTACATCATGAGAAATGCTGGACTGGATGAAGCACAAGCCGGAATCAAGATTGTCAGGAGAAATATCAATAACCTCAGATATGCAGATGACACCACTCTATGGCAGAAAGCAAAAAAGAACTAAAGAGCCTCTTGATGAAAGTGAAAGAGGAGAGTGAAAAAGTTGGCTTAAAACTCAACATTCAGAAAACTAAGATCATGGCATCTGATCCCATCACTTCATGACAAATAGGTCGGGAAACAATGGAAACAGTGAGAGACTTTATTTTGGGGGGCTTCAAAGTCACTGCAGATGGTCACTGTAGCCATGAAATGAAGACGCTTGGTCCTTGGAGGAAAAGTTATGACCAACCTAGGCAGCATGTTAAAAAGCAGAGACATGACTTTGCCAATAAAGGTCAGTCTAGTCAAAGCTATGGTTTTTCCAGTAGTCATGTATGGATGTGCGAGTTGGACTCTAAATAAAGCTGAACTCTGAAGAATTGATGCTTTTGAACTGTAGCATTGGAGATGACTCTAGAGAGTCTCTTGGACAGCAAGAGGATCCAACCAGTCCATCCTAAAGGAAATCAGTCTAAGGACTAATGCTGAAGCTAAAACTGCAATACTTTGACCACTTGATGCGAAAAACTGACTCATTGGAAAAGGCCCTGATGCTGGGAAAGATTGAAGGTGGGAGGAGAAGGGGACGACAGAGGATGAGATGGTTGGATGGCATCACTGACTCAATGGACACGAATTGGAGTAAACTCTGAGAGGTGGTGATGGATAAGGAAGCCTTGTGTTCTGCAGTCCATGGGATCTCAAAGAGCTGGACACGACTGAATGACTGAACTGAACTGAAGTTTTTGTTTCCTTTGCTCTAATGTTGGTTTGAATCATTTCTAATGATTTTCGGGGGGGCTTCCCCGGCAGATCAGCAGTAAAGAATCCACCTGCAGTGCAGGAGCCGCTGGAGACATAGTTTAAAACCTGGATTGAGAAGATCCCCTGGAGGAGGGCATGGCAACCCACTCCAGTGTTCTTGCCTGGAGAATTCCATGGACAGAGGAGCCTGGTGGGCTACTTTCCATAGTGTCACAAAGAGTCAGACGCAATTGAACCTTCTTAGCACGGACATAGTGATTTTCTTAAGGACATGAAACATACCTCAGGAATATAATTTAATGACTTTGTTTTCTAAAATGGGAAGAGTCCCTCCCTCTGAATAGCTAGCTAAACTAGCTCATTCTCGTCTACCCTTCTCTTTCCCCATTCAAGACTGCAGTGTGTTTCTTAGCATTGCACGTGGATCCTATGAAGATATGAATTCATTTTAATCCTTTACTACTATGGTGCAGTATAAATGTGATGAAGGATATATTCTGATTGGAGAAGAAAAAATCGCCTGCAGAAATTCACATTGGTCATCTCCAGGGCCTCAGTGTAAAGGTAACTCCACTTTACTGATGGCCCTTGCTAAGATAGTAGGACAATCGTGTATACTCTGACAGTATGGTTTCCACTCAGTCAGAGGCAGCACTTAAAAGTTTGTGTTTATTATTCATTTGTTCATTCATTTCCTATATTCAATACTTAGGTGTGGTACTGGGCTGTTTGAAAAAATATGTGCTATTTAAAAAAAATTGTCTCAAAAATATTTTCCTCTGTTATCTTCCAGAGCTTTGTTGCTTTACCTTTCACATTGATATCCCCAGCTCAGTTGGAATTCCTATGGGTTTATGGTATGAAGTAGGAGTCAAAGTTTGCTTTACTCCAGTAAGTAATCCCTGAAGCCAGCACCACATTAAGTGGACCATAGTTTTCACACTGCACTGCCGTGCTATCTTTGTCATAATTCAAGAATTAGAGATAATAATTTTTAATTTAAGAGAATAGTGAGGTTTTAACAAAAATTTAGAATCCCTGCAAAAGTTAGGTTGAGCATTCTTATGGAAAAATCCCAAACATCCTTGAAGTATCTGATATCTCCATTAGCACCTGGTACATATCATCACCTCCGCATAGAGACACTGACATCATATGAAACCAATATGCATACTTTTTTCTTTTATTTTTCCTACCATGCAGCTAACAGCAATTCGAGGGTCTAATTTCCACCATTGTCTCCATTTAGTAAGGTTGTGAGACTAGAGATTACCTATCTAGGATGCTGAAAATTAGGTTTGGACATACAATAGTTTTGAAAACTCAGATTCTAGGACCATAATACCCAGATTTATATCATAATTATGCCACACAAAGGCTATTCAACCTTAGACAAGTCACATAAATTGTCTTTACCTAATTTTTCTCTCCAGCAAAATGTTTTAGCTGATGATATGTATACAATAGCATTAATATTATCATTATTAATTTTATTGTTATAATAATACAATACATGCAGTTAAAGAGCAACTCTCAGCATACAGACATAATTTATTATTAGTGTTTCTCACTCCACCAGTATTGTTTACTACCGTATGATCTTATTCTGAGAATCACAAAATGATCATATTTGTCTTTCTATTATAGCTTTCTGTCTGAATCCAGAGGTAGAAGATGGAACTTTTTCTGTGGAAAAGGATCAGTATGTTGAGCCTTAAAACGTGTCTGTCCATTGAACTCTGGCTTTTATATGGTCGGCTCTCCAAATATCATCTGCTCAGAGAATGGAACGTGGTACCCAGAAGTGCCCAAGTGTGAGTGGGTAAGTGGCACACCTCAGGTGTTTTATCACATTCTATAAATGGCAACCTGCTCCAGAGCACTGTCCCAGCTGACACTGATGAGGTTTGACTTGTATCAGGACCCATTTCTGAGCTGTTTAAATCAATTTCAGCATCAGCACTTTTACTCTCAAAGTACATGTTGAGTTCTTAAGGCAAATTCTGATTCCCTTATTTTATAGCAAGATGGACCAAGCCCCTAGATAAGAGGGTTCCATAGATACAGGTATTTCTACCACAAATGTTGTGATTTTGCATAGACATCACATCCATCCCTTCAGCTGATCCTGAAGAAGTTCCCTGGATATCTTTGGCAGTGCTGTTTCTTCTGTGTTTAGATAATTTCACTGCTGTTTTAAGAGTAGTGCTGGTCAGATCTTAGGATGAATACTTTGCTGAGATGTACAAAGTATCTTTTGATTTTTTGCATCAGTGCTATGGAGGGTCTTGATATTCCAACTTTACTGTCATTGGTAGGCATCCTGAAGGAAACTTATACTTTCAGTTTGGAGAGAGACCTCTCAAACCATCCTTTATCTCTTTCAGGAAGTTTGCATGGGCTGTGAGCAAGTGCTCACAGGCAGGAAACTCATTAAGTGTCTCCCAAGTCCTGAGGATGTAAAAATTGCCCTGGAGGTATATAAACTGTCTCTGGAGATTGAAGGACGGGATGTACAGACTTGAAGTTGAGCACCTGTTAAAAATCAGTACATCTCTTTCCCTTCCCTTCCCTTTAAAAATAGAGAATTGGGTACATTTTTCTCATTAGCAACTCTGCCATTTCATCAGTGCTATTATTTACTGAAAAAATACCTGTATTTGAAGGATCTTTGATATTTTTTGATGCCACTGATAGTTTGGAATTATTGGTGGTTGATATTCTATGTCATTTTAAGCTTCTGTTTCCCTGGCTTTGGTCAAAGAACAGATCAGATCAGATCACTCACTCAGTCGTGTCCGACTCTTTGCGACCCCATTAATCGCAGCATGCCAGGTCTCCCTGTCCATCACCAACTCCCGGAGTTCACTCAGACTCATGTCCATCGAGTCAGTGATGCCATCCAGCTATCTCATCCTCTGTTGTCCCCTTCTCCTCTTGCCCCCAATCCTTCCTAGAATAAGAGTCTTTTCCAATGAGTCAACTCTTCACATGAGGTGGACAAAGTACTGGAGTTTCAGCTTCAGCATCATTCCTTCCAAAGAAATCCCAGGGCTGATTTCCTTCAGAACGGACTGGTTGGTTCTCCTTGCAGTCCAAGGGACTCTCAAGAGTCTTCTCCAACACCACAGTTCAAAAGCATCAATTCTTCGGTGCTCAGCCTTCTTCACAGTCCAACTCTCACATCCATACATAACCACAGGAAAAACCATAGCCTTGACTAGACGAACTTTTGTTGGCAAAGTAATGTCTCTGCTTTTGAATATGCTATCTAGATTGGTCATAACTTTCCTTCCAAGGAGTAGGAGTCTTTTAATTTCATGGCTGCAGTCACCATCTGCAGTGATTTTCGAGTCCAGAAAAATAAAGTCTGATACTGTTTCCACTGTGTCCCCATCTATTTCCCATGAAGTGATGGGACCGGATGCCATGATCTTCGCTTTCTGAATGTTGAGCTTTAAGCCAACTTTTTCACTCTCCACTTTCACTTTCATCAAGAGGCTTTTTAGTTCCTCGTCACTTTCTGCCATAAGGGTGGTGTCATCTGCATATCTGAGGTGATTGATATTTCTCCCACCAATCTTGATTCCAGCTTGTGTTTCTTCCAGTCCAGCGTTTCTCATGATGTACTCTGCATATAAGTTAAATAAGCAGGGTGACAATATACAGCCTTGACGTACTCCTTTTCCTATTTGGAACCAGTCTGTTGTTCCATGTCCAGTTCTAACTGTTGCTTCCTGACCTGCATACAGATTTCTCAAGAGGCAGATCAGGTGGTCTGGTATTCCCATCTCTTTCAGAATTTTCCACAGTTTATTGTGATCCAAACAGTCAAAGGTTTTGGCATAGTCAATAAAGCAGAAATAGATGTTTTTCTGGAATTCTCTTGCTTTGTCCATGATCCAGTGGATGTTGGAAATTTGATCTCTGGTTCCCCTGCCTTTTCTAAAACCAGCTTGAACATCAGGAAGTTCACGGTTCACATATTGCTGAAGCCTGACTTGGAGAATTTTAAGCATTACTTTACTACCATATGAGATGAGTGCAATTGTGCAGTAGTTTGAGCACTCTTTGGCATTGCCTTTCTTTGGGATTGGAATGAAAACTGACCTTTTCCAGTCCTGTGGCCACTGCTGAGTTTTCCAAATTTGCTGGCATATTGAGTGCAGCACCTTCACAGCATCATCTTTCAGGATTTGGAATAGCTCAACTGGAATTCCATCACCTCCACTAGCTTTGTTCATAGTGATGCTTTCTAAGGCCCACTTGACTTCACATTCCAGGATGTCTGGCTCTAGGTCAGTAATCACACCATCGTGATTATCTGGGTCGTGAAGATCTTTTTTGTACAGTTCTTCTGCGTATTCTTGCCATCTCTTCTTAATATCTTCTGCTTCTGTTAGGTCCATATCATTTCTGTTCTTTATTGAGCCCATCATTGCATGAAATATTCCCTTGATATCTTTAATTTTCTTGAAGAGATCTCTAGTCTTTCCCATTCTCTTGTTTTCCTCTATTTCTTTGCATTGATCGCTGAAAAAGGCTTTCTTATCTCTTCTTGCTATTCTTTGGAACTCTGCATTCATATGTTTATATATTTCCTTTTCTCCTTTGCTTTTTGCTTCTCTTCTTTTCACAGCTATTTGTAAGGCCTCCCCAGACAGCCATTTTGCTTTTTTGCATTTCTTTTCCATGGGGATGGTCTTGATCCCTGTCTCCTGTACAATGTCACAAACCTCATTCCATAGCTCATCAGGCACTCTATCAGATCTAGGCCCTTAAATCTATTTCTCACTTCCACTGTATAATCATAAGGGATTTGATTTAGGTCATATCTGAATGGGCTAGTGGTTTTCCCTACTTCCTTCAATTTCAGTCTGAATTTGGCAATAAGGAGTTCATGGTCTGAGCCACAGTCAGCTCCTGGTCTTGTTTTTGCTAACTGTATAGAGCTTCTCCATCTTTGGCTGCAAAGAATATAATCAATCTGATTTCAGTGTTGACCATCTGGTGATGTCCATGTATATAGAGTCTTCTCTTGTGTTGTTGGAAGAGGGTGTTATTTCTGCCATTTGGTCATATGGCAGAAATAAATAATCACCTGTCAAGAGTCCAGTGTCTTTGTTTTTACTTTGATTCCCTTGTAATGAGAAATTAAGGATCTATATCAATCACTTCCTAATGTTTCTCTGGTTAACATTCTTTTCTATTTCACATACTAGCACCTCGTATGAGATGTACTTATACTACACTTTCACTTCCTACTCATTCTTCAGTGCCCAGATCAAATAGCACATCTTCCTCTGTCTTCTGTTTTCTGTCTCTCTGTTGATCACCAGTGTTTTTCTCTGGAACAACTTCTCAGTTCCCCTTTATATTTAGGGTACACTTGGTTCTCCTTGGCATTCAATAATAACCAACTTGAACACTTTTGAAAGTCTGTATACAACCCAAGTATTCCTCTTGGGCATGCCCAAATCTTCCAATCTAGCGTGATCACTCTTCAATATTTCAGTTAGAATATCTTTAGTGTTTCTTTTAAGACAGGTTCTCCAGAAGCAGATCCCAAGAAAAGAATTTATGTGCAAGTGATTTATTAAGGAACTTCTCCGAGTTCTCCAAGGAGAAATAGGAAAAGGAATAGGGTAAGCAGGATGGAAGGGGCTTCCCTTGTGGCTCAGCTGGTAAAGAATCTGCCTGCAATGCAAGAGACCTGGGTATGATTCCTGGGTCGGGCATATCACTTGGGGAAGGGGTAGGGTACCCACTCCAGCATTCATGGGCTTCCTTGGTGGCTCAGACAGTAAAGAATCTGCCTTCGATGCAGGAGACCTGGGTCTGATCCCTGGGTTGGGAAGATCCCCAGGAGGAGGGCACTGCAACCCATTCCAGTATTCTTGCTTGGGGAATCCCATGGACAGAGGAGCCTGGCAGGCTACAGTCTATGGGGCTGCAACGAGTCAGATGGGACTGAGAGACTAAACATAAGCAGGATGGAACAGAGAAGGCACCTAGTAGGGTGACTAGGCAAAGTCATATGGAGGGTGGCTTAGTCTTAACCCAAAAGGGAATCCTGGACTCTAAGTTTGTGTATATTCTGTCCCAATTCCAGGTAAAGGAACTGGGCTTTCATTCTGCTGTACCAGTCAGTTATTGGTGGAGGGACACTCTGTGGACACACAAACCTCCAGGGCATCCAGCTCTCTGTGTGTGACTTCAGAGCTGGCCAGCAGCCTGGGGCAAGTCCTCCCCAAAGAGTAGGAGGTAAGATCCTAAGAAAGCAGAGCACACAGAAGCCTGCAGAGGAGAATACAGAAATGGGAAAAGGGTATGAGGGCCTGGGTGGAACTTTCAATGCTTATCCCACACATGTCTCTTTAACAGCTTTGGATATTCTTGGAAGCCTTATGATTTCTGATGGTCACCTCTTCTTCCAACTTTTTGCCTCCCCAAATGTCATTCTCACTCATACTTAGCTACTGTGACTAGCCTCTGGTTCACTACTGCATCTTGATCAATTATAGAGAACATGTCTCTTTTCCTTGATTTCTTCAAAATACCACTCACATAAGAAAGTTGCATAGCAGACTTTTACTAACATTTTAGAATTAACAGAGGGATGTCTGTATGGCTATATAGACTGGACTTTCATATCGAATGTTACATAACTGCAATCTTAAAAGACTGTTGCCTTCCCCTGCCACCAGGAACCTCCTCTGGCTGACTCTGCATGACCCTGCCAGCCCCCAGGCTTTTCTGGTCTAATGCTTTCCCTCTTCAAGTCACTCCTTCTCACATTTCATGCATTCTTGTTCTCACTGCCCCAGAACCCCATCTCTCTTTACTTGATTAAGAAAAGCATTTTAGCAATCTGTCTTTCCCTAGTTTCAGGGAGTTCATATCCAGAAATCCATGAATGTACTCAAATAACCAAGGGCTATCCATTCCAAGTCTGGGAGCCAAGCTATTGAGAAGACTCAGAGGCATCTCTGAAGCCTGAGGCTCCTCTGTCTCCCCTGCTGTCTCTATTCAGGGCACTGTGAGGACCTTTTCACACGTATGTGAATTATGCCACAATCTTTTCATTTGTTAGTTCTAAATTAATTACACATAATTATAATTATAAAAGTAACAGAAGGAAAACAAGAATTCAACCTTACAAAAGGATTTATAAAAAGTCAGGTTATTTCCTTTTCTATCTCAGTGTTACTCTGTTTTGAGCTTCTCTGATTAACTTAGTCACTCTGAAGAAAGAATGCACTCATTATATCACATGAATTTTTATCTCTAAGCATATATTTTGATTTCCTGCTACAAAATTGATCAATCTAGCTCCCATTTTCCCTCTCCTCTCTTTCTCCATTGGTCAGTCTCATTTATTTTTCTTTTAATTTTATTTTTAAACTTTACAAATTGTATTAGTTTTGCCAAATTTCAAAATGAATCTGCCAAAAGTATACATGTGTTCCCCATCCTGAACCCTCCTCCCCCTTCCCTCCCCATACCATCCCTCTGGGTCATCCCAGTGCACTAGCCCCAAGCATCCAGTATTGTGCATTGAACCTGGACTGGCAACTCGTTTCATACATGATATTATACATGTTTCAATGCCATTCTCCCAAATCTCCCCACCCTCTCCCTCTCTCACAGAGTCCATAAGACTCTTCTATACATCAGTGTCTCTTTTGCTGTCTCGTACACAGCATTATTGTTACCATCTTTCTAAATTTCATATATATGCGTTAGTATACTGTATTGGTGTTTTTCTTTCTGGCTTACTTCACTCTGTATAATAGGCTCCAGTTTCATCCACCTCATTAGAACTGTTTCAAATGTATTCTTTTTAATGGCTGAGTAATACTCCATTGTGTATATGTACCACTGCTTTCTTATCCATTCATCTGCTGATGCGCATCTAGGTTGCTTCCATGTCCTGGCTATTATAAACAGTGTTGCAATGAACATTGGGGTACACGTGTCTCTTTCCCTTCTGGTTTCCTCAGTGTGTATGCCCAGCAGTGGGATTGCTGGATCATAAGGCAGTTCTATTTCCAGTTTTTTAAGGAATCTCCACACTGTTCTCCATAGTGGCTGTACTAGTTTGCATTCCCACCAACAGTGGAAGAGGGTCAGTCTCATTTAATTTTATGTATTTTTAGTGATTTTCTTTAAAACTTTAAATAACATATTTAAACCTCTATTATTTATGTAACTTTTATTTTTAATAATTTACTCTTTTATCAAACTAGTATAAGCAAATAATGAAAAAGTCAAATAATCCAGAAAACATTTCAATGAAAACCCTAAAATTTTGATCCACTCAATCCCACCCTTTGGTCTCATTGACCCAAAATAACCATTTTCAAGTCCTTTAGCTCTGTCTTAAGATATTTCGCTACGTTTCCAAAAATATTGTTATTATACTTACATTTATTATTTTTAAACATCATGCATTGACTTACTATTAAGAGAGAATAGAGTTTAGAGTGTTATCCTTTACATTATTTGTAGTATCTTTCCTCACAGTGCAGGAATCTTACTCCTTTGGTTAAATTAGTATTCAGTATGAACACTATTTTGATTAAGCAAATCTTGTTCTTTGCTAAGCCAAGGTAAGCTCAGTTGTAAATAATTATTTACTGAGCTTAAATATTTATTTACAATGATTTAATTTTTATGGCATTAATAATTTATCTTGTTTTGTTTGTTTGTTTAGTTTTCTACATTTCTATTGTTGATTCTTGCTACATGCTCCAAAAGCTCTGTCATGGTCTAGCAATCTAATTCTTACTGCTCATACATGTCAGATGTTGTTTTAATTCCAAACATTTCTCCACTGTCACTCCTGGGGACTTTCTTCCCAGCCTCTCTTTTCAGCATTTCGGAAATACACAGTTTATGCTTAAATCCTAGGTCCTCCCTTTACTGTTCTCTTTATTACTTCGATTCCAAGTCTTTGTTTTGATTTATTTCCTCATTTTTACTGGAACAGATCCTTCAAAAGCTGCATAAGAAAGAGTATCTGGGAAGTAAATTTCTGAGTTGTTACACGTTTTAAAATATCTTTTTCCCCACTACCCTCATACTTATAGATTGCATGTAGAAGTTTGGGTTCTCTCAGAATTTTGAAGGCATTTCTCCATTGCCATGCCCCTTCCAGTTTTGCTATGGAACAATCCATGATATTCCAGTCCTTGATTCAGTGTTGATTTTTCGCTCTCTCTGGGAAATATTGAGGCTTCCCTAGTAGTTTAGACAGTAAAGTATTCGCCTGCAATTCAGGAGACCCAGGTTTGATCCCTGGGTCAAAGAGATCCCCAGGAGAAGGAAATGGCAACCCACTCCAGTATTCTTGCCTGGAGAATTCCAAGGACAGAGAAGCCTGGAGGGCTACAGTCCATGAGGTTGCAAAGAGTTGGACACGATTGAGTGACTAACACACACTGGAAAGTATTAGTATTTTCTTTTTTATCCCTGTGGCCTTGCTGTAAGATGTTTTTCATGCATTAACTTGGGTACTTGTCGGAAATTTATGATCTGTAAACACATGTGCTTTAGGTCAGGGAAAACTTTTAGAATATTTTTCTGTTATTTTTTGTTTTAATTTAATTTTCTCTTATTTCCCTGACCCCTCCCCTGGAACTCCCTTTAATAAAATATTGTTCTAACTATTTTTTTCTGTTTTACTTCCCATATTTTGTTTGTTATGTTCTACTTTTGGGAATATTTTCCAGACTTTGTATTTTAAGATTTTTATTGAAGTTTAAAATCTATCATATTTTAATTTCTAATAACTTGCTTTTGTTCTCTGCATTTTTTAAAATGTATCATTATGTTCTTTCTTCACAGATTCAATATGGTTTTTTTCTGTCTCTCAAAGTAAAAGTCGCTCAGTGGTGTTCAACTCTTTGTGACCCCATGGACTATACAGTCCAGGGAGTTCTCCAGGCCAGAATACTGAGTGGATAGCCTTTCCCTTCCCCAGGGAATCTTCCCAACCCAGGGATCGAGCCCAGGTCTCATGCATTACAGGCAGATTCTTTACCAGCTGAGCTTCTAGGGAAGCCCATCTCTGAAAATACTAATTACAGGGTGGAGTTTGGGGGACATTTTTTTTTCCTATTCATATAAAGGAGTGGAACCCTAAAATATTGTTTGATATCTCTGCATGTATGAGTGAGGCTTCTCTACTGGTGAACTTCTTTGGAGCATGGTAAGCAGCAAGGTTTAACATTTGTATGTTTGTTTGGGGCTTCCCTGGTGGCTCAGTGGTAAAGAATCCACCTGCAATGCAGGAAATCTGAGTTCGATCCCTGGGTTGGGAAGATCCCCAGAGGAGGGCATGGCAACCCACTCTAGTGTTCTTGCTTGGAGAATCTCATGGACAGAGGAGCCTGACAGGCTGCAGATCATAGGGTCACAAAGGGTCAGACAGGACCAAAGTGAGTGAGCACACAGACATGGTTGTTTCCTTTTTAAATGGGACATGTATTTATCAGTCTTTGGAGATGCCCAATGTCTTCTGAGAAGATTTCCATAATCCT
>CADEAB010000625.1:0-23492 GCA_902825105.1 Syncerus caffer
TTTGTTTTATTCTGCAACTCGACTTGAATTTCTGTTTTTCAGAGGAAAATGTAATCTGTTCACAGCTTGTGTTGTAGTGCTCTGTTTAAACTTCTTGTGCGTTTTTCTTTTTATATCATGAGTGTTAAGTTTTAATTGAGCACTACTCAGCATCTCGTTACAATTCCTGAGGGCCGGTCACTAAGTGAGGGCGCCGGCCTTAGTGAGAAGGCGTCCGTCAGTGTGCACGAGTCCCGGGAATGGGACTGGCCGTGGCCCCGAGGTGTGGGCACGTGTAGCCAGAGCGTCTCCCCCCCCCCCCCCCCTCCTCTTCATGGTCGTCATCGCTGCCCAGGACGGGGCCCTTCTCCTCAGCAGCCCCACCCCCACCCCCACCCCCCTCCCAGCTGCGCCTCCTGGTCACACGCCCCCGCCTGCCTCCTCCCTGTCCACCCCCTGGCCCCACAGGTGTCTTCAGACCCTCCTCCACCCTCATTTTCTTTCTCCTCTTCACCTGATCCACCACCAGACGGTGTTCCATGTTCTTAGCTTCCCTTCGCATCTTCATCCCTCTCTCAGAGCTGTCATCTTCGAATCAGATTGATTTTTCAGGGTCGTTTCTTCCTGCCTTTCTCGACACCATTTTCTTCAGGCTTTTTCAGAGCGTCCCCGCGTTTTCTTTCAGTGCCACCACCCCAGACCCTCTCTGGGGCTGTGCCCCCAGGTGCCTGCTCAGGGTCCCCTCCAGGCTGTCTTCATCATCTCTTTTGAGCCTCGGTTCTCTCAAGATTGTTCTTTTCAAACCGTTGGAACTGGCTTCTTCAGACACTCTTTGGGCCCTCTTTTTGAGCAACTTTTTCAGACGCATCTTCTTCAAAACCTCCCGTCTCCTGTGTTTTCTATCTTTCATGTGTCAATTCTTTAAATGCTGTGCTTGCTGCAGCTTCTTCAGCCTTCATCCTGGTGTGCTGGGATGTTCAGGCAGGACCTTACATAGGAGACCCTGTGCTTTGAGAGCAACAAATGGGGTTTGAACCGGACTTGCCCCTTGTTGGCCTCAGGACACCTGGAAGTGACCCTTGTTCTCTTGGGGTCTCCTCAGCCTGGTCCCATCCTGGGACAAAGGTGTGAGAACAACCAAATGTCCTTCCCATGGAGGGTTTGAATCTAGCCACCAGTCTCCTCTGTGCCCTTGGGACACAGGTTGTATCTGGACATCTGTCAAGAGGAGGAGCTTCCTAACTGGCCAGCAGACCTTGGACACACTCCTCGAGGTTTCCTCCTGCCCCCTTCAGCACGTGTGGACCATCCTCAGAATCCACACAACAAAGCATCTTTGATGATGTTGGCTCAGTCACAGCTTGCTCAGGACAGTCCTGCGGCTTTTATTCAGAGAACCACTTCCTGGGAGCTTGCACCTCTCCTGAGCCTCGTCTGGCCCTTCAGTATCCAGGCCCTCTCTTGATTCTCTCCATGCAGAGATGTTCACACATGATCCACAGATCCCCTCTTCAGAAAATGGCAGCGCCATCTCCTGTTAAGATCATCTCCTTGGTGGTCATGCTGTGTTGGCTAGAAAGGGCGTGGAAGGCTTTGCTGCGATGTCTGGGGACAAGCCAGCCATCAGCCCAAGGCCTTTCTCCCCTGCTCCCCTGCTTCTGAGGTTGGGGGTTTGGGGTTTTCTCTGCAGAGGTGTATCGGCTTTGCTAGCACCATCGTGTGTGTCTGCCGAGGAACCTGACCGGCGCGCCATCATGGAGAAGCCAGGTAGCCTGATGTACGGAGCTGATGTCTTCAGCAGTGTCAGGGAACCAGCCTTCTTTCCGGGGGTATCATTGGCTGCTGCCCAGGAGATGGATTTCTCTGCTGGGATCTCCTGGGCTCACAGCAGGGCACCTGGGCTCACAGCCACTCAGGTTCAGAAACCTGGCAGAGGTTGGGGCAGCACTGAACAGAGGCCCTTTTTGAGAAATGGTGTACAGAGACCCCATGGCGAGTTCATCGTGGGGAAAGAGGAAATCTGAGCCGAGTGCCCGGCCCAGCAAGGGCCCCATGTTTGTGGGTCATACGGGTGCTTCTGCAGTTTCTGGTTGAGACTGAAATCCTACTGAGACTTCCAGTTCCTTCTCCTGGCAGATGGAAGATGAGATTTCTCAAAAGGCCTCCTGCAGCACTGCCCCCACAGCCCATTTAAGTGCAAGAAACACACTTCTAAAAACACATTGTGAAAAAAAAAAAATAAAAAATAAAATAAAAAATAAAAACACATTGTGGGAAACGGGGAAATGTCCAAGTGTATCCCCAGCTCTGTCCACCCCACCACCTCCAACACACACAGCAGCCTTGTTCCATAACAACACCATCTAACGAGCTGCTGGCAGCAGAATGGACAGAAATACGGACCTTCCGGGTCACATGCTGACGCCAATACCCTGTGTTACGAGTACTCTATATTAGCAGTGCTCTACGATACCAGTACTCCAGCACAGAAAGAAATGAGAGACCAGACCCTGGGTGTGTGCACTGGGGGCAGCTCAGTTGAGACCTTGCATAGAGAGGGCTGCCCACCTGAGAAGGAGGCCCTTCTCACAGGAAGACAGGACGCTGAGCTGTCTCCGTCTCAGCTCTGGGTAGAAGAGTCTCTCTCCTGTACTGTGGGGCCCTGGAGTGGGACAAATTCTGCCCACATCTACAGAGCAAGGGGAAATCTAAAGAAATTAAGTGGGCCCACTTAATTGGTAAAGAATCTGCCTGCAATGCGGGAGACCCCGATTCGATTCCTGGGTTGGGAAGATCCACTGGAGAAGGGAAAGGCTACCCACTTCAGTATTCTAGTCTGGAGAATTCCATGGACTGTATAATCAAATGGGCTCACAAAGAGACATGACTGAGTGACTTTCACTTCACAATGTCCTCAGTAGAGGAAGAAGTCAACAGATTTGCTCCAGAGAAAAACATCATCTTACGCCTGTGAGGATGCTCCCTGAGCAAGTCAGCCTCACAGAAACCCCCAAATGGCCAAATACATGCAGAGACCGCACAAGATGAGAATCAGCAGAAACACCAGGTGGTAGATTTTACCACACAGGAGCTTCAGATATCGGTGCTAGGAGATAGATAACACAAAGTAACAGCGTATAAGGTATTTAAAGAAATGGAAATGGAATCAAGCCAGAGCAGCAAACAAGAGACACTCAAAAGTGACCAAATGGGTTTGAAAAAAATAGTGACTAGGTGAAGCAGTAGGTTAGAGAGAGAGAGAGAGTGGATGTACGCACTTCAGGCATAACGTCGAGTGTCACAGAAGATCGCGTGACTAAGTGTACAAACACGCCAGATACAAACTCATGTGGAGATTCTACTGAGGTGGTAGAATGAAAATGAAATATTCAGAATAGGGGTGTGATGGGAGGGCACAAAGGTCTTTACTGACCTTTGAGAAATCAGTCTATGACAGCTATACATTCAAAATCATTTACGAAAGTAACAAGAGTCAGTCTAGGTTCTTACTGTTGTAAAGCCTTCTGAGGGAATGAGCTGAGAGAGTTGCTTTTTCGGAGCCTACCATGGGGGCCCCGGGGGCTGGGTGGGCTCTGAACCATCTAAGACGTGACTGTCTCAGTGGACTAAGTCCAGAGGCTGTGCTAAGTCCAAACCTGACAGTGACCCCCAGATGGCCGGGTCAGAGACACAGTGCTGGCGGGCAGTTCAGACTTCTAAGCCCTTCACCTCTTAGGGGTTATAAGTGAAAACCCCTAGAAAACAAACAAGAATTTTGTGCAGTTTGGGTAGAAGTGGGGAGCCCAGTGAATAAGAGCATTTAAGGACCCATGGGATTGACTGGAGGAACACGAAGGATTTGTGCCCGAAGCTGGCGTTGCAGGTGGCCCGAGCTGCTGCTGGAGCAGGGCCCTGCCAGCCCAGGCCTTTCTGTCCACCCCTCCTCTGAAGACCGTCCCCTCCCAGCCCACGGCCCTGGGTTTGGGGCCGGCAGACAAGCCAGAGCTCACAGAGGCCCCCTTTGGCAACATCCATTTGGGAACCCTGAATAAATTCTTCAGGAAGAAGAAAACCATCTTTCCAAGAGGTGGCAGGTTTAGAAGCACAGGCTGTTGGAGATGAGGATGAAAAGCCTTGACAAGAATTTTACTTAATTCTCAAACTCCTTGGAAGAATGACCTAAAACATTTTTGGGTTATGTATGTATTATCTTTTTAAGGTCTGATGCAGAACAAGAATTGATGTAATTGCATTGCTCTGTCCCCCGGCCCAGCGTTTGGCCTTTGGTGCTGCCCCCTGGCATGGGGGATATTTCCCATTCCACCTCCCAGGAGGACGAACATCCTTACAGGGGCATCCAAGAGTCCAGAGCTCCTGGCCTGGGACAGCGAGGCACAGGACAAGCGAGCCTGCAGGCCTTCCCAGGTCCTGTGCCTCTGTGGTCACCCTGCCATCTGAGTGTAATGGGTCTCAGTCTCGGGGAGCTTAGGCCAGCCCTTCACACTGTGGGTTGAGGCCAGGACTGGAGGAGAAGACAATACAATCAGGCCAATACTTGTCGGGGTGTGGCTGTGGCTGAGGGCAGAATCAGTGCCCCATCAGCCTGGGTCTACAACGCGAACTTCTTTTATCTTCAGAAGAGCACAAAACTGATCACCTAAAATAACAAAGTTAGACGAGATTTCTAATGGTTTGCTTGTTTCATCATGAGAGGACGTGATTTACACTGTCCTATTTTCCAGGTGTATGTGTTGTGAAATCGAGTGACAGTGAACAGTGCAAGTTACTGCTGAGTGTGAACAATCTCTGTGTTAAAGAGTGTGCCCTGAGCAAGCCTTCCTGCTCAGCTGGGCTGCAGTGAGGCTGCTGATGCTTTTCTTCTTCCTTGAATTACCACCGAGAGGAATTTTTTCCCAGGAGGATTTCTTTCCTGTCCAGATTTAGGTAAGAAGGTGGTTACTGTCTGTGTCTTTCAGTGGATCCCTGAAGTGCCCCGGAGGTGGCTGAACTGAGCCGGCAGGGCCGCAGCCGTACCGTGCCATCTCTGTGTGGTGGATGCTGAGCTGAGGGCTGCGGGGAAGATGCCTCCGGTGAGTTTACGGTTGATATTTACACCCATTCTCTAAAGGTTTCCCTTCTTTTTCTTCATAAGAAATTATCTAGCTGTGACCACGTGTTGAATGGCAAAACAAGATCCAGGAGTGGGGTTTAGGGAGAGGAGCTGGTGGTACCCCCTTACATTTCAAAGCCACGAACATCCGTTTCCAGTCCAAGTGCAGACAAATGAGCCCTTTGAGCTACCGACTGACCAAGCTCATGGGCCTGAGATGGGCTTTCAGCGCTGCTGGACTAGACCAGTCTCATCTGACCCGACAGCTTGTACTGGTTCTGTTTGCTGTCCTCAAAGGATGGAGCATCTAGCACAGACGTCTGCAGGAAGTATGTGTACGCACACGACATTGTTCATTAACACAGCACTACCTGATACCATAAGCCTGTAGGTCACAAGTGACTGGAAGCTCTCACAAGGGCAGGTTTTCTCATAAATACAAGACCTCATGCTCCGTCATTCTCCCTCTCTCTTTCCTATCCAAATAACAGGTCCAAAAAAAAAAAAAAAGGACAGCAGAGTTTTAAACTTAGGATATCAGAACAGGTTCGGACTTTCCCCCCTCAAGACAAAGCATGCTCATAAACTCTTAGGCACGTGCTCCACCACTAACGGTTCTGATCTCCAACTCTGCCATCCTGGTCCTGCCAGATGCTGAGTCTGGGATGTTGAGCAGGTCATCTTCCCAGCAGCTTGGTGTCAGCGTCTGTAGGATGGAGATAACAAGCTTCAAGCTTGTGTATTTTACAGAAAAAAATGTCTGTGCAGCAGGCATTCCGTGTCGTATACCATCTGGTACTTCACACGCGTTCCACACTTAGTTGTTATTGATGTCCGAGTCCACGGGAGGGTGGTCCTGGGGACACAGTCAGAACCGCAAGGACCACAAAGTTGATGTTCTGAGTCTCCAAGCCAGACACAGCTGGGGCTTCTCAGTCAGCCACATTCCTTCCACCCAGCTGCAGCCAGCTTGGACCTGGCCTTACCACCATTGTCCTGGTCCCTGGGATCCCAGGACCCCTGCCCGACAAGGCTGGAGGATTGGAGGAGAGTCCCCCTTGTCTCTGTGCACCCTGACACTTGTCCCCTGCTCGTGATCTTCACACATGGACACTGGCCTGGGAGAGTCAACACCTGCCCACATATCAATTCTCATCTGAGGTGCAGCCACCCTAAGCCATGGAGCCCCCCGTGGTAAGCCCCCTACCGTACGTCCTGGCCTTGGGCCTGTGGAAGAGCAGACGAGCCCCAGGGTGTCTGGGTCTCCAGTGACTCAGAGGGAAGGAAGCCCTGAGCCTGGGCCTCTGACCCACTCCCCAGCACCAAGGGGGACCGGCTGGGCTGGGCGTTTGCTTCCCTCTGGTGGCGGGTGCTGGAGGGAGCAGGGACCAGGTGGCCTCCCTGGAGGGGCTCCGAGACTCTCCCCCGTCCCCCGGGTTCCTCCCATCCCAGTCTATCATGAACACCCTGTGCTGGGTGTCACCGTGGCTCTTCCCCCAACTGTTCCCTCCCCTTCTTCATTCCCAGGGGTGCAGCATGACAAACACCCCAGCCCAAGCAGGTCCCACTGAGGGACCTCCTCAGTGGTCCTGGCCCTGCTCCCCGCGGCAGGGGTGTGAGCCAGCCCTCCCCCAGAACATGCATCTGGGCTCTGACCTGCCCTCCTCCATCAGCCCTGACAGTCAGTCAGCCTGGACAATCAGTCATCAGCTTGAAGAGCTGAATCTGAACATAGAGACGAAACTCCGGTTGGGACATGATCACCTGCTTTGCCCTCGTGGCCTCCTCTCTGGCGCTGTGTGAAGCTTTGTGCTAAAGCAAGGGTCCCCAACCTCTGGGGTCCAACGCCTGATGATCGGAGGTAGAGCTGATGTAGTAATAACTGCACAATAAATATAATACACGTGAATCATCCAGAAACCATCCCCCACCCACACCATCCAGGGAAAAGTTGTCTTCCACGAAAGCAGTCCCTGGTGCCAGCAAGGTTGGGGACTGCTGTGCTAATAAAGGACAGCGCCTTCCAGCGATGCCCGCTGAGCACTGACCCCCTGAATCCTCGGGACGGAGCCCAGGGCAGCCCTTCTGGGCGCGTTCTCTGACGTGCGGTGCACCAGGAACCCCCAGGCTGAGGCTGCAGCGGGGTGACACGTGCCAGCATGGTGCCCCCAGGGCATCTGGAACCAAGCGCAGCCGTCTCATGCTGCTCCCTG
Source organism: Syncerus caffer (assembly GCA_902825105.1). Lineage (NCBI taxonomy): Eukaryota > Metazoa > Chordata > Mammalia > Artiodactyla > Bovidae > Syncerus > Syncerus caffer. Next base: position 7,303 of record CADEAB010000625.1, read on the forward strand.
CAGGATGCAGGATGTCTGTGGAGCAAAGGCCGAAGAGAAGACCGTCTCCAGGAGGAAGCGTGTCTGCTCAGAAAGGGGGTGGCTAGAGGCTCTGAGAGTGGAAATCTGAAGTGTGATGGCCACCATGGGAAACTGCCTTCTCGCTCCATGGGACCTGGACCATAGCTGGTCTCAGCCGCAGGCAGAAGGCAGAAAAACCGCAGGCGTCACTCCAGGACATCCTGTGCACTGGGCCTGACCCCGCTCAGGGTCTGCTTGGCGAGGCCGCATTAGGACGTCTGCTTTGAGCTTAGGGGCATTCAGCCTGTCTTGAAGGGGCTTTGGGATGCTCATTTCTCTGAGTGAACGTGGCGGGGGCGGGGGTGGGGGGAGTTCCAGCTGACAGTCCTGTGTGATGTCCGTGCTGTGGGCTGCACATTTGTGCGTCTGAGGTCCTTGCCGTCACATGAGTTTTGCTCCCAAGGCCGCCTCAGAGAAAGGAAAGTGACGGGCACTGTGGGCCCGGGGCTGGAAGTCCTCTGAGGACAATAACCAATAACCTGGGCAGTAACTGGCTGGGCACTCAGCCCACAGAGGGGGCCACTGGCTCTGGGGCAGTCTCCAGGGAGGCCAGGGGTCCACGGCACAGTGTCAGGACACCCACTGGATCCTACCCAGCAGGGGGCCGAACACGCCACCAGCACAGCCCCCTCCGCAGGGGAACCAGACCCCCGGTCGCACCCAGCCACTTGCGGCTGGGAGAGAGGATCTATGCAGCCCATGCGTGGAGGCCTCGGCCCTGCTCACTTGGGGTTTCGGGGCTGCTCCCCAGGGTGGCCTCTTGCTTGCCCAGCAGCTCCAGAGCCACACCGGCCTGAGGCGCACCTTCTCCACCGGGCCTGAACCCCCCGCCAGCTGTGCTCTGGTGGGCTGTGTCCCTCAGCCTGGGGGCGCCTGGAGAGTTGCTGAGGGCTTCCACGCGCTCTTTCATTGCTCCTCTGATACATTCCTCATGTTAAACTCCTATTTAACCTGCTATGTGCCTTCTACCTCCTCAGTTCAGTTCAGTTGCTCAGTCGCATCCAACTCTTTGCGACTGTATGGACTGCAGGACGCCAGACCCCCTGTCCTTCACCAACTCCCGGAGTTTACTCAAACCCATGTCCATTGAGTCAGTGATGCCATCCAACCATCTCATCCTCTGTCATCTACTTCTCCTGCCTTCAATCTTTTCCAGAATCAGGGTCTTTTCTAATGAGTCAGCTCTTCACATCAGGTGGCCAAAGTATTGGAGTTTCAGCATCAGCATCAGTCCTTCCAATGAATATTCAGGAGTGATTTCCTTTAGGATGGACTGGTTGGATCTCCTTGCAGTCCAAGGGACTCTCAAGTCTTCTCCAACACCATAGTTCAAAAGCATCAATTCTTCGGCGCTCAGCCTTCTTTATGGTCCAGCTCTCCTGATAGCACCAGGACAGCTCCATTTCATGTTGCACATAAAGGCTTCGTGATCAATAACCCACATGGTCAGGAACTTCCGTGAATTAGGGTGACTGATATTTTCCAGTCAAGTCGAGCCTTTCCACATCTTCAGAGGCTGTTCCAGAGACCCCTGGATTCACGCCCCATGATGCTGTCTGGTGCTTTCACGAAGCTCGTTCTCCACTACGGTGATTTTTCCTCACAGACACGTGTACAGAGCCGTGTTTTCTTCTACCCTTGCTGTTTCTCCTTTCTGGAAGTAATGAGAATTTATGAAGAAAATATTCAGTTCAGTTCAGTTCAGTCACTCAGTCGTGTCGGACTCTTTGTGACCCCATGAATCGCAGCACACCAGGCCTCCCTGTCCATCACCATCTCCCGGAGTTCTCTCAAACTCACGTCCATCGAGTCGGTCATGCCAACCAGCCATCTCATCCTCTGTCGTCCCCTTCTCCTCCTGCCCCCAATCCCTCCCAGCATCAGAGTCTTAACTTCATTCTTGAGGACTTATCTGAAGAAAATTGTTTAAAAATCACCAAGTTACTTTTTTTTAATGAAGAAAATTCTAAGTATTATTTGATGAAGCAAGTTTCACTGAATCACACTGACATAATGGCACAAACTGAGAGGAAAAATACATGGTGTTACTCATGGCCTAGAAACCTGCTCACTGTGAGTTGGAATCAGGTGAAGCAGGATTATGCAATCATTAAGAACGGGCTTCATGTTGATGTAGGAACCAACACAATATTGTAAAGCAATTATCCTTCAGTGAAAAAGAAATACATCAAAATAAAAAAAGATGAAGAAGAATGAGCTTCCCTGGTGGCTCAGACAGTAAAGAATCCACCTACAATGCAGGAGACCCAGGTTCAATCCCTGGGTCAGGAAGATCCCCTGGAGTAAAGGAATGGCACCCCACTCAAGTATTCTTGCCTGGAAAATTCCATGGACAGAGAATCCTGACGGGCTACAGTCCATGGGATTACAGAGAGTCAGACACAACTGAGTGACTAACACTTTTACTGTTTTTTTTTTTTTTTTTTTTTTACAAGAAGGGGCAGCTCCTAGGGCTGACAAGCCAGCTTGTCACATCCTATTTTGGCAGAAGTCGTGAGACTCTGGGCAAGACACAGGACGCTGTGACCCACAGCGAGAGCAGTGCGAGAGCTTATCCTTCTTTTGTGGTGGGTCCCCCCCCTCCCTCCCCCAAGGCCCTCCTGAGGATGCCTTCACCGGCAGAGGGTAGCTCTACAGAAGCAGAACCCTAGCTTATGCTTCCTAAACAGGGAAAAATGAGAAGTCACTGCATTTAGAGGAAGCCAAGGCGAGCCTGCTGTTTCCTGGACAGGGATGCTAGCACCTCCCTGGCAGCCGCCCACTGCAGACACGGCCCTGGGAAGCCCCTGGGTGAAGAGAAGGGACTCAAGCGCGGGGAACACTCAGCAGGCTCAGTGCCCTCGGGGCCTCGCCCTTCTCAACAGCAGAATGTAAAGTAGGCATGAAGCACGGAGACAGAAGGAAAAAGGCATGAAAAACTAGTTTTATTGACGTGGTACTGTTTCCTTTGGCATTGTTCTGTGTGCAATGTGTACACGTGTGTGTAAGCATATTTGTATACGAGGACTGGGCAACAAGCACTGTCTGTCTGTTTTCAGAAAACCAAGCAAGAGAGCTCTTCCTGCCAGTGCCGCCTCTGCCTCTCCCCTCTGCCAGAGGTGCACGCGGGTTGTCACTGTCCTCGCTGCCGGCCACCGGGAGGACACGTCATCTCCCCACGTCCCCCGTGGTGCACAGCTCTGCACCTGCCGGAGGCACCCTGTGAGCGCCAGCTCTGAGCTGCCCCCACCCCCACCCGAGGCATCATTCATCATGGACAGGATGGCTTTGTTTCTTCTTTTCCAACTCTTGTCCACTTTCGCCTTCTTGTGTTTTTAGGGAAACTTCCTATACCATAGCTGGACATTCTTATCTTATTACTAATCTTAATGTGAATGCTTTTAAGGATTCACCATTAGTATGAAGAATCATTGATGAATTTCTCCATTATTTGTATAGATGTATTAAGGTAAGCATGTTTTAAACTTCAATCTGTTGACTCAGTAAATTTTAGTGATTGCTTTCCTGATTATAAACTAACCATGCTTTCTTGGGAAACCTACTTGGGCCATTGTGTATTATCTTTTTTATATCTCCATGAATTGTTTGCTAATAGAGGATTTTGCATTTATATTGATGAGTTAAGATTAGCCTGTAATTTTCTTTTCTCTTTCCTTGTCAGATTTTAATATGAAACTTAACCTCAAAAAATGAGTTGGGAGTGCAGCCTCTTTCTCTGTATCCTGGATTAACTTGATTAAGAGTGAAATTGTTTGTTCCTTGAATGTTTGGTAGAACTGTCCTGTAGAACCATCTGGATGTGAAGTTCTGGCTTGATTTTATGGTTCTGAATTAGGTAAGAAAGGCACAGTCTTCTACCTAGTCTCTCCTGCTGAGTGCAGCTGTAAAGCCTGGAGAGATGCTTGAAGTGAAGTGAAGTCGCTCAGTTGTGTCTGACTCTTTGCAACCCCATGGACTGTAGCTCACCAGGCTCCTCCATCCATGGGATTCTCCAGGCAAGAATACTGGAGTGGGTTGCAATTTCCTTCTCCAGGGGATCTTCCTGACCCAGGAATCGAACCCAGGTCTCCGACATTGCAGGCAGATGCTTTAAACCTCTGTGCCACCAGGGAGAGATGCTTAGAGAAGCTATTACAGGAGTGTAGCAAGTGAAACTGCAGACAGATTGGGGATGGCCAGTGCTTGAAGTCCTACCAGCCTGGCAATAAGTTTGCCATTGTTCCCTCCAGAATCCCCCTGAACTCAGCACAGCCCCAGACCCTGCAGTAGGCATAGGTTGAAGGACAGAACATCTCCAGGAGAAGCACTCTGGTTCTGGGTTGAATGGCAAGAATGAGAATTGCTCCTTTTCAGGGAAGTGTGAAATATTCCATTCTTTTTCTTAGCAATCCAGCTTGCAAGTAATCCTGCCATGGCAATTAATGAAGCCTGGGATATCCCAAAGCCTTCCTCTCCAGTCAGTGACACCATGGCCCCAGGACGCTGGGATCAGATCCATGACTCTTTCCATTGTCTCCTCCCATCTCTTGACTCCAGACAGGGGTGCACTTAGTGGGGCATGTGTCAGAGTCTGTGAAAATTAAAGTCCCAGCTTTCTCTCTGCACGCTGGAAATAAGGTCCCATAGTACCACAGAGTACTGGGGAGACCATGGAGAGGCAGAGAGAGGAGCACAGGAAATTCATAGCCTCAAGTTGCCTGTGAACTCCTGGGCTCGCCTGCAAGCTACCACCATGTAGCTCTGACTCCCGTCCCCTGACCCAGGACTGAGAGCAGAGCACGGCTCAGGTTCCAGACTGGACACTAGGTGGCACACACGAGCTGGGTCAGAACAGCCCGGCCGAGGTTTTAAGACCTGCACCGCCTGGGAACCACAGCCCACTGATGGCCTCTGGGACTACCGGGCTGAACCTAACCAGGTTTAAAGGGAAAGTAAAAGTCGCTCAGTCATGTCTGACTCTTTGCAACCCCATGGACTACACAGTCCACGGACTTCTCCAGGTGAGAATACCGGAGTGGGTAGCCTTTCCCTTCTCCAGGGGATCTTCCCAATCCAGGGGTCAAACCCAGGTCTCCCTCATTGCAGGTTGGTTACCTGCTTAAAAAAAACAACAACAACAAAAAAAAACAACAACTAACAGAATTCTCCATGGGATTTCAGTAAGACCAGGGTTTCATGACATAATATGAAACTTAGCTAGAACACAGTTCAAAACTAACTGCTTGGAGTTCAAAGAACCAGGAAGATCTCAAATTGCATGGAAAAGAAAATCAAGAGATGCTACCACCAAGAGGACACAGATGTGAGGATGAGCTGACACAGAGACTTCACTTGGGGAAGAGCCCACACGCTGCAGGGCAACCAATTCCATGTGCCACAACTACTTAGCCTCTGCTCTGGAGCCCGGACGCCACAGCTCTGAAGCCCCCCAGCCCTAGAGCCTGTGCTCTGCAGCAAGAGAAGCCACCACAATGAGAAACCTGCGGACTGCAATGAAGAGTAGGCCCCACTCGACAACTAGAGAAAGCCCGTGCAAAGCAAGAGACCCAGAACAGCCAAAAATAAATAAATACAGTAATAATTCATGGGTCAAAGAGGAAGTATTTAGAGAAATTAGAAAATATTTTGAACTAAGTGAAAATGAAAATACAACATGAAAATTTGTGAGATGCAGCTAGAGAAGTGCCTAGAGAGAAATTTCAGAGACGGCAATGGCATCCCACTCCAGTACTCTTGCCTGGAAAATCCCATGGATGGAGGATCCTGGTGGGCTGCAGTCCATGGGGTCGCTAAGAGTTGGGCACGACTGAGCGACTTCACTTTCACTTTTCACTTTCATTCATTGGAGGAGGAAATGGCAACCCACACCGGTATTCTTACCTGGAGAATCCCAGGGACGGAGGAGCCTGGTGGGCTGCCATCTATGGGGTCGCACAGAGTCGGACACGACTGAAGCAACTTAGCAGCAGTAGCAGCAGCAGAGAGAAATTTATAGCATTCAGTGCTTATATTAGAAAAGAAGGTCTTGAATAAATCTAAGCATCCACCTTAAGAAGTAAAAATAAAAAGAGCTACATACACCCAACAGAAACAAAAGGAAGGAAATAATAAAGAGTAGAAGTGACATAAAAAAAAACAATGGAGAAAATCAATTAAATTCAAAGCTGGTTCTCTAAAACAATAGTGAGATTGATAAACCTCTAGAAAGGCCAAGAAAGCAACAAAGGAAAAGACACAGATTATTGATATAATTATTAAAGACAGGATGTCACTACAAACTTGCAGACAATAAAAAAACTAAGATGCCAATAATACCATAAACATCTTTACACACACAAACTTTAGATGAAATGGACCAATTCCTTGAAAACTACAAACCACTAAAATGTGCCCAAGTTGCAATAGACAGAATTAATAGTCCTATGATTACTGAAGAAACTGAATTTATAACCTTTCAAAACGAAGTCTCTAAGTCCATATAGTTTTTGCTGGGGAGTTCTACCAACTATTTAAATGAGGAAAAAATCAATTCTACACAATCTGATCCAGAAAATAAAAGAGAGAATATTTCCCAACTCCTTTTACAAAGCTAACATTACCATAACAGCAATTAAGTAAATAATAATAATTCTATATCACTATACCTGTGGCATATCACTATACCACTGTGTGTTTTTAACATAAAAGCAAAAATTGTCAGCAAAAAGTTTGCAAATCAGACCCAGTGACTTATCAGTTCAGTCTCTCAGTCATGTCCAACTCTTTGCGACCTCATGGACTGTAGCACACCAGGCTTCCCTGTCCATCACCAACTCCCGGAGCTTACTCAAACTCATGTCCATTGAGTCAGTGATGCCATCCAACCATCTCATCCTCTGTCGTCCCCTTCTCCTCCTGCCTTCAATCTTTCCCAGCATCAGGATCTTTTCAAATAAGTGAGCTCTTCGCATCAGGAAGCCAAAGTATTGGAGTTTCAGCTTCAGCATCAGTCCTTCCAATGAATATTCAAGATGGATTTCCTTTAGGATGGACTGGTTGGATCTCCTTGCAGTCCAAGGGACTCCCGAGAGTCTTTCCAACACCACAGTTCAAAAGCATCAATTCTTCAGTGCTCAGCTTTTTATAGTCCAACTCTCACATCCATACATGACTACTGGAAAAATCATAGCTTTGACTAGACTGACCTTTGTTAGCAAAGTAATGTCTCTGCTTTTTAATATGCCGTCTAGGTTGGTCATAACTTTCCTTCCACGGAGCAAGCGTCTTTTAATTTCCTGGCGCAGTCACCATCTGCAGGGATTTTGGAGCCCAGAAATAAAGTCTGTCGCTGTCACCATTGTTTCCGCATTTATTTGCCATAAAGTGATGGGACCGGATGTCATGATCTTAGTTTTCTGAATGTTGAGTTTTAAGCCAGCTTTTTCATTCTCCTCTTTTACGTTCATTAAGAGACGTAGTTCTTCTTTGCTTTCTGCCATAAGGGTGCTGTCATCTGCATATCTGCGGGCGTGCTTAGTCGCTTCAGTAGTGTCTGACTCTCTGTGACCCTATGGACCATGGCCTACCAGGCTCCTCTGCCCATGGGATTCTCCAGGCAAGAATAATGGAGTGGCCATTTACTTCTCCCGGCATATCTGAGGTTATTGCTATTTCTCCCAGCAATCCTGATTCCAGCTTGTTTCATCCAGCCCAGTGTTTCTCATGATGTACTCTGCATATAAGTTAAATAAGCAGGGTGACAACATATAACCTTGACGTACTCCTTCTCCTATTTGGAACCAGTCTGTTGTTTCATGTCCAATTCTAACTGTTGCTTCTTGACCTGCATACAGATGTCTTAAGAGGCAGGTCAGGTGGTCTGGTATTCCCATCTCTTGAAGAATTTTCCACAGTTTGCTGTGATCCACACAGTCAAAGGCTTTGACATAGTCAATAATGCAGAAGCTGATGTTTTTCTGGAAACTCTTGCTTTTTCGATGACCCAATGGATGTTAGCAATTTGATCTCTGGTTCCTCTGCCTTTTCTAAATCCAGTTTGTACATCTGGAAGTTCTCAGTTCACATACTGTAGAAGCCTAGCTTGAAGGATTTTGAGCATTACTTTGCTAGCATTTGAAATGAGTGCAATTGTGAGGTAGTTTGAACATTCTTTAGCATTGCCTTTTTTGGGGATTGGAATGAAAACTGACCTTTTCCAGTCCCATGGCAACTGCTGAGTTTTTCAAATTTGCTGGTATATTGAGTGCAGCACTTCATCAGCATCATCTTTTAGGATTTGAAATAGCTCAATTGGAATTCCATCACCTCCACTAGCTTTGTTGGTAGTGATGCTTCCTAAGGCCCACTTGACTGTGCATTCCAGGATGTCTGGCTCTAGGTGAGCAATCACACCATCATGGTTGTCTGTGTCATGAAGATCTATTTTGTATAGTTCTTCTGTGTATTCTTGCCCCCTTTTCTTAATATCTTCTGCTTCTGTTAGGTCCATATCATTTCTGTTCTTTATTGTGCCCATCTTTGCATGAAATGTTCCTTGGTATCTCTAATTTTCTTGAAGAGATTTCTAGTCTTTCCCATTCTATTGATTTCCTCTATTCTTTGCATTGATGACTGAGGAAGGCTTTCTTATCGCTCCTTGGTATTCTTTGGAACTCTGCATTCAAATGGGTTTATTTTTCCTTTTCTCCTTTGCCTTTCGCATCTCTTCTTTTCTCAGCTATTTGTAAGGCCTCCTCGGACAACCATTTCACCTTTTTGCATTTCTTTTTCTTGGGGATGGTCTTGATCCTGGCCTCCTGTACAGTGTCACGAACCTCCATCCATAGTTCTTTTGGCACTCTGTTTATCAGATCTAATCCTGTGAATCTATTTGTCACTTCCATTATATAATCATAAGGGATTTAATTTAGGTCATACCTGAATGGTCTAGTGGTTTTCCCTACTTTCTTCAATGAAGTCTGAATTTGGCAATAAGGAGTTCATGATCTAAGCCACAGTCAGCTCCCGGTTTTGTTTTTGTTAACTGTATAGAGCTTCTCCACCTTTGGCTGCAAAGAATATAATCAATCTGATTTTGGTATTGACCATCTGGTGATGTCCATGTGTAGTCTTCTCTTGTGTTGGAAGAGGTGTTTGCTATGAGCAGTGCATTCTCTTTGCAAAACTCTGTTAGCCTTTGACCTGCTTCATTTTGTACTCCAAGGCCAAATTTATAAATGGCATGACAATGTGAGTATATATCTCAGGCATGCAAGGCAGTTCAGTAATTAAAATCAATGCAATCCATTATACATTAATGCAGAAAAAGTAAATGATTATGTTAATTAGCACAGTAGAATCCTCATGACAAACAAAACTTTCTCAGCAAACGTGGATAGAAAGAAACGTCCCTAAGCTGATACAGCAGAGAAGGCAATGGCACCCCACTCCAGTACCCTTGTCTGGAAAATCCCATGGATGGAGGAGCCTGGTGGGCTGCAGTCCATGGGGTCGCAAAGAATCAGACATGACTGAGCGACTTCATTTTCACTCTTCACTTTCATGCATTGGAGAAGGAAATGGCAACCCACTCCAGTGTCTGCCTGGAGAATCCCAGGGATGGGGGAGCCTGGTGGGCTGCCATCTATGGGGTCGCACAGAGTTGGACAAGACTGAAGTGACTTAGCAGCAGCAGCAGCAAGCTGATACGGAGCATTCGGGAGACTTGGGTTCGATCCCTGGTTTGGGAAGATCCCCTGGAGGAAGGGAAAGGCTACCCACTCCAGTATTCTGGCCTGGAGAACTCCATGGCCTGTATATGTATAGTCCATGGGTCACAAGAGGTTGGAACGACTGGGTGACTTTCACTTTCACAAAAACCTACAGCTAATGTTAAACTTTTCTGATAAAGACTAGGGCAAGGATGTCCACCCACCACTCCTATTCCACATCACCCTGGAAGACCTAGTCAGGGCAACAAGGAAAAGACATGGAAGTTACACACACAGCAAAGGAAAAACTAAAACTGTCCCTGTTTGCAGATTATATGATTGCTTACATAAAAAATTTTGAGAATATACAAAAAAAACTTCTAGAACAAATTAGAGAGTTTAGTGAGGTCACAAGATACATAGCAAGCTGTATTTCTATATAATAGCAATGTACAGTTGGAAACTGAAACTAAAATATTTATGAGAGAAAAATGAATAATGTAACAAACATGAACACTGTCTCTATGCTGAAAACTATACACTGATAACAAAAATTAGAGTAGATCCTTAAATATAGAAACACCATAATTGTGGATTGGAAGAATCAATAGTAAGTCAATTCTCCCCAGCCACCCCCTTACACATTCCCTATATATCCATTTAATACAGTTCCAGTCAAATCCTAGAAGACTTTTGGTTAATACAGAGAAGTGTGATGCTCAAATGTATAGAAAAAGGCAAAGAAGCTGGAATAGTTTAAAACAGTTTTGAGAAAGCATACATTTGGATCCACACTGCCCAGCTTGCAGACTTATCCTAAAGCTGCAGTAATGAACACAAGATCAACTAAAGAGAGAGGGATACACCCACACAAGTACAGCCGACTGATCTTTTTTAGCATTTTAAAAAGTAATAGACCATTTTAAAGAACAGTTTAGATTTATAGACTAATTGAAGATAGGGCAGAATTTCTGCCTGCCCATGGATACAGTTTCCCCTTTATTCAGTTAAGTTCAGTTCAGTAGCTCAGTCGTGTCTGAATCTTTGCAACCCCATGAGTCGCAGCACGCCAGGCCTCCCTGTCCATCACAAACTCCCGGAGTTTACCCAAACTCATGTGCATTGAGTTGGTGATGCCATCCAGCCATCTCATCCTCTGTCATCGCCTTCTCATCCTGCCCCCAGTCCCTCCCAGCATCAGGGTCTTTTCCAATGAGTCAACTCTTCGCATGAGGTGGCCAAAGTACTGGAGTTTCAGCTTTAGCATCAGTCCTTCCAATGAACACACAGGACTGATCTCCTTTAGGATGGACTGATTGGATCTCCTTGCAGCCCAAGGGACTCTCAAGAGTCTTCTCCAACACCACAGTTCAAAAGCATCAATTCTTCAGCACTCAGGTTTATTCACAGTCCAACTCTCACATCCAAACATGACCACAGGAAAAAACCTTGACTAGACTGACCTTTGTTTGCAAAGTAATGTCTCTGCTTTTCAATATGCTATCTAGGTTGGTCCTAACTTTTCCTTCCAAGGAGGAAGCGTCTTTTAATTTCATGGCTGCAGTCACCATCTGCAGTGATTTTGGAGCCCAGAAAAATAAAGTCTGACACTGTTTCCACTCTTTCCCCATTCTATTTCCCATGAAGTGATGGGACAGATGCCATGATCTTCGTTTTCTGAATGTTGAGCTTTAAGCCAACTTTTCACTCTCCTCTTCACTTTCATCAAGAGGCTCTTTAGTTCTTCTTCACTTTGTGCCAGAAGGGTGGTGTCATCTGCATATCTGAGGTTATTGATATTTCTCCCAGCAATTTTGATTCAGCTTGTGCTTCTTCCAGCCCAGCGTTTCTCATGATGTACTCTGCATATAAGTTAAATAAGCAGGGTGACAATATACAGCCTTGATGTCCTCCTTTTCCTATTTGGAACCAGTCTGTTGTTCCATGTCCAGTTCTGTTGCTTCCTGACCTGCACATATTTTCTCAAGAGGCAGATCAGACGATCTTGTATTCCCATCTCTTTCAGAATTTCCCACAGTTTATTGTGATCCACACAATCAAAGGCTTGACATAGTCAATAAAGCAGAAATAGATGTTTTTCTGGAACTCTGTTGCATTTTTGATGATCCCATGGATGTTGGCAATTTGATCTCTGGTTCCCCTACCCTTTCTAAATCCAGTTTGAACATCTGGAAGTTCAGAGTTCACGTATTGCTGAAGCCTGGCTTGGAGAATTTTGAGGATTACTTGACTATCATGTGAGATTAGTGCAATTGTGCAGTACTTGGAGCATTCTTTGGCATCGCCTTTCTTTGGGATTGGAATGAAAACTGACCTTTTCCAGTCCTTGTGGCCACTGCTGAGTTTTCCAAATTTGCTGGCATATTGAATGCAGCACTTTTACAGCCATTGTTCAGGATTGAAATAGCTCAATTGGAATTCCATCACCTTCGCTAGCTTTGTTCATAGTGATGCTTTCTAAGGCCCACTTGACTTCACATTCCAGGATATCTGGCTCTAGGTGAGTGATCACACCATTGTCATTATCTGGATCATGAAGCTCTTTTTTGTACAGTTCTTCTGTGTATTCTTGCCACTCTTCTTAATATCTTCTGCTTCTGTTAGGTCCATACCATTTCTGTCCTTTATCGAGCCCATCCTAGCATGAAATGTTCCCTTGGTATCTCTAAATTTCTTGAAAAGATCTCTAGTCTTTCCCATTCTATTGTTTTCCTTTATTTCTTTGCATTGATCACTGAGAAAGCTTTCTTCTCTCTCCTTGGTATTCTTTGGAACTCGGCATTCAAATGGGAATAGCTTTCCTTTTCTCCTTTGCTTTTCGCTTCTCTTCTTTTCACAGCTATTTGTAAGGCCTCTCCAGACAGCCATTTTGTTTTGCATTTTTTTCCCATGGGGATGGTCTTGATCCCTGTCTCCTGTACAATGTCATGAACCTCCATCCATAGTCATCAAACACTCTATCAGATCTAGTCCCTTAAATCTATTTCTCACTTCCACTGTATAATCATAAGGGATTTGATTTAGGTCATACCTGAATGGTCTAGTGGTTTTCCCTACTTTCTTCAATTTCAGTCTGAATTTGGCAATAAGGAGTTCATGATCTGAACCACAGTCAGCTCCTGGTCTGTTTTTGCTGACTGCATAGAGCTTCTCCATCTTTGGCTGCAAAGAATATAATCAATCTGATTTCAGTGTTGACCATCTGGTGATGTCCATGTGTAGAATTCTCTTGTGTTGTTGGAAGAGTGTTGTTTGCTATGACCAGTGCGTTCTCTTGGCAAAACTCTATTAGCCTTTGCCCTGCTTCATTCCATACTGCAAAGCCAAATTTGCCCATTACTCCAGGTGTTTTTGACTTCCTACCTTTGCATTCCAGTCCCCTATAATGAAAAGGACATCTTTTTTGGGTGTTAGTTCTAAAAGGTCTTGTAGGTCTTCAGAGAATCGTTCAACTTCAGCTTCTTCAGTTACTGGTTGGGGCATAGGCTTGGATTACCATGAGATTGAATGGTTTGCCTTGGAAATGAATAGAGACCATTCTGTCATTTTTGAGATTGCAACCAAGTACTGCATTTCAGACTCTTTTGTTGACAGTGATGGCTACTCCATTTCTTCTAAGGTATTCCTGCCCACAGTAGTAGATATAATGGTCATCTGAATTAAATTCACCCATTCCAGTCCATTTTAGTTCACTGATTCCTAGTATGTCGACGTTCACTCTTGCCATCTCCTGTTTGACCACTTCCAATTTGCCTTGATTCATGGACCTAACATTCCAGGTTCCTATGCAATACTGCTCTTTACAGCATCAGACCTTGTTTCTATCACCAGTCACATCCACAACTGGGTATTGTTTTTGCTTTGGCTCCATCCCTTCATTCTTTCTGGAGTTATTTCTCCACTGATCTCCAGTAGCATATTGGGCACTTACCGACCTGGGGAGTTCCTCTTTCAGTATCCTATCATTTTGCCTTTTCATACTGTTCATGGGGTTCTCAAGGCAAGGATACCGAAATGGTTTGCCATTCCCTTCTCCAGTGGACCACATTCTGTCAGACCTCTCCACCATGACCCATCCGTCTTGGGTGGCCTCACATGGCATGGCTTAGTTTCATTGAGTTAGACAAGGCTGTGTCCGTTTGATCAAACTGTCTAGTTTTCTGTGATTATGGTTTCAGCATGTCTGCCCTCTGATGCCCTCAAAACACCTACCGTCTTACTTGGGTTTCTCTTACCCTGGACGTGGGGTAACTCTTCACAGCTGCTTCAGCTAAGCACAGCCACTGCTCCCTACCTAGGACAAGTCGCCCCTCCTGACCTTGAACGTGGAGTAGGTCCTCTCGGCCCTCCTGCGCCCGTGCTCCTTGGACATGGAGTTGCTCCTCTCAGCAGCCGTCCCTGACCTCGGACATGGGGTTGCTCTTCTCAGCCATCGCCCCTGACCTCGGACGTGGGGTAGCTCCTCTTGGCTGCTGCCCCTGACCTCGGATGTGGGGTAGCTCCTCTTGGACGCCGCCCCTGACCTCAGACATGGGGTAGCTCCTCTTGGGCACTGCCCCTGAGCTTGGACGTGGGATAGCTCCTCTCGGCAGCTCCTGCGCCATCGCAGCCTGGCGCTCTCACCTTTATTATCTTACGTTAATATGGCATGCTTGTTACAATTAATGAACTAACAGTGATACCTTATTATTTTTAAAAGTCCATAGTTTATCCAGATGATCTTGGTTTTTACCTAATGTCTCTTCTTCTGTTCGAGGGTTCCGTTCATGATACCATGTTGTATTTAGTTGTCATGTCTTCTTAGGCTTCTTTTATCTGTGAGAATGCTGAGATTCTCACTTTCAATGACCTTAAGGGTTTTGAGGAATGTTGGTCAGCTGTATTGGATGTCCCTCTAATCAAATGTGCCTGATTTTTTTTTTTTTCCTCGTCACTAGGCTGGAGTTATGGTTTGAGGAAGATCAGAGGGAGAATGCCATTTTCATCTCATCATGTCGAGGGTACATACTCACAATAGGATTTATGATGACTGGTATTGAACCTGATCTGATCAGCTGGCTGAAGCCATTGTATTCTGTATGCCACCTTCCATGGTGTGTGCTTTGGAAAGAAGTCACCTTGTGGATGACACACTTAAAGAGTGGGAGTCATGCTCCCCCTTGGCTAGCCTAGGGGGCTAATGTATGTAAATACAGTAAGTTTGTAAATAATTTATTTGGAATTTATAATTTAGTTATAAATACATTTATAATTTATTTGGAATCCTTCTGCATAGGAGGTTTATTTCGTCCCTATTTATTTATTTAGTAATTTATTTTTATCAGTATGCATTTATGGATGTTATTTTCTACTTTAGGTTTAATCCAATGCTACTTAAAAAAATTTTTTTATTTACTTATTTTTGGCTGCTGGATTTTCGTTGCCGTGCGGGCTTTTTTTCTGGCTCCAGAGAGCAGGGGTACTCTCTGTTGCAGTGCACAGGCTTCTCCTTGTGGTGGCTCCTCTTGTTGTGGAGCACAGACCGTAGGGAGTGTGAGCTTCAGTAGTTGCTGCTCCCAGGCTGCCAAGCCCAGACTCAGTAGTTGTGAGGCACAGGCTGGGTTGCTCCTTGGCATGTGGAATCTTCCCCAACCAGGGATGGAACCCATGTCCCTGCATTGGCAGGTGGGTTCTTTACAACTGAGCTACCAGGGAAGCTCCGACGCAACTTTTAAGTTATCTTGCTCAATGTCTTCCAGCTTTGGCCACTGAGAACCATTTTGGAAACAAGTTCTGGTCACTGGGCCTGCTGGTTGCTCTTTCAGGCTCCCTCAGCTGGCAGAGTAAAGAAATGTGTGTGCAGCCAACGTATGTGTATGTCTGTAAGTATTTCTCTGTGCAGCCATCTGTATCCACATTAAGTTCTTACCATCATCTACTCTGTCCCTTCCATGTGGATTATTCTAGCTGCCCCCTCTTTCTTATCTGTAAATTCTCTGACAAGAAAATTGGCTCCCACCATCCACCATCCATCTGCTCAATTGTTCAGCCCAGCAAACATGTATAATGGCGTCAGAACTGTGAAATTGGTACACCGCGGGAACTGACTTTATTAACTGAAGTGCTGACCTGTGTGAACTGGTGCACCATGGGAACTGACTTTATCCCCTGAAGTACTGTCCTGTGTGAACCGGTACACCGTGGGAACTGACTTTGTCCCTGAAGCGCTGTCCTGTGTGCACTGGTGCATCATGGGAACTGACTTTATCCACTGAAGGGCTGTCCTGTGTGAACAGGTGCACCATGGAAACCGACTTTATCCACTGAAGGGCTGTCCTGTGTGAACCGGTACACCGTGGGAACTGACTTTATCCACTGAAGGGCCGTCCTGTGTGAACCGGTGCATCGTGGAAACCGACT
>CADEAB010000628.1:0-21334 GCA_902825105.1 Syncerus caffer
TGGGCCTTAGAAAGCATCACTATGAACAAAGCTAGTGGAGGTGATGGAATTCCAGTTGAGCTATTCCAAATCTTGAAAGATGATGCTGTGAAAGTGCTGCACTCAATATGCCAGCACATTTGGAAAACTCAGCAGTGGCCACAGCACTGGAAAAGGTCAGTTTTCATTCCAATCCCAAAGAAAGGCAATGCCAAAGAATGCTCAAACTACCACACAATTGCACTCATCTCACACACTAGTAAAGTAATGCTCAAAATTCTCCAAGCCAGGCTTCAGCAATATGTGAACCGTGAACTTCCTGATGTTCAAGCTGGTTTATAAAAGACAGAGGAACCAGAGATCAATTGCCAACATCCGCTGGATCATGGAAAAAGCAAGAGAGTTCCAGAAAAACATCTATTTCTGCTTTATTGACTATGCCAAAGCCTTTGAGTGTGTGGATCACAATAACTGTGGAAAATTCTGAAGGAGATGGGCATACCAGACCACCTGATCTGCCTCTGAGAAATCTGTATGCAGGTCAGGAAGCAACAGTTAGAGCTGGACATGGAACAACAGACTGGTTCCAAATAGGAAAAGGAGTACGTCAAGGCTGTATATTGTCACTCTGCTTATTTAACTTACATGCAGAGTACATCATGAGAAACGCTGGACTGGAAGAAACATAAGCTGGAATCAAGATTGCCGGGAGAAATATCAATAACCTCAGATATGCAGATGACACCACCCTTATGGCAGAAAGTGAAGAGGAACTCAAAAGCCTCTTGATGCAAGTGAAAGTGGAGAGTGAAAAAGTTGGCTTAAAGCTCAACATTCAGAAAACGAAGATTATGGCATCCGGTCCCACCACTTCATGGGAGATAGATGGGGAAACAGTGGAAACAGTGTCAGACTTTATTTTTCTGGGCTCCAAAATCACTGCAGATGGTGACTGCAGCCATGAAATTAAAAGACGCTTACTCCTTGGAAGGAAAGTTATGACCAACCTAGATAGCATATTCAAAAGCAGAGATATTACTTTGGCCAACAAAGGTCCTCTAGTCAAGGCTATGGTTTTTCCTGTGGTCATGTATGGATGTGAGAGTTGGACTGTGAAGAAAGCTGAGTGCCGAAGAATTGATGCTTTTGAACTGTGGTGTTGGAGAAGACTCTTGAGAGTCCCTTGGACTGCAAGGAGATCCAACCAGTCCATTCTGAAGGAGATCAGTCCTGGGATTTCTTTGGAGGGAATGATGCTGAAGCTGAAACTCCAGGACTTTGGCCACCTCATACGAAGAGCTGACTCATTGGAAAAGACTCTGATGTTGGGAGGGATTGGGGGCAGGAGGAGAAAGGGACGACAGAGGATGAGATGGCTGGATGGCATCATTGACTCGATGGACATGAGTCTGCGTGAACTCTGGGAGTATGTGATGGACAGGGAGGCCTGACGTGCTGCGATTCATGGGGTCACAAAGAGTTGGACATTGAGCGACTGAACTGAACTGATTCAGTTATCCCAGCAGCATTTGTTGAAAAGACTATTCTTTCCCCTACTGAATGATCTTGCCACCCTTGTTGAAAATCAGTTGACTATAAAGTTTTACTTCTGGACTCTCAGTTCCATTCCATGGGGCTTCCCTGGTAGCTGAGACAGTGAAGAATCTGTCTGCAATGTGGGAGACCCAGGTCGACCCCTGGGTCAGGAAGATCCCCTGGAGAAGGACATGGTAACCCACTCCAGTATTCTTGCCTGGAGAATTCCATGGACAGGGGAGCCTGGTGGGCTACAGTCCATGGAATTGCAAACAGTAGGATATGACTGAGCGACTAACACTTCATATACCATTTATCCATTGTCTTGATAACTGAAGCATTGTAGTAAGTTTTGAAATCAGCAAGTATGAAGCTTCCATCCATGTTTACTCTTTTTTAAAGATTGTTTTAACTGTTCTGGGTCCCTTGCATTTCCATATCAATTTTATGTTCAGTGTATCAACTTCTGCAAAAACCAGCTGAAATTACATAGGGATTGAGTTGAATCTGTAGATCCATTTGGGGAATATTGCCAGCTTAACATACTGAGGTTTATTATTACCTCTGTTTTTGCCACCCCACTGTCTCTAGTACAAAACTGCTATCCTCTAGGTCACTTGGTGGTCTAAAATGACCCAGCCATCTTGCCTATATTCAGACAGCAGAAAAGAGCAAGAGAGGAAGGAAAAAAAAAAAGGAACTCATCTCTTTGCATCTAAGTATAAGGTTTGCAGAAGCTGTACACAGCACTTCTGTTCACTTCTCATTGGCCAAAATTCCATGATTCTTAGTAGCAAGGGAAGCTGAGAAAAGTCATCTTTTGACTGGCTATAGTTGCCTTGTCTAGGATTTTGTTACTAGGTAAGATAGAGTTACTAAGAAAGAGGAGCTATTAGAAGGCAACCAATAGTCTCTGTCAGAGTTAGACATTTGGATGTATTTCTACCTCCTCCCCCATTGTTCTCTCAGGCATGGTAGAACCTTGTCATCTGACTTAAGACCCTCTTAAGATAAACAGTCCTCTGACTTTAAGCTATAGGTATTGAATGTCTTTATTACCATTTTGTTTCTTTAAAAATTGTGGAACTTTTACTTCTAAAAGAACATTTGGTCTTCTCCTTTTATGCTTGTCTTTCCCTATCCAGCTATTTTGTGTTTGTCTTTGTCTAGTTCCCTAAGCCAGAACCAGACTTTGCATGTTGGTCCAAACTGCTTGCCCTGTGAGGATATTGGAGCTGTAACAACAGGTGATGTGATTCATGCTCTGTTTCCAAGTGATTTCTGAATCCTCTTGCCTCCATAGGCCTGCTGCCCTGTATAAACTGTGCACCTGGGGAAGAGCAGGCTACAGCGGCCAGCCTTTGTTCAAGAGTTGTGGAAACTCATCCTACCTTTGATTTTGAGACTCAACATGGCTCCCATCTCCATCTCATGCATATCTTAATAACAGAAAGAACACAACCAAAGAAGAAGTTACTAACCCATGGATGAGAAATCAGTGTTTTCAAGGAACTGAAAGAAGACCAGTATGGCCAGAGCACAATCAGTCTGATGGAGTGTGTGTGAATGTTTTTTGGGTTAGAAGTAACCAGACTGTTGTTGTTCAGTCGCCCAGTCGTGCCTGACTCTGTGACCTCATGGACTGCAGCTTGCCAGGCTTCCCTGTCTCTCACCATCTTCTAAAGTTTGCCCAAGTCCATTGCATCGGTGATGCCATCCAGCCACCTCATCCTCTGATGCCCTCTTCTCCTTCTACCCTAAGTCTTGCCCAGCACCAGGGACTTTTCCAGTGAATCAGCTGTTCACATCAGGTGACCAAAATACTGGAGCTTCAGCTTCAGCATCAGTCCTTCCAGTGTGTATTCAGGGTTGATTTCCCTTAAGATTGACTGGTTTGATCTCTTTTCTGTCCAAGGGACTTTCAGGACTCTTCTCTAGCACCACAGTTTGAAGGCATGAAGTCTTCAGCACTCTGCCTTCTTTACAGTCCAGCTCTCACAACTGTGTGTGACCACTGGGAAGACCATAACCTTGACTATAACCAGACTGTACAATGCTATATTAAGGAGTTTAAGTATAATATGCTAAGTCACTTCAGTCGTGTCAGACTCTGTGCGACCCCATAGACAGCAGCCCACCAGGCTCCCCCGTCCCTGGGATTCTCCAGGCAAGAACACTGGAGTGGGTTGCCATTTCCTTCTCCAATGCATGAAAGTGAAAAGTGAAAGTGAAGTCGCTCAGTCATGTCCGACTCTTAGTGACCCCATGGATTGCAGCCTAACAGGCTCCTCCGACCATGGGATTTTCCAAGCAAGAGTACTGGAGTGAGGTGCCATTGCCTTCTCCGTTAAGTATAATATAAAGTAGTAAAGGCTTTGGATCAGGAACATATAGAAGGGAAGTGAGAAATTGCATTTTCCCGAATCCCCACCTTGTATGGATTTCACATGGCTTCCCTTCTCTGTGTGGTTAGAGGTCTCCAATGAGGAGAACGTGCTTATGCTTGGAAGGCAGAAGGGCAGAAAGGCCATTATTCTCAGAACTTGGTGGCAGCCAGATACAAGGATTTTTCAGACTTTTCTCTTATATCTTGCTTTACTGTAAAGAGAACCAGCAATTATACTATTCATGAAATATTATCATAGGGCATCATTTTATTACTCGAAATAGGGACTAGTTGGGGCTTTTCATAATATTTTTATCTTTTCTTTGTAAGCTCATTAACTTGGCCAATTTAGCTGGCTTTGGGTGTGAGCATTGCAATATGTAATAATTAGCCCTTCATTTCAGTTCAGTTCAGTCACTCAGTCGTGTCCAACTCTCTGCGACCCCATGAATCGCAGCACGCCAGGCCTCCTGTCCATCACCATCTCCCGGAGTTCACTCAACTCACTCACGTCAATCACGTCCCCTTCTCCTCCTGCCCCCAATCCCTCCCAGCATTAGAGTCTTTTCCAATGAGTCAACTCTTCGTATCAGGTGGCCAAAGTACTGGAGTTTCAGCTTTAGCATCATTCCTTCCAAAGAAATCCCAGGGCTGATCTCCTTCAGAATGGACTGGTTGGATGTCCTTGCAGTCCAAAGGACTCTCAAGAGTCTTCTCCAACACCACAGTTCAAAAGCATCAATTCTTCAGCGCTCAGCTTTCTTCACAGTCCAACTCTCACATCCATACATGACCACAGGAAAAACCATAGCCTTACTAGACGGACCTTTGTTGGCAAAGTAATGTCTCTGCTTTTCAATATGCTATCTGGGTTAACCCCTTAGAATGTCCCTATAAATTGTCCTCAGTGTTTGTTAATGACTTTGCACTGATCTTTATTATTTACGCTTTAGATCCGTATCAGGGAAAACTACTGATTCATGTGCAATATGACTGGAAATAGAACACATACATTCATTCACCAAATGCTGACTGAAGGCCCGAAGTGTTTTGGGTACTGTGCTGATGAAATAGAAAGATGCATAAGGCACAACAAGGTGTCTGCCCTCAAGGGAATGGCAGTGTGACAGAATGGAGAAATTTTAATGCAGGGCGGCATAAGATAATGGCCACCAGTGTAGATGTCTGTGCTTTGGAAAGCTCAGAGGAGGAAGGACCTTCCGCTGGGGGTTTCGGAGAAAAAAGGATTCATGGGAGGAACGGCATTTGAGATGAGCTCTGAACAATTTAAATCTGGGGGGATGGTGAGGGAGGAGATTTCCCTTAGAAGAGATGGCATAAACAAAAGTAATGAGAGAGAAAGAGGGACAAAGATGTGGTGAAGACATGTTACTGGAGATAAGGCCAAAATGTTAGGTTGACTCACGGAAGTCGTGGAAAACCTTTAATGATAAGTTCAGGCCTTATGACTTGGTGCTCTGACAAGGAAAATAAATCTGATGGAGGTGAGCAGAATGGATTGAGGCTAGTGCCAGGAGGCCTGGTGTTACTTGGTATGAGGTAACTGGAGAGAGGGACTGGAAGGGAAAGGAGGGATGGATACAGATGAGAAGCTGAAGGCAAAATGCATGGGATTGTGGGTACATTGCTGATTAGGACTGACAGTGAAAATATTAGACTCAGAACTTTGCTTCTTACTCCTTTGGTGTATCAGCCTGGTCACTCTTCAGGCTAGGGAGTCTAGAGCCTTACTACTCAGAGTGTGGTCCACAGCATCAGCATTGCCTAGGAGCTTGTTAGAAATGCAGATCCGTTGGTCCCACTCCAGTCTGTGGAATCAGCAGCTCTTGGGGTGGGGTAATCTGTGTTTAAACAAACCTTACAAGTGATTCTGATGGATTTTATGCTTGAAAGCCATTGGTCTAGAGAGAAGTGATTTTCTGTAGGTTTATAGGGCACTGCATTTAAGTTGAGAGAATTTAGTGTGAGCCCAGTACTGCCCCCTCATGCTCTGGATGACCAAGTACAATTCATGTAACCTCTGTGGGCGGGCAGGCTCTGGAGCCAAACACCAGCATCCTGATCTCAGCTCTTGTAGGCCCACCTGGTGATTTAGAGTGGGCAGTGTTGTCTCTCTGAGACTGGCTCCTCCCCAACAAGATCCTATCTAAGTCCTCAGAAAATGGGAGCTCTTAGTATTATTATTTCCTCATCTGTACCCATGACACAATTGGCCTCGCATTGTATGCTTCTAAGAATGGTCTGAAAGTTGGCCCTAGTCCATACCATTTTATTTAGAAGTGATAAGTGGTAAGTTTTATTGAGGAGCACCTTGGGACAACTATGCTGATTTTCAAGGCAGAAGACTCCCTTGCAGTTTTGGCTCTGCCCTCTCTAGACCTGCCATCTCAGTACCACTTACCCTCCTTTAACTTCAGCTCTGAGGCCATAAAATAGATATATCAGTACCTGACTTTCTACTTTCAGAGATTTTAAGAGGAACCCCCACCCCTTCTGGACAGCTAAAATAAAGAAGAATGCAGGTTAAAAGCTCTTTAAATTGTAAAGAACATGTTTATCATTATTCATGTTATAATGAATAAAAGGGATGTATTTCTTGAACCAACAATTCTCAAAACTTAAGGCATCAGAATTTCCCATTGAGCTTGTTAAACCTGGTCCTTACTCCCAGAGTTTCTGATTCTGTAGGACTGGAGGGCAGAGAACATGCATTTCTAACAAGTTCCCAGACAATGCTAGTGCTCCTGATACAGGACCCTACTCTGAGAACCACAGACTTAAATGTAAACTTGGTCCTGAGGAAATGTCAAGGGAGAGATTCCAGTTCAGTGCAGTGAGTACATCAAATCACTATGGGAGTCCAGAGAAAAGAGCACAGGACAACGTCCGAAAATGACTTTCCAACCTGTCTTTCCTTTGTTAGCTCTGTAACTCTGGTGGAGCTTCAGAGGCTTCTCAGCCTCAGTTTCCTCTCTGAGACGGGAGAGATGGGTGATTTTAAGAAGAGCCTTTTCATTTCAAACACACTTTTAGACAAGAATTTGTCCAACTTTGCAGGTTGCTTGAATTCTCAACTGTAATGGTGCAGAGACTTATTTTTCTCAGAGCTGTTTCCCGTTGACTATTTTTTCCCCTTTTTTGTTGGAGTAGTCAGGGAACAGGGGGAAGCTTCTGGACTTTCTTTGTAAGAAAATTCAATTTCCATTCCTCTTTTTTTTGTAAGTAGAATTTTACCTTCCTCTTTTTGTTTCTTTCTCCTGAGCCCTGCCTTCTCTGAAATGTTTCAGTTCCCTCTCTTGTATTTTTAGACAAACTTTCCATCTTTCAATAAATGTAGCTGGGGTTCTTTTTACATAGCTTGTTGAGGGTCAGAACCCCAGAGGAGACTACTTCTGAAATGGACATGGAGTGAGTCCCCCAATTCCTTTTTCATTCTTCCAAGGCTTCTGATTTTAGGTGTTGGGTCTGTTGTTGCTGTCTGTTTATTTAGCTTACAGTCACGGCTGGGGGCTTCTTGGGAAGTCATTCATGGATATAAACGCAAAGCCATTTCATTCAGTGATGCTCAGTCAACTTTGATTAAGACTTTTTGCCTCTCCTACTACCTTGCTTTATTTTTCATTCTTCCTTTTGCACTCTGTTTAATACCTATGGAAAATTAGAAGTATATACAGCGCATGCAAATCTATATACTCACCAGATACTTCTTATCCCTTCTCTTTCCTTTCTGATCTCTCAGCATTGTTGCCTGTTATGTTAATAAAGCGATCTCTTACTTAGCAAACTTTTGAAGTTCTTTAACCCATGAATAATAGATTAAAAGCCTTTCAAACCATGAAAGACTGAAATCTTTCCCTCCAGGATCAGTGATGAGATTAAGATACCCATTTTCACCACTTCTGTTTAATAAGTAGTGGAGTCCTAGCCAGAGAAACTAGACAAGGAAAGAAAATAGACAAGGAAAAGCATCAAAACTGGAAATAAGAAGTAAAATTGTCTTTGTTTGCATATGACTTGATCTTATATGTGCAAAACCCGGAAGATTCTATATAAAATCTGTTACAACTAATGAATTCAGCAGTGTTGCAGGATACAGAATCGATACATGAAAATCAGTTGCATTTCTGAAAAGCGGAAAGGAAATTAAGAAAAGAATTCCATTTACAATAGCATCAAAAAGAATAAAATACAAGTAAACTTAAGCAAGGAGGTGAAAAACTTGCACACTGAAAGTGCAAAACATTTCTGAAGGAGATTAAAGAAGTTAGAACTAAATGAAAGATAATCTGTATTCATGGATTAGAAGACTTAATGTTGTCAAGATGTCAGTATTAACTAAAATAATCTGCAGATTAAAGTCTGTGCAACCCTCATAAAAATTAAAGCACTTTTTTTTTCCACAGAAAAACAAAAATCCATCCTAAAATTCATATGGACTCTCAGAGGACCCTAAATAGCTAAATAATGTTAAAAGAGAACAAAATTAAAGGTCTCACATTTCCTGATTTCAACCTTATATAAAGCTACAGTAGTCAAAACAGTTGTTCTGGTGTAAAGAAAGATATACTGAATAAATTAGAGAGCTCAAAAATAAACCCTCACATATATGGCCGAATAAATTTTGACAGGGCATCAAGCTAATTCAATAGGGAAAATACAGTATTTTCAACGTGGTGTTGGGAAAACTGAATACCCAAATGCAAAAGAATTAAGTGAACTCTTACTATATATCATATACAAAGATTAACTAAAAATAGATAAAAGACCCAAATGTAAGAGCTAAACCTATAAAAACCTTAGAGGAAACATAGAGGAAAGCCTCATGACATTGGATTTGGCAGTAACTTCTAGGATCTGATACCAAAGGAACAGTCAACAAAAGTAACAGACAAACTGGACACACTCAACAGAATGAAAGAGCAATCCATTGAATGGAAACAATTTGTAAATCATATATCTATGAGAGATTAATACCTAAAATATATAAAGAGCTCCTATAGCTGAACAACAAAAAAGCAAAGACTGAATTAAAAATTGGGTAAAGGGCTTGAACAGCTTATAAGTCCAAAAAAGAAAATGGCCAGCAAAGCCATGAAAAGTTGTTCTACATTGCTAATCATTAGAGAAATACAAATCAAAATCACAATGAAATACCACTTCACACCCATTAGGATGGTACTGTCAAAAAAAAAAAAAAAAAAAAAAAAACCCCAGAAAATAACAAGTGTTATGAGGTTTGGAAAAATTGGAACTTGTACTTTACTGGTAGAAATGTAAACTGCTGTAGTAGCCACTGTGGAAAACAGTTTTGTCAGTGCCTCAAAAAATTAAATATAGACCATGGGATCCAGTGGTCCCACATCTAAGTATATTCTCAAAAGAATTGAAAGCAGGACTTGCCCTAAACAGATGTTTGTGCTCTCGTCTCTGTAGTAGCATTATTCACAAAAGTCAAAGGTAGATGCCATCCAAGTGTTCATCAAGAGATGAATAGATGGACAAAATATGGTATATGTCTACAGTGGAAGGAAATTCTGACACAAGCTTCAATACGGATGAACCTTGAAAACATTGTTTTAAGTGAAATAAGCTGGTCACAAATGGATAAATACTCTATGATTCCACTTGTATGAGATTTCTAGAGTAGTTCAGTTCATAGAGCCAGAAAGTAGAATGGTGATTGCCAGGGGCTGGGAGGAGGAGAAAACGGGGTGTTAGTGTTCAGTGGGGCCAGTTTCAGCTGAGGAAGATAAAAGAGTTATGGAGATGGATGGGGTGGTGGTGACGGTTGCACAACAGTGTGAATGTACTTCATAACACTGAACTGTGCACTTAAAAATGGTTAAAATGGTAAATTTTACGTTATGTGTATTTTACCACAATTAAAAAAAAAAACAGAACACAAACTGTCTCCCAGACTAAATTTCACCACATCATGGGCTTGTAGCACTGAGGATGATCTTTCTGGTTATGTGTTGCAACCCACCAATGTTACAGATGAAGAGACTGAGGCCCTGAGAAATGACACGACTTGATGGAGGCTGCCTAGCCACAAGAGGCAGAACCAAGTCATGACAGTTGTCTTTCTGCTGCTCTGCTTAACCCCATGTGGCTTTTCCAACTAGCCTTGTGCTGGACTTCCATGCCCTCAGCCCCACCCCTGTCTCCTCACACATCCTCTGCAAAACCTTCAGGCTGCTTATTTGAGACTCAAGTTTAGGTCTATATTCCCGATTAAAATCTCCCATGCTGCCCTCCTGCACCCCATTGTGTGATTAAGACCAGATTCTCTAGTGTGGCGTAGCAGACTTTCTGAAATCTGACCATGTGCCTCACCTTCCTCTCCTCCTGATGCCACCTTGCACTCTTAAATTCACTCTAGTTCCCTGAGGTGTTACAAAGCTTCACACCGAATCTCCTGCCTGAGTATCTTACTTCCTCTCATTATCCTACAAAACAGCATTTCAGATACCCTCTCCTCCAGCCAGCCTCCTGGATGTCCTGACCAGGATTGGGGCACCTGTGTTGATGTCAACACTGTACTGAGTACCACAGCTCCCACTTTCAATTATCATTGCCTTCACACACTGCGTGGCTGGGCTGTGAGTGTACAGAGGACAGGGGTAATGTCTCTGATCTTGTTAACAAGTGTTTCTCAGTCATGGCTGTACATCAGCCCCAATCAAGGAACTTCACAAAAATACAGAGGCTTGGGCTGCTTTCTAGACCTGCTGAATCTGATTCCAGCAGCAAAGTGCTCACCATATTTAAAGGGAAGTCCAACTTCAGGGATTGGTAGGTCTATATAGGAAAATGCTAGGAGATAGGCCAGCAAATAAAGAAGGTTGGCATCCTTGAGCACCTGGTCCATGGGAGTGACACTGAAATACACATTCTATGAAGGGTAGTCTGGTGTAGTAGGCAGTGTGGATTGGGAGGATGAGAGGCTGTGGGCAGAGGCTTGAGCAACAACCTAAATGTTTCAGATTTTTATTTCTGGTACCTAATGTGATACAGTGTCAGACTTTATTTTTTGGGGCTCCAGAATCACTGCAGATGGTGATTACAGCCATGAAATTAAAAGACACTTACTCCTTGGAAGGAAAGTTATGACCAACCTAGATAGCATATTCAAAAGCAGAGACATTACTTTGCCAACAAAGGTCTGTCTAGTCAAGGCTATGGTTTTTCCTATGGTCATGTATGGATGTGAGAGTTGGACTGTGAAGAAAGCTGAGTGCCGAAGAATTGATACTTTTGAACTGTGGTGTTGGAGAAGACTCTTGTGAGTCCCTTGGACTGCAAGGAGATCCATCCAGTCCATTCTAAAGGAGATCAGTCCTGGGTGTTCTTTGGAAGGAATGATGCTAAAGCTGAAAGTCCAGTACTTTGGCCACCTCATGCGAAGAGTTGATTCATTGGAAAGGATTCTGATGCTGGGAGGGGTTGGGGGCAGAAGGAGAAGGGGACAACAGAGGATGAGATGGCTGGATGGCATCACCGACTCGATGGATGTGAGTTTGAGTGAACTCCTGGAGTTGGTGATAGACAGGGAGGCCTGGTGTGCTGCAATTCATGGGGTCGCAAAGAGTTGGACACAACTGAGTGACTGAACTGAATGTGATACTGGCCACAAAATCAATGCTCAAGGAATGAATGAGTGAATGAATGAACTAGAGTCATGGTCGCAGGAATGGAAGAGAAAACTGTCCTGGATATATCTCAGGTGTAGAGAGAGAGTATAGACTTTTCTTCACCATCTTTTAGAATTCTTACTTTTTTAAAAAACATCTAAGATTATGTTCATTAAACTGTGGCTCAGCGGTGCTCTGCCAGGAATGAAACACCACGTATACCACAACCTCCACCCCCAGTCCCCTCCAGTGACCTCAAGTGTAAAACAGTGGTTGTAGCTGAGCTCAGCAGATTTCTTCCCCACTTCCCCTGCTTCTCTGAGTCAACTACAGGGAAGGAAGAGTCATGTCTTTTCCTGGACACACACAGGTTTTGTTTGGGTCAGAGAAGAGTTAGAGTTTCAAGGTTTGTTGTTCAGTCGCTCAGTCTTGTCCAACCCTTTGCAACCCCATGGACTGTTGCACGCCAGACTTCCCTGTCCTTCACCATCTCCTGGAGCTTGCTCAGATTCATGTCCATTGAGTTGGTGATGCCATGCATCCATCTCGTCCTCTGTCATCCCCTTCTCCTCCTGCCTTCAATCTTTCCCAGCATCAGGGTCTTTTCTAATAAGTCAGCTCTTAACATCAGGTGGCCAAAGTATTGGAACTTCAGCTTCAGCATCAGTCCTTCTAGTAAATATTCAGGACTGATTTCCTTTAGGATGGACTGGTTGGATCTCCTTGCTGTCCAAGTGACTCTCAAGAGTCTTCTCCAACACCACAGTTCAAAAGCATCAATTCTTCAGTGCTCAGCCCACTTTATAGTCCAACTCTCACATCCATACATGACTACTGGAAAAACCATAGCTTTGACTAGATGGACCTTTGTTGGCAAAGTAATGTCTCTGCTTTTTAATATGCTGTCTAGGTTGGTCATAACTTTTCTTCCAAGGAGTAAGCATCTTTTAATTTCATGGCTGCAATCACCATCTGCAATGATTTTGGAGCCCAAGAAAATAAAGTCTCTCACTGTTTCCATTGTTTCCCCATCTATTTGCCATGAAGTGATGGGACTGGATGCCATGATCTTAGTTTTTGAATGTTGAGTTTTAAGCCAACTTTTTCACTCTCCTCTTTCACTTTCATCAAGATCACTCTCCTCTTTCACTTTCATCAAGAGACTCTTAGTTCTTTGCTTTCTGCCATAAGGGTGGTGTCATCTGCATATCTGAGGTTATTGATATTTCTCCCGGCAATCTTGATTCCAGCTTGTGCTTCATCTAGCCCAGCATTTCTCATGATGTACTCTGCATAGAAGTTAAATAAGCAGGGTGACAATATACAGTCTTGACGTACTCCTTCCCGATTTGGAACAGTCTGTTGTTCCATGTCCAGTTCTAACTGTTGCTTCTTGACTTGCATACAGATTTCTCAGGAGGCAGATCAGGTGGTCTGGTATTCCTTTCTCTGTAAGAATTTCCCACAGTTTGTTGTGATCCACACAGTCAAAGGTTTGGCATAATCAATAAACCCAAAGTAGAGTTTTTCTGGAACTCTCTCACTTTTTCAATGATCCAACAGATGTTGGCAATCTGATCTCTGCTTCCTCTACCTTTTCTAAATCCAGGTTGAACATCTGGAAGTTCTCGATTCACATACTGTTGAAGCCTGGCTTGGAAAATTTTGAGCATTACTTTGCTAGTATGTGAAATGAGTGCAATTGTGCAGTTGTTTGAACATTCTCAAACAATTCTTTGAGAATGCCAATTCTTTGGCATTGCCTTTCTTTGAGATTGGAATGAAAACTGATCTTTTCCAGTCCTGAGGCCACTGCTGAGTTTTCCAAATTTGTCAGTATATTGAGTGGAGCAGTTTCACAGCATCATCTTTTGGATTTGAAATAGCTCAGCTGAAATTCCATCACCTCCACTAGCTTTGTTTCTAGTGATGCTTCCTAGGCACACTTGACTCACCTAGAGCCAGACATCTTTGAGTGTGAAGCCAAGAAGTCAAGTTTCAAGGTTGCTGCTGCTGCTACTGCTAAGTCGCTTCAGTCGTGGCTGACTCTGTGCGGCCCCAGAGACGGCAGCCCACCAGGCTCCCCCATCCCTGGGATTCTCCAGGCAAGAACACTGGAGTGGGTTGCCATTTCCTTCTCCAATGCATGAAAGGGAAAAGTGAAAGTGAAGTCGCTCTGTCGTGCCCGACTCTTAGCAACCCCATGGACTACAGCCTTCCAGGCTCCTCTGTCCATGGGATTTTCCAGGCAAGAGTACTGGAGTGGAGTGCCATTGCCTTCTCCGAGTTTTCAAGGTTAGGGGAATTAAAATCAGGGCTTTTTAGTCTTTCATGTTCTCGCACATCTTCTGGAAATCTTGTTAAAATGCTCTTTCAGGAGCCTGGGGAGGCCTGAGATTTGCATTTTTAACAAGGTCTTGGTTGATCCTGAAGCTGTTCATCCCCAGATCACTGTTTGAGTATTAGGGTTTTGTAGAGCATTCCAGCTGGTGTTCCCAGTGAATGAAAGCATCCTTGGTGGGTAAGAGTTTGAGTCCCCTGGCTGCAAGTAGCTTCATCTTTTTTGTTCCAATATGATGAATAAGTATCATGCTCTATGATGGTACAACATGAAAAAGGTTGATAAGCACTGCTGAAAAGTATTAGTTCTCCAGTTTGGGTTGGTGTTAGAATCATCTGGGAAAATTAGTGAAACTACAAAGGCCCAGGCCCTATTGTATATCAAAGAACCTGGACCTCTAGATAATTCAAATCCACATCAGTTTGAGAACCACTTCACTAATAGATAACTTTAGATGCCCCAGGTGGTAAGCTCTAGGCTGCAGGAAAGTAGTAAAGCAACTAATTGACTGTCAGAAAGAAGGAGCCTCATTTTTCCTCTCCAGCTTTATTGAGGTATATTGATAAAGTTTAGGGAGGCTCTTTTTGTGCTTTCATGCACATATGCATTTAAGTTACTCAGCAGACTCAAACTGAGTGCTTACTCTGTCTTAGGCATGGTTTTCAATACAGGGAGCATGTGTGTACCCAGATAAGTCAAACATGGATTTCACCCTCAAGAAATTCATGGTTTAGTGAGGGAGACAGGTGCCCAACACATCATTGGAATAGTCTGCAAGAAATAGGAAAAGACATGCATGCTTATAGTTCAGCAAACCTTCAGGAAACAGCTCTTCTGGGTCCGTTGCTAAGGTTACAAAGTGAATAGGACCCAGTCCTGCCTCCTGCCACCACCACCGGCTTCAGGAAACTCCTAGGCTAGTAGCAAAAAAAGTAATCAGGAAAGGTTAATGTGTTGGAGTTCCTTGGAGTCCTAGGCAGTAACTCAGAGAAGAGATGGTCTCTTCTGATTCAGGATTTTTAGATTTGATACCCATTGGCTACCTTGGAAGTAGGTTGAGTTCTCATCCAGAGAAGCTAGCTCTCACAAACATTTTTAAGTGCCTACTTGGTAATATGTTCTCCAGCTTCATCCCAGTTTTGCCCCCATCAATGATTTGTAATTCACATCCTACAGGGAACTGGAAAAGAGGAGGGTTTTAATGTTTAATCTTACCAGGATTTCACACCATTTGACATTCCGTGGCCTACCATACCTCCAGTGTCATCCTCAATCTCTTCAGCTCCATAAGTCCTAAATTATACAGACTTTACACACTAGGGATGTACATATTGCTTTTCCTTGTTAGAAGCCTGCAGTTTGCATCAGGCAAAAATGAGTCACTTCCTCTGGCCTTTTCTCTGCTTTGATGTTTAGAAGGTCCAGAACTCCATGGCCAAAGTTAAGACTGTGAGGAAAGTTCTGCTGGCAGGACCTTGTGTCTTCAGCTATAATCGCTCCTGTGATGAGCCCAGGAGAAAGGTCATGCACCTGAAACAGAATGTGTTTACATCTCAGCCTTTGAATTGTTTCACCAAATGTAATCAATGAGAAGAGGAAGTCATCATCAGCAACCTCAGGAATGAGGAACCACTGTATAGTTTGCTTTCAATAAAGCTTTGTATTCAAACATTGAAACAGTTGTCATTAAAAAAAAAAAAGAAATTATTGCATTTGTTGAGTACCAAGGACACTGTTTCACATACTCTTTATTTTCACATGTGTAATTTTCCCTTGGCCCCATCTGTACAAAACTCACAAGAATTTCCTCTCTCTTCTATCATACAAAAATCCCTTTCCTCTCTTGCTTTTTCTCTAAAATAATTTGTGGACACACTTAATGTCTTATCTGTGTAGTGATGGGTCAGGAAATGTTGAGGACTAAGGGAGGTGCTGTGAGGAGAGAAATGTTGAGACTTCTGTCCTCAAGAAGGATGCCTTCTAATAAAAGAGGCAGGACTTAATAGACCTGGAAGGGCAGCCAACAATGCTGAATTACTTGTATTTGTAGGACAGTGTGAAGTCTCAGTTATGCCTGGGATATCTTATATTTCATTGTGTTCATGGAGCATATGGACCTGTTGCTTTCTTATACGTTCTTTGTATGATTTTGATGTCAGGGTAATGCTAATCTCATAGAATGAGTTGGGAAGTATTTTCAGTTTTTTTTTTTCCAACTTTTTTTTTTAAGTTCTATAAAAGAGTTTGTTAGAACTATTATTGTTTCTTCTTTAAATGTCTAATAAAATTGAAGCCATCTGGAGTTTTCTTTGTGGGTTTTTTCCTTAACCTACAATCTTTAATAGTTCTTAGTCTATTCTGTTTATCTGTTTCTTGTGGGGGTGATTTTTGGTTTTGTCTTTCAAGTAATTTGTTTTATTTTAACTGCCTAGTTTATTTGTATAGAATTCTCCATAATATTCCCTTATATCTTTAGGATCTGTCGTGATGTTATCTTCCTCACTTTTGATATAGGTAATTTGTAACTTCTTTCTTTTTTATGACTTTTTGACAATCTGACTAGAGTTTTATTAATTTTATTGATCTCTAAGAACTAGCTTTTCGTTGATTGTTCTCTGTTTTTATTAGTTGTTTTCTACTGCATTGATTTATGCTCTTTTATTATTATTTTTTCCTCTGTTTACTTTGGTTTAATTTGTCCTACTTTTTCTAGTTTTTTAAAGTGTAGGCTGAGGTCATTAATTTATGACTTTTTTCTTTTTTAATATAGAAGGTTAGTGCTGTCACTTTCCCTCTAAGCATTATGTTAGCTGCATCCCACAAATTGATTTCAATGTAGAGCAAAACAAAATCTAAATAAAAACAAAAATATATTATTATTGAAAACCCTTAGAAAGACTAAAAAGGAAAAACTCCTATTTTTCCTGTATTCTGTTCACAGCACTTCACCTAAAGGAAAACCCTGTTTCCTCTTCCTACAGAATACTCTGATCCCACATCATTGGGGAGTTTTCCCCACATCAACCAATCATCATTATGTGTGTGTGTGTATATTCTTATTATATCACAATATTGTGGAAGACAGACGTAGGAGATAATTTGTTGGTAAATACAGCAGAGTCATTCAGGACCTGTGAGAATGGTTGTGTGGTGGGTGTGCTACTGGGGACTAAGATGCAGCTCATTCTCAGTTCTAACTGAATATACCAACAATAGCATCTTATAAGGAATACCTTTTTCTGATTTTTCTGAAGGTGCACTTCAGCTGCTCTGTCAGTGTTTCCCTTCAAGTGTTGCAACAGATCAGTGGTTTGTTTTGTGTATGTGTTAGTCATTCAGTCATGTCTGACTCTTTGTGACCCCATGGATTGTAGCCTGCCAGGTTCCTCTGTCCATGGGATTCTCCAGGCAAGAATACTGGAATGGGTTGCCATGCCCTTCTGCAGGGGATCTTCCAGACCCAGGGATTGAACCCAGGTCTCCTGCATTGCAGGCAGATTCTTTACCATTTGAGCTACCCAGGAAGCCCCAAGTTTGGTTTAAGATGAAGTAGTTGGCTTGCTTTGAGGAGCCATGTTGGACAAAATAGATATCTTTATGTGGAGTTACTGTTATGATTTAAAGCTAAATAATAATCTTTGGTCTGTAAAATGTAGTAAATATTTACTTCTGTTTTATTGCCTGTATCTTTCAACTTGATTCATTGTGTCCAACTGTTTTCCTTTATTGCTGTGATTTTGTGTTTTACTTATTAGAAAGGGTTTCCCTATCCTAAAGGAATAAACATATTCTTCTGTATTTTCTTCAGTTCTTAAAAAGGTTTTTTTTTTACATTTATATATTAATCCACCTGAAATTTATTGTTTAGCTATAGTATGAAGAGTTAATTTTTTCCAGTGTAGAATCAATTTTTCTAACACCATTAATTGAATAACCCATCTTTTCTCACATGATCTAAAGTGCCACCTTTATTCTATACTAAATCCCTATACACACATGAGTTGACTATTTCATTTCATTCATTTCCCTACTTCTGCACCAGAATCCCCCATTTTAATTATAATTGCTTCATAAAATATTTTGATCTCTGAAAGGATGAGATTTTATTCCTCTGTTTCAAATATTGTTTGGGGTCTTACATTTTATTTTCTTTGTAAACTTGGAATCATTTGTCAAAGTTTAAAAAATATTAAATTATATTGAATTTCTAGTTTAATTTGAGGAAAATAGACATCTTTACAGTAGCCTCTCTATCTAAGATATTAGGACTCCACACTTATTCATGCCCTGTGTTTTGGTCTTCTTATAGGAAACATTTCAGATATACTGTGACATTTTGAATTTTTGCCACTACCCTGTGAGGTTATATGATGGGATTCCCATTTTAAAGATGAGGAACTCAAGGCTCAAATATAGTTTATGTAATTGGTCTGAGGCCAAATACTGTCAGAAGCAAGGTACCAGTGCACTTTCCATTATCTGTCATTTCTTCATGTGAAAATAGTAATCAGATGCTTTCCTGAATGTATGTTTTGATCAGGAGAGAAAGAAGAAAATATGACCTCACTTGAGCCTTTAGGAGAAAGGTGGATATGTCATTGGTGGCATAAAATGAGCATGTATTATTTTGACTCCCTGGTATGAAAACACTCTTCATATTTTCTAAAGTAACTCAGAAAAGGAAGGGGAAGCTCTACTTTCCCTTGGGAAGACAAATCAGAGGAGAAATGCCCCCTTTTCACTCTGTGACACCTTGTAGATGAGCATGTGCTCTAGGCCTGACCATTTGCTGCCATCTGGAAAATTTCATCTGGAGTAAGTGGTGTTCAGGTGGAACTCATTCGCAGTGGCTGTGTTGTCACTGACTAACCAGTGTTGGGTGACAGGGTCTTCAGCAACAGCAGAGGTAGAACACTCATGTCGTCAGGATAATGGATGTGCCTTAGTTTATGCCCAAACCTAGATTCTTAGTCTCCTCATCAATTACGGCAAATATTGATATCAATAAAATTATTTGCTCATATATCAATTGGAATTGTTTCTATTGCTCACAGTAAGAACCTTGACCAAATGGAAATTAGCATCTATAGGGGCACAAACCACAGACCCTCAGGGAAATGAGGAGACTGGAATTGATTCCCTACCCTGTTTGGGGCTAAAGCTGGGGAAAATCTAGCTGGTATTAAGGTATGGGCATTTTAAACAGCTAATGAAAGTATCATTTGTGTCCCCTACAATAAAATGTTATTATTGTCTGGAATGTAAAACACTTCCGTTTTAAACATGTTGTATAGAGGTGTTATTTAGCTTTAATCCATTTCTTAGGGGCACTCCTTAACATTTGAAATACCTCAATTAAAAATATATCCTCAATCCCATTCACCATTGCAACAAGAAGAATTAAATATCTAAGAATAAACTTACCTAAGGCAACAGAAGAAATGTACACAGAAAATTGTAAGACACTTTGGCCACCTCATGTGAAGAGTTGACTCATTGGAAAAGACTCTGATGCTGGGAGGGATTGGGGGCAGGAGGAGAAGGGGACGGCAAGAGGGATGAGATGGCTGGATGGCATCACCGACTCAATGGATGTGAGTCTGAGTGAAATCCGGGAGTTGGTAATGGACAGGGAAGCCTGGCATGCTGCAATTCATTGGGTTGCAAAGAGGCGGACATGACTGAGCGACTGAACTGAACTGAATGAAAGAAATCAAAGATGACATAAACAGATGGAGAAATATTCCATGTTCCTGGGTAGAAGAAACAATATTGTAAAAATGACTATACTACCAAATGCAATCTACAGATTTAATGCAATCCCTATCAAATTACCAATGGTATTTTTCACAGAACCAGAACAAAAAATTTCACAATTCATATGGAAACACAAAAGACCCTGAAAAGCCAAAAACCTTGAGAAAGAAGAATGGAACTGGAGGAATCAACCTTCCTGACTTCAGGTTAAACTACAAAGCTATAGTCATCAAGACAGTATGGTACTGGCACAAAAACAGAAATATAGACCAATGGAACAAGATAGAAAGCCCAGAAATAAACCCATGCACCTATGTGTACCTTATTTTTGACAAAGGAGGCAAGCATATACAATGGGGCAAAGACAGCTTCTTCAATAAATGGTGCTGGGAAAACTGGACAGCTACATGTAAAAGAAAGAACTTTGAACACTTCCTAACAACACAAAGAAACTCAAAATGGATTAAAGACCTAAATGTAAGACCAGAAACTATAAAACTTTTAGAGGGAAGCATAGGAAGAACACTTGATGACATAAATCAAAACAAGATCCTCTATGACCCATCTCCTGCAGTAATGGAAATAAAAATAAAAGTAAACAAGTGGGACCTGATTAAACTTAAAAGTTTTTGCACAGCAAGGGAAACTATAAGTAAGGTGAAAAGACAACCCTCAGAATGGGAGAAAATAATAGCAAATGAAACAACTGACAAAAGATTAATTTCAAAAATATTTAAGCAGCTCATACAACTCAATACCAGAAAAACAAACAACCCAATCAAAAAGTGGGAAAAAGACCTAAACAGACATTTCTCCGAAGAAGACATAGAGATGGCTAACAAACACACGAAAAGATGTTCAACATCACTCATTATTAGAGAAATGCAAATCAAAACTACAATGAGATATCACTTCACACTGTCAGAATGGCCCTCATCAAAAAGTCAACAAACAATAAATGCTGGAGAGGGTGCAAAGAAAAGGGAACTCTCTTGTACTCTTGGTGGGAATGTAAATTGATACAGCCACTATGGAAGACAATACAGAGATTCCTTACAAAACTAGAAATAAAACCACCATATGACCTAGCAATCCCACTCCTAGGCATATACCTCGAGGAAACCAAAATTGAAAGACACATGTATCCCAATGTTCATTGCAGCACTATTTACAATAGCTAGAACATGGAAGCAACCTAGATGTCCGTTGACAGATGAATGGATAAAGAAGTTGTGGTATATATACACAATGGAATATTACTCAGCCATAAAAA
Organism: Syncerus caffer; assembly: GCA_902825105.1. Classification (NCBI taxonomy): domain Eukaryota; kingdom Metazoa; phylum Chordata; class Mammalia; order Artiodactyla; family Bovidae; genus Syncerus; species Syncerus caffer. The sequence goes on from CADEAB010000628.1 coordinate 20,928, forward strand.
GGAACACATTTGATCAGTTCTAATGAGGAGGATGAACCTAGAACTATTATACAGAGTGAAGTGAGTCAGAAAGAGAAAGATAAAGATATAAAAATCTGTAGTCTAACACATATATACAGAATCTAGAAAAACAGTACTGAAGAATTTATTTACAGGGCAACAATGGAGAAACAGACATAGAGAATAGACTTATGGACACAGGGAGAGGGAGGAGAGGGTGAGATGTATGGAAAGAGTAACATGGAAACTTACATTACCATATGTAAAATAGATAGCCAACGAGAATTTGCTGTATGGCTCAAAAACTGTGAATATTTAGTTAAAAATTCACTTAATTACGCCTCCTTTCATAATACTGCGTTATAATTGTTGTATAAGATAAACTCACATTAAAAGGTATCAATAAT
>CADEAB010000630.1:0-25873 GCA_902825105.1 Syncerus caffer
AGAGTGTTCTTTGTTATTGGTGAGTTGTAAAGCCTCCCGTAGGAAGGTAGTATCCTATTATAGGAAGGCCTGGTTGAAACTCCAGGCATCTACTCAAGCTTCTCTGGTACTGCCATATTAGCAGGTTTGTGTTTTGTTATTGCCAGACATAATACACATCTAAGGTCCCATTAAATTTTGCTAGGTGATTGGGAGAGTACCATAGTTTGTAAAAATGTAAGGGTGGAGTAACTTGGTTACTACTGAAATGCTTTCAACCTCTGAAACTCAGTCAGTTGTCTTGAGCTTTTCAGCATTTATTATTATTATTATTTTTACTTTACAATATTGTATTGTTTTTGCCATACATCAACATGCATCCACCAAGGGTGTACACGGGTTCCCCATCCTGAACCCTCCTCCCAGTTCCCTCCCCATACCATCCCAATGGTCATCCCAGTGCACCAGCCCCAAGCTTCCTTCCCCACCCCCCAAGCTTCCTGTATCCTGCATCAAACCTAGACTGGCAATTAATTTCTTATATGATATTATACATGTTTTAATTTGAATCCATTCTAATGAGGTGGATAAAACTGGAGCCTATTATACAGAGTGAAGAAAGCCAGAAAGAAAGACACCAACACAATATGCTGCTAAGTCACTTCAGTCATGTCTGACTCTGTGTGACCCCATAGACAGCAGCTCACAAGGCTCCACCATCCCTGAGATTCTCCAGGCAAGAATACTGGAGTGGATTGCCATTTCCTTCTCCAATGCATGAAAGTGAAAAGTGAAAGTGAAGTCTCTCAGTCGTGTCTAATTCTTAGCGACCCCATGGACTGCAGCCTACCAGGCTCCTCCGTCCATGGGATTTTCCAGGCAAGAGTACTGGAATGGGGTGCCATTGCCTTCTCCACAGTATACTAATGCATATATAAATAAATAAATATATATACATATGGAATTTAGAAAGATGGCAATGACAACCCTGTATGCAAGACAGCAAAAGAGACACAAATGTATAGAACAGTTTTTGGACTCTGTGGGAGAGGGAGGGGAGGGATGATTTGAATGGGAATTTTAATTTATGCCTCTTTATATTTTTGAATTAGCCATTACTTCACCTGAAATCTCTAACATAAAGGTCCAAAGGAGAACGTAGACATACACTCACAAACATATTTTAAATCTGATGTGCACACACACACACAAGCACAGTCTCAGTCTTATATACTCAAAACACTATTATGAAAAGAAAATAAATTCAAAGGACTCACAGAAGGAAACCTACGAGCTGCACAAAGTTCTCTGATATTTGTTCTTAGGCTTAAGGTTGGAAGTTATTTTGTAGTTGAATGATTTCACTCTAGTGACATTTTAAGTCAGAATGTTTCAATATACATAACGTTGTTCTGGATCCCATGGGATCTTAGAATATTTTGCATGTAAAACTATTCTGTGATTTGCTAAAATGAAAATAATGCAGGGTAACAATGTGGAAGTAATTTTGACCTTGTTAGGTCCTACAGTTACAATTTTGCTTGTTATATTTTAAGCCTCCAATTTCATCCTCTAAACTTCTCCATTCAATATTTCTACTTTTTGCCTCAATTTGCTGTATTTACCTCACTTACATTTTTGTGTTTACTTTTACAATTTTCAGTTCACTTAAGCTCAGTTAAGTCTCTCAGTCATGTCCGACTCTGTAACCCCATAAATTGCAGCATGCCAGGACTTCCTGTCCCTCACCAACTCCCAGAACTCATTCAAACTCACATCCATCGAGTCAGTGATGCCATCCAGCCGTCTCATCCACTGTCGTGCCCTTTTCCTCCTGCCTCAAATCCCTCCCAGCATCAGAGTATTTTCCAATGAGTCAACCCTTCTCATGAGGTGGCCAAAGTACTGGAGTTTCAGCTTTAGCATCATTCCATCCAAAGAACACCCAGGGCTGATCTCCCTTAGGATGGACTGGTTGGATCTCCTTGCAGTTCAAGGGACTCTCAAGAATCTTCTCCAACACCACAGTTCAAAAGCATCAATTCTTTGGCGCTCAGCTTTCTTCACAGTCCAGCTCTCATATCCATACATGGCCACTGGAAAAACCATAGCCTTGGCTAGATGGACCTTTGTTAGCAAAGTAGTGTCTCTATTTTTCCATATGCTATCTGGGTTGGTCCTAACTTTCCTTCCAAGAAGTAAGTCTCTTTTAATTTCATGACTGCAGTCACCATCTGCAGTGATTTTGGAGCCCCAAGAAATAAAGTCTGACACTGTTTCCACTGAAACAGTTTCCATTGTTTTACAATGAAAGTCTGAATCTGTTTCCATTGTTTTACAATTTTAGGCACCAATTATAAGATAAATACATACAGGAAATAAAATTTGAATTCATGTACAATGTTTCCCTAATATATCGAGATATTTTCCTTATTCTTTTGAGAATTAAGGGCACCAATATATTGAAATCATCTGGGAATTGATCATCAAGGTAAAGGATCATTTACCAGGCTTCCTTTGGTCAGACAATTGAAGTACAGGTTAATAATATGCTCTCATGAAGGAACAAAAACAGGAGCTTTTCAACATGATATGTTGAATATCCTTATCCATGTCTCTTCCAAGTTATGACAGAGGACTACGTGAATTAATCCTGTTCTTTTTGAGAAGGACCTGCAACTCAAAGGAGAGCATGAAAAAAAAAAAAAAAGATAAAAAGGACTGAGAAGGATTAGTCAGTACAAGGCAATGAAATGGAAGATGGGATTGCCTTTAAGGTGATATTGCTCAAAGCATGCAAATTTGACTACATAGTAAGACACCTGAAATGTAAAACAAGGCTATTGGACTTTGGGCTTGAAATGATAACTAAGGACACCAATTTCAATAACTCTTACATCGGCTCCAAAATGCTCACCTCTCTAAAGCATAGTATTCTCTCTTACATTTAGCAAAACATTTCAGTGAAAGAAAAAGAGTGTAATTTTTCAACCACTCCTTTAACTACACAGATATTTGACAGATTTCACTGTCTGGTAGCTGCAAGAAGAGAACCTTGAACTTAACTTGGTGTTGTCTTATGGGGGTTACCATACGAAAACAGGGACATGACTTGATGTTCCCACTACCATCTGAAGGAATGACCACACATTTGAGATTGCCAATATTTCTAGGTAGTCTTCATGACATTGTGGATAGTCCAACAAGCAGGGACTCTGTTCAGGGTATTTCGAACTGACATATATTTAGGATCCACCATTGATTTCGATCCTTGCTTACTCCATGACTTTTCTAGATTATCAAAATCACATCAGGAATGTATTTTCTTCTTCTCCCCCCTCCTTCCCTTTGGATACATGTCTCTGTAGCAACTACTGAATTTTAGGGAACTGTGGCCTGAAACAACATGCCTAGAATGGGTTACTGTAGACTGTCAATTTCATAAAAGCAGCACTCATTTTTTAATTTGAATTCCCACATTTAACATTCATGTAAGTATAATAAATATGTATCAACTTGTAATAATTTCTCAGTAAAGAGGAAATGTGAATTATGTTAAGTGCAGGTTATAGGATGCTGTTAAGTAATGTGTAGAGCATTTGATTGGTTATTACATTTCTTTACTGATAATTTAGTAAGTGCTTAAAATGTGTCATTTGCAGGCTCTAAGTTTCACCTGATGTGAAAGATACATTAAAAAATGAGAGTAGACATAAAACACATTGAAGACATGATATCCGCACTCACCTTGGTAGGAGGGCAAACAGAAGTTCCTTCCAACTCCAAGAAAGAATTGAGGCAAAAATTTGAGAAGGAGCTTAGCATGACTGAAAATAGTTTGTGTGATTGTAGCTCCAGAAGAGAAAGATAATGAAATTACTAAGGAAAACATATCATGTCTTCAAAGAACTTGTTGACCATGCTGATGAGCTGCAATCACCATCAGGAATGTATCCATCCTTGTGGGGACAGATAAGCAATATTGAAACATGTCTTAGGAAATATAGGGTGGATCTTGGTGTCAGGAAATAAAGGCGTGCCTTAAGGACAGTAGAGCAGAAATGACCCTATAGCATACCACCTGTAAACTGTATATCTTGTGCTGACCATGGGCCAATCACTGATTATGTCATGTTATCTTTGGTACACAGTGATGGTATAATGGTGATCATGATTTTGGACATGCTACACTGTCTATATTTCAAGGATGAAATGAATTTCTATAATGAAGAAAATCTGCTGTCTAACCTTTTAAGACTCTACCAGTAACTAATAGAATATAAGGTAACTGTGAACACACCAAGGTACATCCTGTGTATTTCCATTTTTCTGATTTTATTTGCATCTCTTCCTTCACCCATACCATCCTAATTGAGCCACCCATTCATTTCAGCAGGGATAATTTCAGAAATCACTTTACATCAGTTATGTCTTTCCCATGCTTCTCAATTTTTTTTTTTTTTTTTTTTTTTTTTTTTTGCTTACAAACTTTAGATTAGGTGTCATTTACCTAGGATGCATAACAAAATTTTTCTTGAACTGTAGAGTTTATAAAACCATGCAGTAAAATAGCCAGCCATTGAACTAAAGCCTCATTTTAATCTTCATTGTTTGAAAATAGAAAATGGAACTATGAAGATGAATATGTAAACTTATTGTTGAAATGCAAGAATTTTAGGTATTTGTTGACATCTCCCAACGTAAAGTTCAATCTTCTTTAGGCTCCATAATCTGACACTTATTTGATAGGTTAGTTTAAATTAGCGTGGTTTTCATATGATGATGATTGTTGATCAGTTGACTTGAAAGAGAGGAGGCAGATGTATAAGCGATCATTGGCATTGAGGACCATGAGTTGCCTCTCTCTTACAGGATAGGAAAAGGGCTGTCATGGGCTGACATATTGCTCTACGTGACTGGAAATTTAGAAGGTTCCTCCATCAGTCTGGAATAACTTCTCTGTAATGGAGATACAATGTGGTTCTGAGAAGTAGATGTAGTTGTAGTAGCAAAGTCTTCAAAGTGGCCATTTACCTGAGTGTAGCTGTTATGTGACTGCCACTTAAAAATGCTCAACGTTTTAAAAACAGCAGGTTGATCTACTACAATCTGGTCTGTTTGTCTAAGTGATATTGGTGATGGGGAAGGCAAGTCACATGGACTTAGAGTGCTTGTATTAGCAAATATCTGGCTGTTATGAGGCTTTGGTATGAATGGCACACTTAAAGATGTGCAGGCTGAAAATACACTCTCTCCACTCATTTCTCGAAGAAAATCAGAGTTATGATCATCATTGTTGATGCTTGCTTTAACATACGTCTTGTTATCTTGAACTAAAGAAGATATTAGAGACACATTGTTAATCCCAAGTCTTCTTTGCATTCTTACTAAAAGTTGGGGATGGCCTGTTTGGAATTTTGATTTATAGTAGGTCTGTAACTAAAATCAAAGGAAAAATCATTTAGTTTCTTTATAAACCAAGGTAAAACTGACAATCAAAGCTAAGCTATAAAAGTTTATTCCTTTAATGACACCAACTAAATAGCATCAATAAAACACCTCCATTAGTAGTTTTAACAGGTAACATGTTAGAAACAATTATGCTCAACTAAAAATATGTTGTATATATACAGTAAATACCACTTTAAGTAGCTTCAGGATGTTGTATCTGGTTTCATATTGCTAGGAAAGTTTTTTAAACATCCAATATTTTAACCTCCAGCTGTTCTCAACTTCAAAAAATAAAACTTTTTTCATTTTTTAAATTTACTATCTCAATTTCAAATTCCGTTTTAGCTACATATGTGAACATGCTTTCTAGGTCACATGATTTAATCTTACATATTGCCAATAAGTGAAATTTTTGGAATACCTTGCTCAAAAGAGATGTTTTCTTCTTCCAGAAAGTCAGCTAGTGAAGCAGATCTTTGAAAAATGTGTCGCTTTTTTCCTAAACCCATAAAGGTTAAGCTGTCAAACTTAACTTTTCTTACTGTTGGCTTCAAATATTCTGAAAGTCTCCTTTCTTTTCAAGACCTTTTTAAAAAGTACTTCACTGATCACTATACATACGCCACTCTCATCCCACCTAATAGATTCAAGCTGATAATTTGCAACTATACTGCAAAGTTTTGTGGAAATGTGAAAGAAAATCATTCAGCTCATCTGTTTCAGAGACAGAATCTGTGTAGCATAGCCTTTTTATCACAAGATCCTCAGACAAAGCCTGAAAAGCATATTCTTCAATCATAGATCTCAAAACTGAGTCCGTAGTAAGTGTATAATCATACAAAGAAGATCTAATGGAGGTTTCTGAACCAGTTGATTCATCCTTAGGAGCCCCATCTTGAATTTCTGAAGAAATATGTGCCATCTCAGAGAAAGTCTTTCTTCAGATATTTTTCTCATTTGTCTGATTTTACACACTGCAACTTCAAATGCTGCTTGGCTGGCCAACAGATAGATACTCTCTAGACCATCACAGAGGTCCCCAAAGTCACCTAGCAATTGAAGGGTAACTGTGACATCACAAAGTCACCAGTCTCCGAGCAATTGAAGGGTAATATTCAACCAGTGCTTACTTCAGCATCAACTTAAAATATAGACTGCTTACAGAAATACTAACCAAAGCCATGAAGGCTGTAAAACCTCATTCCTAAAGAATTTTTACACAGAAAAATCATATCAATAAATCTACTTGATATCTGAACTAAAAGTGATTTATCATCCTTCTATATGCACATTCTTAATATTCATTACTGTTACCCATGCAAACTTGGATCTACTCACTACTGTGAAGTAAAATCAATCAACTGACTGAGTTTCAGTGAAAGCATGTGTTTATTGTAGGACCGAGCAAGGTTTCCTAGCAGTCTTTGGTGCTTCAAAGACCAAAATTCCCAAATACTTTCAGGGGAAGGATTTTAATGACTGATCACACACCTGTGATCAGTTTTGGGGCATTGTACTAATGGCCTGTTACTGAGGATACTGGGAGTCAACATCATCTGTTGACTGTTTCCAACTACTCTGTGGTCTATGTACATACATTTCAGCCTGGTTGGGGCTTTAACATCTCTAAAACTGTTCACAGGGTTTTGCTCAGAATGTTATCTATGGCCTTTGAGGAGGAACTAAAAACCTTTCTGCTATGTCTGTTACGTCACCTCAGGCGTGTCTGACTCTGTGCAACCCCATAGATGGCAGCCCACCAGGCTCCCCCGTCTCTGGGATTCTCCAGGCAAGACCACTGGAGTGGGTTGCCATTTCCTTCTGCAATGCATGAAAGTGAGAAGTGAAAGTATCATTACTATTTTCTGTTGCTTGATGATTTTCCTTAATTTCTGTCTTTTCTAGCTTTTCTGATTAAAATTACTCTTGGAAAACGAGGAGGTCTACAGGCTTCCCAGCTCTTGAACTGTTTGAGTCAGCAACAACTTTGGCTATTTCCTGTTGACATGGAGCATGGAGTTGGAAATAATTCTGAGATCTAAATTTGGTATCAACATGTTCTGCTATGGAAACATATCTCTCTATTTTATACAGATATTTGTATATCTATATACATAAATATGCATATAAATATGTATATCTGCTGTCACTTCAGTCGTGTCCAACTCTGTGTGACCCCATAGACGGCAGCCCACCAGGCTTCTCTGTCCCAGGATTCTCCAGGCAAGAACATTGGAGTAGGTTGCTATTTTCTTCTCCAAAGCATGGAAGTGAAAAGTGAAAGGGAAGTCACTCAGTCGTGTCCGTCTATTCATGACCCTATGGACTGCAGACTACCAGGCTCCTCCGTCCATGGGATTGGCCATGCAAGAGTAATTGAGTGGGGTGCCATCAACTTCTCATATATATATTTCTATATCTGAGTATTTTTTCATTAAACCTGGACAAACTTTTGAAAATTGGTAGGTATTTATTAAAAGGAGAGAGGGGAGCGATATAAAAGAGTCCTTATATGTTAGATGCAGCCAAGAAAACATATTTTGAAGTATCTCCACTTACATATATTCAATAACTGAGTAGAGTTTTGAGTCATTCTACATTTGGGTTTTAATTTTTCCATGTTGTTATAGCTAATGGGAATTAAAAGTCAATGTACTTTTTTTTATACACAAACACATACACACATGGGTATATATGTGGACATGTCAAAATAAAATTTTAGGCAACATTATTTAGGTGGCCAAACACTTTGCTTGCTCCCAAGATCTTAAAGGAACTTTTTGGGAAGCCCAACACTGCTTAATAAATTACTGGCTGAATGCTTTAGATCCTGTTGCTGAAAGGCTCTCCTTTAATCTAGCTCATCTTCCACTATTCTTTCTGTAATAAGAGATGGCATTCATACATATAAGGACACCTTGAGGCCATAAAATCGCAACTCTCATTTGCTTAGAGATATTGTTCGAAGAAAGCGGTTGCTCTCCCCACATTGGATACAATTTTAAACATTCAAGTCTGTAGGAACATGTTGGAGCCACATGCACAATGGTCAACTAGCTGGATTTAGGGTAACAGCTACCCACTTAATGGCTAAAAGAGATGCCAAGTGCATTGTGCATAGACCATAGACAGGATCTTCTGACTAGCTGAACATTGAAATTATATGATGTGTACATCAAAATTACTTCTCCATAATTCAGCATGTAAAATTTTCTTTCATTACTTTCAACTGCTGGTAACAAATATTTCAATAGAAATCACTGATGATCAAAATTTATCTTGCTTCATGCCACAGGGGTTCAGCTTCCTGCCCCTGTCCACATCATTTATCTTGTTCCTTGTCCTCCTTTGTATTTCTGAGGTAGCCACATTAGAGAAAATCTAACTAGATAACATAAACAGGCTCAATATATTATGTTAATGGAAAAATATATTATAGGTTGTGTATTTTGGAACATTTTACTAAGTTGTCACAGAAGTATGGCACAAATGCTCTAACATGAACCTTAAAACAAGTAGTATAATATATAATAAGTAACTATCAGATAATATTCTCAGAAAACAATGTCTTATCCAAAACATTGAGGGAAAACAAAGGTACAAGAATACAGTAATTCTCAGTGTTCATAGGGAAACATAGGGTAAACAGTACATTTGAATTCTCTGCTGCTGCTGCTAAGTTGCTTCAGTTGTGTCCAACTCTGTGTCACTCCAGAGATGGCAGTCCAACAGGCTCGCCAGTCCCTGGGATTCTCCAGGCAAGAACACTGGAGTGGGTTGCCATTTCCTTCTCAGTATTACACAAAGTAAGATCATGATATCTGGTGCCACCGTTTAATTGGAAATGGAAGTGGAAAAGACAGAAGCAGTGACAAATTAACCTCTTTTGGCTCTAAATTCACTGCAGATGGTGATGGAGGCTATACAATTAGAAGACAATTTCTTCCTGGAAGCAAAGCTCTCACAAATTTCAAAAGCATGTTAAAAAGTGAAGACATGACTTGCCCAATGGAGGCACTTTGAGTCACATCTATGGTCTTTCCAGGAAACATGTACAGATGTGAGAACACCAAACTGCTCTTCTAGGAATGACTTGTGTGTATCAATTGAGTTGCAAGGAGATCAATTCAGTCAAATATAAAGGAAATCAACTCTGAAGAAGAATTAGAATCACTGATGCTGAAGATGAGTCCCCAAAGCTTTGACCACCTGAGCAAAGAAATGACTCACTAGAAAAGAACCTGATTCTTCGTAAACAATGAAATCAGGAGGAGACATGGGTGAGAACGAAGGAGAAGGTTGTATAGCTTCACCCATTCAATGGATATGATTTCAGGCAGACCCTGGGTGATGCAGAGGGCAGAAAGCCCTTGTGTGTTGCAGTCCAAGGGATCACAGACAGTAAGACATGGCTTTGTGACTGAATAATAACAAGATTTCAGTTAATAAAATGGATCTTCCAGGGTCATGGTGGGGGTCTCATAATGTTAGAGGACTAAGAGGCACAGTCCACTTTCTCCTACACAAATCCATCGAAGGATCGACTGCACATGGAACACCTTCCATAAATCAACTTGAACGATATTGATGGTCCCTAGAAACCGAGAAATGAAAACCCGTCTCTTAAAAAGGAGGTAGGGCAAAATAAGAGATGCAAGTTAAGGAAAGGTTTTAGGGATCGAGACTCCCCTTGGAGAGGCAGTCGTAAAGGAGGAAAATTAAAACAAGATAGGAAACCCTCTCTCATAGGTGTCAGTGGTGGGGGGAAAAATCAAACAAACAAACAACAACAACAAAAAAAACAGAACCAGGGGAAAAAGAGCAAAAACACAGATTATGCCAATAAATGTAATTACTAGCCAAGAATTGACTCAGATGCTTCTGTCCAGTTATACATGAGGTCTGGGAGGGAGACCTGTGATGTATCAAACACAGTATTGTTAGAACCAGGATTTAGTGCCCTGAGGACAATCTGATGGAGCTAATGTGACAAAGAAACATAAACCATGGGAAAACTAGAGACAGCCATTTTAGAAAGGACTTTTCCTACAAGAAGGCTCTAAGTCCACATAGAGAACCATGGCACACTCACAGACCAGAAAACTAGAAAATACCAAAGAAGACCAATCCAGCTTCCATTGAAAACCCTTTCCTACATGGAGGTAGAGAGGAATGTATACGACTGCCAGAGGCAAAAGGAAATAGGTTACTATTATCTTGGTCCTACAGACATCCCCTACCAAGCTCTAAGCTGGTTGAAATTTGCTAATGATGAATTCCTGAGTTCAGGGACAGTTCACATAGGCCAGGATCATGACAGCCTGGGGTCAGCTACCCTGAAGAGACACATGGAACACCTGAGGCTGTGGGCTCTGGCACAGGTAGAAAACTGTGTGGTTGAGACCAGAGAGCTGCATAAGGCATGACCCATCTAGGACTGTGTGCGCTGTCCTCCAACCAGCCACGTGAGATTTTGGACTTGTGAAGAGCAAAAAACACAGAGCCACTCATGGTCATTGCCCTTGCCAAGCACCCAAGTGCCTGACTGGCTGGGAAGTGCATGAAACACACGGCCCACTTGGGACAGTGCCCTCATGTATCAGAAGGAAGGCTGAGCAGTGTGGACCCAGGAAGAACACATCACATTTGTCAGTGGCAAGCCCAATGTGATCAATCCACCTCAAGCACCCCCACATATCCTAGAGGTATTTGTTTTCAGTGTCCCACCTCACCGCCAAAACCCTGACCAAGTAAGGTTGAATAAGAGGCTACCGCACCCTCGTTTCATGTTGAAAACCAGATATGGAGAGGCTTTCAAATAAAAGAAGGAAATATAAACAAAGGAGCATAAACCAACCCAGAAGTGATAGGTACAACAGAATAAGTCTTCAATTAATGCCGAGACTGTTCAACTGAGGGACAATAGTAGAATTTGACAACAAGTACAAGCTTCAACTAAGGACGATCTGACACTGTACTGACACCAAAAAGCAAACATTTTTTTTTTTTTAATTCTGAGATCTATTTCTATATGATTTCTTTAACTTTTAACAATGCTAGGCCTTTTTAATACCCTAAACTTTTATTTATATTAACTATTATTACCTTTCAAATAAAAACACATACATCTATGTATTAAACACTTCATATATATATATAATGAATTAATTTGACCTCCGTTTTCTTTTCTTTTCCTTTTCTTTCTTTTTTCTTTTTTTTTTTTTTTTTTGCACTATTTAAACGAGTCTAATTTTTATTTTTGGTTCTTAAATTTGCTTTCCAAAAATGGTTATCAATGTTGTTACTTTAGGAATACAATCTTTAGGATCTGATTTCACATATGAGGGCATCAGATTTCAGACACGCTGAAACCATAATCTCAAAAACCTATCCAATCTTGTCACATGGACTGCAGCCTTGTCTAACTCAATGAAAGCAAGCCATGCCACGTGGTACCCCCCAGGATGGGCGGGTCATGCTGGAGAGGTCTTACAGAATGTGGTCGATGGAGAAGGGAATGGCAAACTACATCAGTATTCTTGCCTTGAGAACCCCATGAACAGTATGAAACACATGATAGGATACTGAAAGAGGAAATCCCCGGGCCAGTTGGTGTCCAATATGCTACTGGAGATCAGTGAGAAATAACTCCAGAAAGAAAGAAGGGATGAAGACAAAGCACAACCAAAACCCAGCTATGTATGTGACTGGTAATAGAGGCAAGGTCTGGTGCTGTAAAGAGCAATATTACATAGGGAATTGGAATGTCAGGTCCATGAATCAAGGCAAACTGGAAGTGGTCAAACCGTACATGGTAAAAGTGAACGTCAACATTCTAGGTATCAGCAAACTAAAAGGGACTGGAATGGGTGAATTTAACTCAGATGACCATTATATCTACTACTGTGAGCAGGAATCCCTTATAACAAATGGAGGAGCTATCATGGTCAACAAAAGAGTCTTACATGCAGTACTTGAATGCAATCTCAAAGATGAAAGAATGATCTCTGTACATTTCCAAGGCAAACCATTCAATATCACAATAATCCAAGCCTTTGCCCCAATGAGAAATGCTGAAGAAGCTGAAGTTGAATGGTACGATGAAGATCTGCAAGCCCTTTTACAAAAAAAGATGTACTTTTCATTAAGGGGGATTGGAATGCAAAGGTAGGAAGTCAAGAAACACTTGGAGTAACAGGCAAATTTGGCCTTGGAATACAGAATGATGCAGGGCAAAGGCTAATAGAGCTTTTCCAAGAGAACACACTGGTCATAGCAAACACCCTCTTCCAACAACACAAGAGAAGATGGTCAACACCAAAATCAGCAAAATCAGATTAATTGCACCTTTGCAGCCAAAGATGGAGAAAATATACAGTCAGCAAAAACAAGACCTGGAGCTGACTGTAGCTCAGATCATGAGCTCCTTTTTTTGCCAAATTCAGACTGGAATTAAAGAAAGTAGGGCAAACCACTAGACCATTCAGGTATGACCTAAGTCAAATTCCTTGTCATTATACAGTGAAATATAGATTTAAGGGACTAGATCTGATAGACAAAGTGCCTGATGAACAATGGACGGAGGTTCATGACATTGTACAGGAGACAGGGACTAAGACCATCCCTGTAGAAACAAAATGCAAAAAAGGAAAATGGCTGCCTTAGGAGGCCTTACAAATAGCTGTGAAAAAAGAGAAGCAAAAAGCAAAAAGCAAATAATAAAATATATATATATATATATATATATATATATATATATATCTGAATACAGAGATCCAAAAGAATAGCAAACAGAGATAAGAAAGCCTTCCTCAGAGATCAACTCAAAGAAATAAAAGAAAACAACAGAAAGGGAAAGACTAGAGTTCTCTTCAAGAAAATTAGAGATACAAAGGGAATATTTCATGCAAAGATGGGTTCAATTAAGGGAAGACATAGTATCCATCAAACAGAAGCAGAAGATATTATGGAGAGGTGGCAAGAATACACAGGACAATTGTACAAAAATGACTTCCAAGACCCAGATAATCACGATGGTGTGATTATCGTGGTTATCACTCAACTAGAGCCAAACATCCTGGAATGTGAAATCAAGAGGGCCTTAGAAAGCCTCACTACGAACAAAGCTAGTGGAGATGATAGAATTCCAGTTGATCTATGTCAAATGTTGAAAGATAATGCTGTGAAAGTGCTGCACTCAATATGCCAGCAAATTTGGAAAACTCAGCAGTGACCACAGGACTGGAAAAGGTCAGTTTTCACTCCAATTCCAAAGAAAGGCAATGACAATGAATGCTCAAACTACTACACAGTTGCACTCATCTCACACGCTAGTAAACTAATGCTCAAATTTCTCCAAGCCAGGCTTCAGCAATACGTGAACTGTGAACTTCCAGATGTTCAAGATGGCTTTAGGAAAGACAGAGGGACCAGAGGTTGCATTGTTAACATCCGATGGATCATCAAAAAAGCAAGAGAGTTCCAGATAAACACCTATTTCTGCTTTATTGACTATGTCAAATCCTTTGACTGTGTGGATCACAATAAACAGTGGAAGATTCTGAAAGAGACGGGTATACCAGACCACCTAACCTGTCTTGGAGGAACCTATATGCAGGTCAGGAAGCAAGAGTTAGACCTGGGCGTGGAACAACAGACTGGTTTTGAATATTAAAAGGAGTACAACAGGCTTTGCATTATCACCTGCTTATTTAACTTGTAGGCAGAGTACATCATGAGAAACGCTGGGCTGAAAGAAGCACAATCTGGAATTCAGATTACTGGGAGAAATATCAATAACCTCAGATTTGCAGATGACACCAACCTTATTGCACAAAGTGAAGAGGAACTAAAAAGTCTCTTGAGGAAAGTGAAAGAAAAGAGTGGAAAATTTGGATTAAAGCTCAACATTCTGAAAATGAAGACCATGGCATCTGGTCCCATCACTTTATGGGAAATAGATGGGGAAACTGTGGAAAGATTGTCAGACTTTACTTTTTTTGTGACTCCAAAACCACTGCAGATGGTGACTGCAGCACTGAAATTAAAACACGCTTACCCCTTGGAAGGAAAGTTAAGCCCAACCTAGATAGCATATTAAAAATCAGCGGCATTACATTGCCAACAAAGTCTGTCTAGTCAAGGATCTGGTTTTTCTAGTGATCATGTATGAATGTAAGAGTTGGACTGTGAAGAAAGCTGAGTGCTGAAGAATTGATGCTTTTTGAACTGCGGTGATGGATAAGATTCTTGACAGTCCCTTGGAGATCAGTCCTGGGTGTTCATTGGAAGGACTTATGCTAAAGCTGAAACTCCAGTACTTTGCCCACTCATGCGAAGTGTTGACTCATTGAAAAAGACCCAGATGCTGTGAGGGAATGGGGTCACGATGAGAAGGGGACTACAGAGGATGGAAGGTTGGATGGCATCACCAAATCAATAGACATGAGCGTGAGTGAATTCAGTGGACAGGGAACCCTGGTGTGCTGTGATTCATGGGATTGCAAAGAGTCGGCGATGAATGACCAACTGAACTTAACTGAAAAAGGAGGAAATACATGAAAGAGAGTGTGATGCGGGGGAAAAAAAAAAAAGAAAGAAAGAAAGGAAACCAGGAAAAGGTTTGATGTAGCAATGATAGATGCCACAGGATGAGAAACATAGGTGTCTAGATGGAGAACACCAAAACTAAAAGGGGTGGGGTACATGGAAAATCTTGAGTAAATAAAAGTTGGAACCACCTTAAATGAGTCAAGACGCAAGAATTGGATTCGGCATGGACCAATTGACCACTTCAAAAGTGAAAGAAGAGTGGCAAAGCTCTTTATTGTCACTTGCTTATGTGAATCATAAGCAGTCTATACTATTTAAATACCAGTTGAGTGAATCAAAAGCTGGCATCAAGGTTGCTGGGAGAAACATCAAAACCCTCAGATATATAGATGGTAACACAAAAACAAATAGAAAGTGAAGAGGTAATAAAGAGCCTTTTCATGAGGGTGAATGATTAGAGTGAAAAACCCTGCTGAAAACTCTACATTCCTAAAAACAAAGATAAGGGCATCTGGTCCAATCACTACTTAGCACATAGAAGAAGTAAACATGTGGAAACAGTGACAAGCTTAATTGTATTTGGCTTCAAAATTACTAGGAATGGTGACTGCAGTTATCAAATTAAATGTTACTTGCTTTTGGATGTAAAAGCTATGACAAACCTAGACATTGCATTATAAAGAAGACACACCACTTTACTAAATTGTCAGTAAATAAAAAATGTCAATTATGGTAAGAGTGGAGACTCTAAGATGTTGTTGAATAACTTATATGGCTTTTGATTGCTAATTTATTTAGCGTCTTTTCATTGTTAATTCAGTAAGTACTTAAAATACATCATTTGGCAGGCACTATGTCTTAGCTGATGTGCAAGATACATAAGGACACGTGTAGACATAAAACACATAGAATAATTGGATATCTGTGATTAACTTGGTAGGAAGGAAGACAGTTTCTTTCTAACCCCAAACAATGCTTAGGGAAAGTTGTGAAAAGTGGCTTATTATGACTGAAAATAGTTTGCCTAATGTAGCTCTATAAATTCAATAAAAACATAGATAATGAAGCTACGAAGGGAAACACGACATATGTCTTCCAAGAACTGATTACCATGCTGAGATGCTGCATTCACCACAAGGATTTCAGTCTGTCTTTGGAGAAGCAGGAAAGCAACATCAAAATATCCACTAGTAAATATAGGTGGTGTCTTGGTGGGAGAAAATAAAAGCATAATATAAGGAGAGTAGAGCAAGAATGACCTTTTATAATACTACTTGCAAAATGCCTATCTTTTGCTGACTGTGGTGCAATCTTTGAATATATCAGTCATATTATGATAGTGATCCTGATTGCTGAGTAGGCTGCATCTACACTGTCAAGTATGAAACATATATTTATATATTTTTTTAATGAATAAAACCTGCTGTTTAAACTCTTAGATATCTTCCCAATAATGGACATAAAATAATAAAACTGAAAAAACACTAAAGTATATACTGTTCATTTGCTTTCTCTAAATGTGATTTGTATTGTTCCTTCTCCCATATCATCTTATCAGCCTTTGGCTGATCTCCAAAATTCCTTGCCCCAGCCATTTATGAGATAACTATTCCAAACAACCTCGGAGAAGAACAGGCCTACTTAAGACAGTGGCTTTCCAAATATATGCATATGCATATATATATATATATATATATATATATATATATATATTCACTCTGATCTTGGGTTAGTGCAGCAGGTCACTAATCTGACTGCTGCCCTTTCTCACCTCATTAAAGGTGATCTGTTCCTGCAAAATGCTGGTCTCATTGTTTTTCTGAACCTTGCCTTCTCTAACACCCTTAAGCTACGGACATACTGGGAGGGATTTGGGGAAGGAGGAGAAGGGCACGACGGAGGATGAGATGGCTGGATGGCATCACTGACTCGATGGACATGAGTCTGAGTGAATTCTGGGAGTTGGTGATGGGCAGTGAGACCTGGCATGCTGCGATTCATGGAGTCGCAAAGAGTTGGACATGACTGAGAGACTTAAAGAACTGAACTCAACTGAAATTGGTAATGCCATCCAACCATTCACCCTCTCTGGTTCCCTTTTCCTCTTGTCTTCAATCTTTGCCAGCAACAGAGTCTTCCCAAATGAGTCGGTTCTTCACATCAGGTGGCTGTATATTGCAGTTGCAGCTTCAGTATAAGTCATTTCAAAGATTATGTTAATTATATATGTTTCGTAGTATCTCTATATTAATGATATATGGGTATATCACACACATAAATTCACATCATCAAATAGTTACAGTTAACTAATATTTGAATGGTTTCTATGCCTTTAGGCTAACATGCAGTGCAGAAACTGTGAAACATTAGCAAGAATTATAGTCCAAGAATAAATATCCAGCAATAAATATTCAAATAATTCAAGAAGATAAGACAGAAGGAAGAGAAAACCTAAACAACAATACATCCAGTGGACCAAATACAGATGTGCAGAACATTCCACCCAAAATGAACAGAAGAATACACATCTGCCTCAACTGCACATGGAATAATCTCCAGAAAATTCCTGATAATTGGATTTATATTAAGCCATGGGGTAGCCATTAATAATGTAAATAATACAAAATATGGTCTCTGTCATTCAAACCATGTAAACTGAAATAATAATGGGAGGAAAATTTGAAAAATGTGGTGGACAGGGAGGCCTGGTGTGCTGCAATTCATGGGGTCGCAAAGATTCGGACATGAATGAGTGACTGGACTGAATTGAACTGTACTGAATGGTCTAGTGGTTTTCCCTACTTTCTTGAATTTAAGTCTGAATTTGGCAATAATGAGTTCATGATCTGAGCCACAGTCAGCTCCTGATCTTGTTTTTGCTGACTGTATAGAGCTTCTCCATCTTTGACTGGAAAGAATAGAATCAATCTGATTTTGGTGTTGACCATCTGGTGATGTCCATGTGTAGAGTCTTTGCTTGTGTTGTTGAAAGAGGGTGTTTGCTATGACCAGTGCATTCTCTTGGCCAAACTCTGTTAGCCTTTGTCCTGCTTCATTCTGTATTAAAGGCCAAATTTGCCTGTTTTCCCAGGTGTTTCTTGACTTCCTACTTTTGCTTTCCTGTCCCCTATAATGAAAAGGATATCTTTTCAGCTGTTAGTTCTAAAAGGTCTTGTGGTTCTTCGTAGAACCACTCAATTTCAGCTTCTTCAGCATTTCTGTCTGGTGCATAGGCATGGGTTACTATGATTTTGAATGGTTTGCCTTGGACAAACAGAAATCATTCTGTCGTTTTTGAGATTGCATCCAAGTACTGCATTTGAGACTCTTTTGTTGGCCATGATGACTACTCCATTTCTTCTAAGGGATCCCTGCCCACAGTAGTAGATATCATGGTCATCTGAGTTAAATTCACCCATTCCAGTCCATTTTAATTTGCTGATTCCTAGAATGTTGATGATCACTCTTGCCGTCTCCTGTTTAACGACTTCCAATTTGCCTTGATTCATGGACCTGACATTCCAGCTTTCTATGCAATATTGCTCTTTGAAGCATTCCACTTTGCTTCTGTCACCAATTACATCCACAACTGGGTATTGTTTTTGCATTAGCTCCATGTCTTCATTCTTTCTGGAGTTCTTTCTCAACTGATCTCCAATATGATATTGGGCACCTACTGACCTGAATAGTACAGGTTTAATAGAAACTGGTTCTAAGGGCTTATTTACAAACAATGGGATAACAAATTCAACTTTTTTGTTTGTTTGTTTGTTTTTATTAATCTGTTCATTTTTTTTCCAGAATTTAAAATTGTTATAATCACTCTGTTATTCTATTAATTTGACTGCTTCGCATAGTTTGAGACTTTTGTTGACAGATATACCTGTCGTAAATACCCAAATTCCTCCTTGTTTAGTATGTCTAGTAGCAATGGCATCATATTCATTCTCATTTCAGTAACTAAATCTGCTCTTTTCATTGTTTAGTTTACCTAATATTCTTTTTACTATTTTTGTCCCATGTTCAAATTTCTATATTATATTTCTATTTATATTAACTTAAACCCATACTAATATTTGTTCATTTCCTCTCTCTTCCTTCTGTGAAATTAGATTTTTTTTCCAGCTTTTGAAGAAGGCATTACCTTCTTCCCAGAACTGGAGAGCTTTCTTCTTCTGTAAGCTTAAATATATATGGGTTATTCTTCTGCTGTATCTGATGACTTTCTACATTGGGTTTTCATTTTAAATCCCCTCAGAATATGTTCTCATTTCCCCTGTGAGTTATTTTTTTCTCATCGAGCACTTCAGAATGTACCTGTATAATTTTCCACACATTCAGTTCAGTTCTGTTGCTCAGTCATGTCCGAATGTTTTTGACCACATGAATTGCAGCACACTAGGCCTCCCTGTCCATCACCAACTCCCAGAGTTTACTCAAACTCACATCCATCGAGTCTGTGATGCCATCCAGCCATCTCATCCTCTGTCGTCCCCTTTTAATCCTGCGCCCAATCCCTCCGAGTATAAGTATCTTCCAACGACTCAACTCTTTGCATGAGATGGCCAAAGTCCTGGAGTTTCAGCTTTAGCATCATTCCTTCCAAAGAACACCCAGAACTGATCTGTAGCATGAACTGATTGGATCTCCTTGCAGTCTATGGGACTCTCAAGAGTCTTCTCCAACACCACAGTTGAAAAGCGTCAATTCTTCGGTGCTGACCTTTCTTCACAGCACAACTCTCACATCCATACATGACTACTGGAAAAATCATAGCCTTGACTAGACGATCCTTTGTTGTGTCCCTGCTTTTGAATATGCTATTTAGGTTGGTCATAACTTTCCTTCCAAGGAGTAAGTATCTTTTGATTTCATGGCTGCAATCACCACCTGCAGTAATTTTGGAGCGCCCCCCCAAAAAATGAAGTCTGACACTGTTTCCAATGTTTTCCCAACTATATCCCATGAAATGATGGAAAGAGATGCCATGATCTTAGTTTTCTGAATGTTGACCTTTAAGCCAACTTTTTGAGGTATGGCCTAAATCCAATCCTTATGATTATACAGTGGAAGTGAGAAATATATATAAGGGACTACATCTGATAAATAGAGTGCATGATGAACTATGGACAGAGGTTCATGACATTGTACAGTAGACAGGTATCAACACTATCCTCATGGAAAACAAATGCAAAACAGCAATATAGTTGTCTGTGGAGGCCTTAAAAATAGCTGTGAAAAGAAGAGAAGTGAAAAGTCAAGAAGAAAAGGAGTGATATAAGCATCTGAATGTAGTGTTCCAAAGATTAGCAAGGAGAGATAAGAAAGCCTTCCTCAGTGATCAATGGAAAGAAATAGAGGAAAGCAAAAGAATGGGAAAGACTAGAGATCACCTCAAGAAAATTAGCAATACCCAGGGAACATTTCACACAAAGATGGGCTCGATAAAGGACAGAAATTGTATGGACCTAAGAGACGCAGAAGATACTAAGAAGAGGCGGCAAGAATACAGAGTAGAACTATACAAAAAAGATGTTCAAGACCCAGATATTCACGATGGAGTGATCGCTCACCTAGAGGCAGACATCCTGGAATGTGAATGCAAGTGGGCCATAGAAAGAATCACTATGAACAAAGCTAGTGGATGTTATGGAATTCTAGTTGAGCTATTTCAAATCCTGAAAGGTGATGCTGTGAAAGTGCTTCACTCAATATGCCAGCAAATTGGAAAACATAGCAGTGGCCATGGGACTGAAAAGGTCAGTTTTCATTCCAATCCCAAAGAAACACAATGCCCAAGAATGCTCAAACTACCACACAATTACACTCATCTCACATTCTAGTAAAGTAATGCTCAAAGTTCTCCAAGGCAGGCTTCATCAATACATGAACTGTGAACTGCCAGATGTTCAAACTCGTTTTAGAAAAGGCAGAGGAACCAGAGATACAAATGCCAACAATCTTGGATCATTGAAAAAGCTAGAAGGTTCCAGGAAAACAAACAAACAAACAAACAAACACCTATTTCTGCTTTATGGACTATGCCAAAGCCTTTGACTGTGTGGATCACTATAAACTGTGGAAGATTATGAAAGAGCTGGAAATACCAGACCACCTGACCTGCTTCTGGAGAAACGTATATGCAAGTCAGGAACCAACAATTAGAGGTGGGCATGGAAAAACAGACTGGTTCCAAATATAAAGAGGAGTACGTCAAGGTTGTACTTGACGTGAATGCAGAATACATCATGAGAACGCTGGGCTGGAAGAAGCAGAAGCTGGAGTCCAGATTGCTAGGATAAATATCAATAACCTCAGATATGCAGATAACACCACCCTTATGGCATAAAATGAAGAACTGTAAAGCCCTTCATGAAATGAAAGAGGAAAGTGAAAACCTGGGCTTAAAACACAACATACTGCAACGAAGATCATGGCATATGGTCCCATCACATCAGGGGAAATAAATGGGGAAATGGTGTCAGGCTTTATTTTTGGGGCCCCTAAATCACTGCAGATGGTGATGGTAGCCATGAAATTAAAAGACGTTTTCTCTTTGGAGGGAACGTTATGTCCAACTTAGATCGCATTTTAAAAAGCAGAGACATTATTTTGCCAATGAAAGTCCATCTAGTCAAGGCTATGGTTTTTCCAGTGGTCATGTATTGATGTAAGAGTTGGACTGTGAAGCAAGCTGAGTGCCAAAAAATTGATGCTTTTGGACTGTGGTGTTGGAGAAGTCTCTTGAGAGCCCCTTGGACTCCAAGCAGATCCCACCAGTCCATCCTTTAGGAGATCAGTCTTGGGTGTTCTTTGGAAGGAGTGAGGCTAAAGCTGAAACTCCAGTACGTTGGCCACCTCACACGAAGAATTGATTCATAAAAATCTCTGATGATGGGAGGGATTTGGATCAGGAGGAGAAGGGAATGACAGAGGATGAGATGGCTGGATGGCATCATCGTCTCAATCAACATATGTTTGCTTTAACTCCAGGAGTTGGTGATGGACTGGAAGTCCTGGTGTGGTGCAATTCATGGGGCCACAAAGCCTGTTAGACACGGCTCTGGGACTGAAATGAAATGACGAAGTTAACTGTTTTTGTTGTTGTTGAGCATGTCGTTGGTAAAATATGAAAGGAACAAGTGTAATACACACATACATACATATTATATATGTATATTAGAACCCGTTCAAGTGATATTTCATGTGTTAAGTCACTATACTAATGTCTGACACTCTGTATCAGACAGACTGTCACCATCGTGTATTCTCAATCCATGGGATTCTCAAGGTGAAAAAATAGGAATGGATTTCCATCCTTAGTTCCAGGATATCTTCCCAACTCAGATCGAACCTGCATGTCTTATGACCTCTATGTTAGAGGACAGGTTCCTTAGTACTAGTACTACCTGGGCAACCATTAGTTTATATATAGCTACACATATACATGCATATGTATATGTCAAAATTTAGGTATATAATTTTGCTGTCTACAGGTAGCAGTATATATTTTGCAGGAGGTATATAACTGCAGGTATGTACATTTGCAGGATCTGATGATTTGCTAAATGTGCTTTGGCTTACATTCACTTCAGAGAATTATATAATTTCCCTTGTGACTTACCCTTTGAAATATTGGTTCTTTAGGAATATCTTGTATAATTTTTCACCCATTGACAGATTTGCAAACACATATCCCATTTTTATATTTTAGCTTCACATCTTGGTTTTCAGAGAACATACTTGGTAATATGTAAAATACTAAGACTTGTTTTATCAGATTAGATCAGATCAGTTGCTCAGTCATGTCTGACTCTTTGTGACCCCATGAATCACAGCACGCCAGGCCTCCCTGTCCATCACCAACTCCCGGAGTTCACTGAGACTCATGTCCATCGAGTCAGTGATGCCATCCAGCCATCTCTCCTCTGTCATCCCCTTCTCCTCTTGCCCCCAATCCTTCCCAGCATGAGAGTCTTTTCCAATGAGTCAACACTTCGCATGATGTGGCCAAAGTACTGGAGTTTCAGCTTTAGCATCATTCCTTCCAAAGAAATCCCAGGGCTGATCTTCAGGATGGACTGGTTGGATATCCTTGCAGTCCAAGGGACTCTCAAGAGTCTTCTCCAACACCACAGTTCAAAAGCACCAATTCTTCAGCGCTCGGCCTGCTTCACAGTCCAAGTCTCACATCCATACATGGCCACAGGAAAAAACATAGCCTTTAGACTTGTTTTATACCTTAATATAAAGAATATTTTTGAGAATATTCCAGGGAAAGTTCAGGTACAATTGAAAATATGTATGTGCATGTGTATGAGTTTATATGCCTATTTGAACATATACGTGTAGGTACATAATTTTAAATATATATACTTAAATATAATATAAATTACATATATTAAATATAAATTCATCATATATTAAATGTGTGTGCCTACAATTCAGGAGACCTGGGTTTGATCCCTGGGTTGGGAAGATCATCTGCAGAAAGAAATGACACCCACTCCAGAATTCTTGCCTGGGAAATCCCACAGACAGAGGAGCGTAGTAAGCTGCAGTCCATGGGGTCGCAAAGAGTCGGACACTACTGAGCGACTTCACTTTCACTTTCGTGTTACTATTAGTTAGTTGCCAGTCTCTTACTGTGCTTTGATAAAATAAACTGCATCACAGGTATGTCTGTATAGCAAAAACATTGTGTATATAGGGTTTGATACTAGGTAAGGTTACAGATGTCCCCTGGAGGGTCTTGGAACTTATTCTCTGCAAATAACTGGTGATGTTTATATTTATTTCAAAAGACAAAATTACTATCTTATTTAATCATTGACTGAAACATTGAGATAACTATTCCACCATTATTTTATACATAAGGAAACACCTCAAAATCAGTTAAGTGACATGACAGTTTTAAACTTCCTTCTCCAGCCCCCACTTTTGCCTTGTCTCCCCATGGTGGCCCCAGCACTCCTATTAAACTCTGCAGGAGAGCTGGTAGGCACAATTTTCTTATAGATCTCTAGTCTCACTCAGAAATGCTGACATACATAAAATGGCCAAAAGAGCCCCCAACTGTCCCTTGGGAGTGACCCTCATTCCCTTCACTCTCTGAGTCCCGAAAGCACCAGACTCTATCCATGGATCAAAAATATTTTTTTAAGAATTCCAGAGAGGTCTAATAACAAAACTGGAGGTTGTCTCATGCTGGCAACTATGTATGTATAGTATTTACACAGTACTTGAAACTATTTACACAGCATCAACATTGTATTAGGTATTATAAGGAATGTGGAGATGATTTAAAGTATGCGGGAGCATCCCCTTAAGTTACATGCAAAGACTACACCATTTTATATAAGGGACTTGAGCACCCATGGATTTTGGTATCTGTGGGTGCAGGGTTCCCGGACCCATTCTCCCAAGGGCAGTGAAGAGAGAGGATGGGGCCTTCTCAGGACTTCTGCTGCTACCCCTGCCTTGGACGCTGTCTCATGTATGGCCGCCCAGCTCCTGACCTGCCTCGGTCCAGTTTCTTTGCCAGGCTTCCCTGACCATGATGTCAGAAATCACAGCCTCTCCCCACTCACATGCCATATTCACCTCCAGAGCTTTTTTTCTTTTTTTTTTTCTTGTATTTTTGTTTCTAGAACATGTGGCATCTGTCAGTGCTACATGTCTGCTGCAAAAATAAACAGTGTTTTAATACAATCATTTATCAGTACCACAGGCTTGACCCAAGAATTCCTGGCTCCCCAGGCACTTCCACTTGATCTTAGCCAAAAGGCTGAGAAGCGATTTCTCCATGCATTTCATAAAATGCAAATCTTCATGATTTAAAACTATCATGCAAAGAAGAAAGTCAGCCAGTATTTAGCAGGATGCTGACAGGGGCAGTGGTTGTCATTGATATAAAAGGGTTGTAACACAATTTCTCTCCATATAATACGTTTGTTGATAGCTTCCATGCCATCAACATGTTTCATTGACATTAAGGAACATTCGAAAGTTTACATTTGACCATTTCTGATACAAGATCACATTTTATCAGTAGCATATCATAGTTTGTCCGGCTGTGTGTAAATGGTGGCCCTAGCAGTAAAGGACCCTCCTGCCAATGCAGTATATATAATAGGCGCACGTTCCATTTCTGGGCCAGGAAGACCCCCCGGAGGAGGGCATGGCAACCCACTCCAGCATTCCTACCTGAAGAATCCTATGGACAGAGGAGCCTAGTAGGCTACACTAAATAGGGTTGCAAAGAGTCAAACATGACTGAAGCAACTGAGCACACACACATACATATGTATATAAATACATACTTGATAGTGGTAAGAAAAATAATGCTGTGGGACTTCCCTGGTGATCCAGTATTTAAGACTTCTCACTTCCACGCCAGGGGTCATTGTTCAATCCCTGGTCAGGGACCTATGATCCTACATGCCACAGAGTGTGGACAAAAAAAAAATAAATAAATAAGGAATAATGTTGTATCTTACAGCTGATGTCGCCTTAGATTTAATGAATATTTCTATTTTTCACAAGCAGAATGCAGCCTGCTAAATTCATGTCACAAGCCGTTAATGGGATGCTAGCTGAATTATATAGGCAAATGGTTTAGATATGGATTAACAAATTGGCTTACCTCCTGTTTGTTTTTTCTCCCAACCAGCAAGCTAAGAATCATTTTTATGTTTTATTTTTTTTTTTTTTTTTTAACTTTTAAAAATATGTTTCACATTTTTACATTTTTTTTAATTGGGGGGGAACAGGAATACTTTGTGACGTGAAAATTACAGGATATCTAAATTTCAGGGTCACAAAGAAAGTTTTATTGGAACAAAGCAGTGAAACTTTGCTGCTGCCTGAGGCTATTTCACACTGCTAATGT
>CADEAB010000630.1:26873-149744 GCA_902825105.1 Syncerus caffer
CAAGGCAGGCTTCATCAATACATGAACTGTGAACTGCCAGATGTTCAAACTCGTTTTAGAAAAGGCAGAGGAACCAGAGATACAAATGCCAACAATCTTGGATCATTGAAAAAGCTAGAAGGTTCCAGGAAAACAAACAAACAAACAAACAAACACCTATTTCTGCTTTATGGACTATGCCAAGCTTTGACTGTGTGGATCACTATAAACTGTGGAAGATTATGAAAGAGCTGGAAATACCAGACCACCTGACCTGCTTCTGGAGAAACGTATATGCAAGTCAGGAACCAACAATTAGAGGTGGGCATGGAAAAACAGACTGGTTCCAAATATAAAGAGGAGTACGTCAAGGTTGTACTTGACGTGAATGCAGAATACATCATGAGAACGCTGGGCTGGAAGAAGCAGAAGCTGGAGTCCAGATTGCTAGGATAAATATCAATAACCTCAGATATGCAGATAACACCACCCTTATGGCATAAAATGAAGAACTGTAAAGCCCTTCATGAAATGAAAGAGGAAAGTGAAAACCTGGGCTTAAAACACAACATACTGCAACGAAGATCATGGCATATGGTCCCATCACATCAGGGGAAATAAATGGGGAAATGGTGTCAGGCTTTATTTTTGGGGCCCCTAAATCACTGCAGATGGTGATGGTAGCCATGAAATTAAAAGACGTTTTCTCTTTGGAGGGAACGTTATGTCCAACTTAGATCGCATTTTAAAAAGCAGAGACATTATTTTGCCAATGAAAGTCCATCTAGTCAAGGCTATGGTTTTTCCAGTGGTCATGTATTGATGTAAGAGTTGGACTGTGAAGCAAGCTGAGTGCCAAAAAATTGATGCTTTTGGACTGTGGTGTTGGAGAAGTCTCTTGAGAGCCCCTTGGACTCCAAGCAGATCCCACCAGTCCATCCTTTAGGAGATCAGTCTTGGGTGTTCTTTGGAAGGAGTGAGGCTAAAGCTGAAACTCCAGTACGTTGGCCACCTCACACGAAGAATTGATTCATAAAAATCTCTGATGATGGGAGGGATTTGGATCAGGAGGAGAAGGGAATGACAGAGGATGAGATGGCTGGATGGCATCATCGTCTCAATCAACATATGTTTGCTTTAACTCCAGGAGTTGGTGATGGACTGGAAGTCCTGGTGTGGTGCAATTCATGGGACCACAAAGCCTGTTAGACACGGCTCTGGGACTGAAATGAAATGACGAAGTTAACTGTTTTTGTTGTTGTTGAGCATGTCGTTGGTAAAATATGAAAGGAACAAGTGTAATACACACATACATACATATTATATATGTATATTAGAACCCGTTCAAGTGATATTTCATGTGTTAAGTCACTATACTAATGTCTGACACTCTGTATCAGACAGACTGTCACCATCGTGTATTCTCAATCCATGGGATTCTCAAGGTGAAAAAATAGGAATGGATTTCCATCCTTAGTTCCAGGATATCTTCCCAACTCAGATCGAACCTGCATGTCTTATGACCTCTATGTTAGAGGACAGGTTCCTTAGTACTAGTACTACCTGGGCAACCATTAGTTTATATATAGCTACACATATACATGCATATGTATATGTCAAAAATTTAGGTATATAATTTTGCTGTCTACAGGTAGCAGTATATATTTTGCAGGAGGTATATAACTGCAGGTATGTACATTTGCAGGATCTGATGATTTGCTAAATGTGCTTTGGCTTACATTCACTTCAGAGAATTATATAATTTCCCTTGTGACTTACCCTTTGAAATATTGGTTCTTTAGGAATATCTTGTATAATTTTTCACCCATTGACAGATTTGCAAACACATATCCCATTTTATATTTTAGCTTCACATCTTGGTTTTCAGAGAACATACTTGGTAATATGTAAAATACTAAGACTTGTTTTATCAGATTAGATCAGATCAGTTGCTCAGTCATGTCTGACTCTTTGTGACCCCATGAATCACAGCACGCCAGGCCTCCCTGTCCATCACCAACTCCCGGAGTTCACTGAGACTCATGTCCATCGAGTCAGTGATGCCATCCAGCCATCTCTCCTCTGTCATCCCCTTCTCCTCTTGCCCCCAATCCTTCCCAGCATGAGAGTCTTTTCCAATGAGTCAACACTTCGCATGATGTGGCCAAAGTACTGGAGTTTCAGCTTTAGCATCATTCCTTCCAAAGAAATCCCAGGGCTGATCTTCAGGATGGACTGGTTGGATATCCTTGCAGTCCAAGGGACTCTCAAGAGTCTTCTCCAACACCACAGTTCAAAAGCACCAATTCTTCAGCGCTCGGCCTGCTTCACAGTCCAAGTCTCACATCCATACATGGCCACAGGAAAAACATAGCCTTTAGACTTGTTTTATACCTTAATATAAAGAATATTTTGAGAATATTCCAGGGAAAGTTCAGGTACAATTGAAAATATGTATGTGCATGTGTATGAGTTTATATGCCTATTTGAACATATACGTGTAGGTACATAATTTTAAATATATATACTTAAATATAATATAAATTACATATATTAAATATAAATTCATCATATATTAAATGTGTGTGCCTACAATTCAGGAGACCCGGGTTCGATCCCTGGGTCGGGAAGATCCTCTGGAGAAGGAAATGGCAACCCACTCCAGAATTCTTGCCTGGCAAATCCCGTGGACATAGGAGCCTAGTTAGCTGCAGTCCATGGGGTTGCAAAGAGTCCGACACGACCTAGCGACTTCACTTTCACTTTCGTGTTACTATTAGTTAGTTGCCAGTCTCTTACTGTGCTTTGATAAAATAAACTGCATCACAGGTATGTCTGTATAGAAAAAGCATTGTTTATATAGGATTTGATACACTGTGAGGTTACAGACGTCCGCTGGGGGTCTTGGAACTTATTCTCTGCAGATAAGTGGTGATGATTACATTTCTTTCAGAAGACAAAGTTAGTACCTGATTTACTCATGGGCTGAAACATTGAGGTAGGTATTCACACCCTTATTTTATACATAAGGAAACATCTCAAACTCAGTTCAGTGACATGAGGGTTTTAAACTTCCTTCTCCAGCTCCCACTTTTGCCTTGTCTCCCCATGGTGGCCCCAACGCTCCTGTTAAACTCTCCAGGAGAGCTGGTAGGCACCGTTTTGTTTACTGATCTCCAATCTCACTCAGAAATGCTGACCAACATAAAATGTCCAAAAGAGCCCCCAGCTGTCCCTTGGGGGTACCCCTCACTCCCTCCACTCTGAGTCCAGAAGGCACCAGACTCTATACATGGATCAAAAATATTTTTTTAAGAATTCCAGAGAGGTCTAATAACAAAACTGGAGGTTGTCTCATGCTGGCAACTATGTATGTATAGCATTTACACTGTATTTGAAACTATTTACACAGTATTGACATTGTATTAGGTATTATAAGGAATGTGGAGATGATTGAAACCATGCAGAAGCATCCCCTTAAGTTACATGCAAAGATTACACCATTTTATATAAGGGGACTTGAGCACCCAAGCATTTTGGTATCTGTGGGTGCAGGGTTCCTGGACCCAGTCTCCCGAGGGTACCGAGGAGAGAGGATGGAGCCTTCTCAGGACTTCTACTGAGGGGACTTCAGCGTCCCCCTGCCTTGGACACTGTCTCAAGTACCACCACCCAGCTCCTGACCTGCCTCAGTCCACAGTTTCTCTGCCATGCTTCCCTGACCATGATGTCAGAAATCACAGCCTCCCCCAACTCACATGCCATGTTCACCTCCAGATCTATTGGGTTACTGTATTTTTGTTTCTGGAAAAACATGTGGCATCTGTCAGTGCTACATGTCTGCTGCATAAATAAACAGGAACTGTTATTAACACCATCATTTATCTGTACCACAGGCTCCACCCACTAATTCCTGGCTCCCCACGTGCTTACACTTGATCTTAGCCAGAAGGCTGAGAAGCGATTTCTCCAAGCATTTCATTAAATCCAAATCTTCATGATTTAAAACTAGCATGCAAGGGAGAAAGTCAGCCAGTATGTAGCTGGATGCTGACAGGGGCGGTGGTGGTCATTGAAATAAAAGCTTTGTAACACAATTTCTCTCCATATAATACATTTGTTGATAGCTTCCATGCCATTACCACGTTTCATTGCCGATAAGGGACAATCTAAAGTTTACATTTGACCATTTCTGATACAGATCACTTTTCATCAGTAGCATATCATACTTTGTTTGGCTGTGTGCAAATGATGGCCCTAGCGGTAAAGGACCCTCCTGCCAATGCAGTATATATAATAGGCGCACGTTCCATCTCTGGGTCAGGAAGACCCCCTGGAGGAGGGCATGGCAACCCACTCCACTATTCCTGCCTGAAGAATCCTATGGACACAGCAGCCTGGTGGGCTGCAGTCCATAGGGTTGCAAAGAGTCAACCATGAATGAAACAACTGAGCGCACATGCAGACATATGTATATAAATATATATTTTATACTGGCATGAGAAACAATGCTGTGGGGCTTCCCTGATGAGCCAGTATTTAAGACTCTTCACTTCCATTCCAGGGGGCATGGGTTCAGCCCATGGTCAGGGACCTATGATCCCACATGCCGCAGTGTGTGGAGGAAAAAAAAAAAAAAAAAAAAGGAATGATGTTGTATCTTACAGCTGATGTCATCTTAGACTTATGAAAAGTTTTATTTTTTCATAAGCAGAATCCAGCCTACTAAATGCATGTCAAAAGTCACTAATGGGATGCTAGCTGCATTATATAGGCAAATGGTTTAGACAGGGATTGACAAATTGTCATACCTCCTGTTTTTTTGTTTTGTTTTGTTTTTTTCTCCCACCAGCAAGCTAAGAATGATTTTTATGTTTTAGGTTTTTTTTTTTTTTTTGAACTTTTAAAAATATGTTTCACATTTTTACATTTTTTTAATTGGGGGGGAACAGGAATACTTTGTGACGTGAAAATTACAGGATATCTAAATTTCAGGGTCACAAAGAAAGTTTTATTGGAACAAAGCAGTGAAACTTTGCTGCTGCCTGAGGCTATTTCACACTGCTAATGTCAATGACCCCATGGCCCTTAATGCCTGGTTATGCTCTAGCCCATTACAGAGAAATTTTACAGACTCGTGGTTGCAGAGAACAAAATGAATCATTCCAAACACCATGGCTCATCAGTCCAGTTGACTCAGTGCAGGTAAACACTTCCCACTCTGAGCCTCAGTGAAGGGTGAAGCCGGCGTGTCTGTGTCTCCACATCCCAGAGAGATTTCCCTGGAAATACCAGCACCACGTCCTGTGTCCTGTGTCCATGGAAGTCCTACCTGGCTCTCCAAAAGCCTTTTCTCAGTGAGGCTGGATCAGGAGATTCCAAGCCTTTTAAAGCCCATTCTAATCCAATCCATAGTATCCAAACCGGGCTCCACTCAGGTTTCTGAACCAGTTATTCTGCATAGGATCTTTCAACTAGAAACCTTTTGACCAAATTTGGGTGGGGTTTCAGGGCACCGGCCAGGGGCTGTTTTCCAGGTCTCAGAGTGGTGAGAGTCCCCACTTCCCTATCTGGCATCCAGTGGCCCACCACCTTATCTCCAGTTTCAATCTGCATCTTTAGTTATTTGGGGTTCAGTAGCTTCAGGGCAGGGAAACGTGGTCCACACAGTGATTCCCACAGAGCTTGGGCTGATGTCAGGAACCTAAAAAAGCAGGGGTCCTCCTCCAATACCAGAAAATCCTCCAACTGCAAATCGGAAACCCCTGTTCTCTTCTGGGGTCAAGGGGGTGGGGTGGTGTGTGGGGTGGTGGGTGGGGTGAGGGGGACAGGAAGCAAGCTTACTCTCATGATCTGCACTTGAAGATGTAGCAACCTCTGGATTCCTGCGGTCCTCACTGTGGATCTCCATGCTGAACCCCAGGAGATTTTCTTAGCCAGGGGTTCATGCTTTCTTAAACCAGGTCAGGGGTGTCAGGTCACACCCTGGTCCCCCTCCTTCTCCCTTCCTCCCTCCCTCTCCTCTTCTCTCTTCTTCCCCTTTGCACCACCTAGATTATATCTCAAGCTTTCCCTCCCACTGCCTTTACAGCCCTCTGCACACAGATTCTTAGGGGGAGGGAAGATTTCAGAGAAGAAATATGTGTATTTCCAGTCCTTATAAGGTAACAGAGACACTGAATTAGAACAAAAATGAAGTCGCTAATGAACGTGATCTCAAGTGCTGTAACCAGATATAACATCAAAAATACCTTTCTTATCAAATCAACATGTGTTCCTCTTAAATTCACACAATATATGTCCATGACATCTCAATGAAGCAAGAAAAAAGAATGAACACCTGACCATTAGAAAGAGCTCATTTTATACTCTTTTAAGATGGTTGATGCTGAGTGCTGTGCCGAGTTGCTCAGTCCTGTCTGACTCTTTGCAACCCCATGGACTGTAGCCAGACAGGCTCCTCTAATCATGGAATTCTCCAGGCAAAAATGCTGGAGTGGGTTGCCATGTCCTTCTCCAAAGTTGCTGAGTATCAAAACCCAAGGTGGTCCAGCGATTGAGAATCTGCCTTCCAATGCAGGGAACGTGGGTTTGATCCATGGTTGGGGAACTAAGATCCCACATACCAGAGGGCAGTAGAACCGACAAAGGATCCGGCATGCCACAACTAAGACTTGAGGCAGCCAAATAAGTAAATAAAAATTAATCTTTAAAACAAACTCTATGCTATTTACATTCTTCTGGATATATTTGAAAGCATGGTATTAACAGTTTTATTTATTTATGGACACACCATGAGACTTCCTGCAGGATCTTAGTTTCCTGACTAGGGACTGAATCCAGGTCTCCAAGTGAAAGCATTGAGCGCTACCCATGGGTTTGCCAGGGAGTTCCTAGTTTTATGTACTGAAAGGTTTATTATTATTGTATGCCAAAACTACATCCTTTGTAGTGTCTAGGCTTATGACAAGAACTTTTTCAATGTGAATTTTAAAAGGTTTGCAAAAACTTAGGGGATAGGAAGAAAAATTGTGACCACCTATTTATACTGCTAGGCTTCCCTGATGGCTCAGACAGTAAAAAAAAAAAAAAAAAAAAAATCTGCCTACAGTACAGGAGACCAGGCTTTGATCCCTGGGTCAGGAAGAACTCCTGGAGAAGAGAAGGACTGTCCACTCCAGTATTCTTGCCTGGAGAATTCCATGGACAGAGGAGCCTGGGGAACTATTATCCTTGGGTTTGCAAAGAGTCAAACACTACTGGACGACTAACACTTTCACTTTCATATGCTTCTAAAGATTGCTCAAATCTCAGAATCACCTGGGACCTTGTTAAACATAGAGGTTCCAGGGCTGCATATCAGACCTAAGAAACTCAAACTGCCAGAGAAGGGGGCCTGGGAATCTGAAAGTTCAATGTTTGCCTCCCTTGATACTGAAGTGAAGTGAATCCCAGGGTGTAGAACCCTCCAATACTGTGGGAAAGATTGATCTCTGGTGGCTCAGCAGGAAAGAATCCACCTGTTAATGCAGGAGAGCTGGGTCCATTCTCTGGGTCGGACAGATGCCCTGGAGGAAGAAATGACAACTCACTCCAGTATTCTTGCCTGGGAAATCCCATGGACAGAGGAGCCTGGCAGGCTACAGTCTCTGGGCTCCCAAAAGAGTCAGACACAACTTAGCAACTAAACCACAAGGGTAATGCTGAAAGTCGCTCTGCCGTGTCCGACCCTTGTCGACGGCGTGGACTATCCAGTCCATGGAATCCTCTGGGCTAGAGTACTGGAGTGGATAGCCTTTCCCCTCTCCAGGGGATCTTCCCAACCCAGCGATCAAACTCAGGTCTCCCACATTGCAGGCAGATTCTTTACCATCTGAGACACAACGGGAGCCCAAACAACAATAAGAACATGTTTAAAATACCCAGTAATCTACGCCTTCAGGACATCCTGAGGTTTGAAGGTCAGGAATTCATTTTTTTCTTCATGTGACACACAGAGCACCTGCCTTGGGAGGAGCAGGTTATTAGTAATTCAATAAACAATCAGATGTAGTTTGAGCTGGGAGCTTCATCCTCCCCACCACCCTTCAGAGATTCTAGGACTCACACACCCTCTCTTGGTGGTGAGACATCTTCTGGACATCCTTTGTATTGATGGAAGTTAGGGTATAAGCAAAGCCCAGAGATCCAGATCCAAACTTCTTAGTTTGGGCCACACTTTCAAATCTCCTGGGTTGTGCTTCTTAAGCCTCAGTGAATCTAAGGAATCACCTACGTGTCTTGTGCAAAAACACATTTTTGTCCAAGAGTTGTGGGTGGGGCCTGAGATTATGAGTCTCTCACAAGCTCCAGGTATTGCCCAGGCTGCTTAAGGTGTTCATATTAAACAGTGAGTACTATAGAGCTTTTGAAAAGTACTGATGTTCTGGTTGATTGTGTCGATCTTACTCCATACCCACAGAATCAGTATGTCCACAATTGGGACCAGGGAGTCAACGTTATTAAAGGTCTCAGATTTTTCTAAGTAGCAGGTAGGGTACAAATGTGTAGCCAGGCAAATCAGCCTACCATCAACCTTGTTTGGGGCTTCATTGTGTCCTGCAAAATCCATAGGTTGAGGGGACTTTCACAATGGTCCAGTGACTAAGACTCTCCATCCCCACTGCAGGGGGCTGGTATTCAGTCCCTGGTCAGGGAACTAGATCCCACATGCTGCCAGGAAGACCGTAGACCCCACATGCCACAACTAAGACCTGGTGCAGTCAAATAAATTAATTTATTAAAAAAAAAAATCTGTAGAAGTCCTAACCCCCTACACTTTGGAATGTAACCATTTTGGAGATAATACCTTTAATTAGGAGATTAAGTTAAAATGACGTCACTAAGGTGGGCCCTAGTCAATCTAATATTTCTCCATATAAAAAGAGAGAGGGGAATTCCATGGCAGGCCAGGGGTTAGGGCTCAGAGCTTTCACTGCCAAGGGCCCAAGTTCAATCCCTGATCTGGAAACTAAGTCCCAGAAGTGAAGCAGCAGGGCCAGAAAAAAAAAAAAAATTAGGACACACGAGACATCAAGAATGTTTGGACATAAAGGGACAGGAGAACACAAGAATGCAGCTGTCTGCACATAAAGGCAAGAGACCTCTGGAGACACCACACTGTCAACACCTTGATCCTGGAATTCTAGCCTCCAGAACTGGGAGAAAACAATTTCCTGTTGTTTAATTCTGTGGTATTTCTGGTGGCTACTTTAGTACTTTAACATGTTCTTTAGATCGGGAGTCCCTAGAGAGGGATCACCTCAAGCACAGGTAGGAGGTATGCAGGTGATGACTCAGCTCCCAGGTGATTCCCACCCACGTAGATTTTCCAGGATGCAGCCTGCTCCTGTTGACCACTTCTTGCAAACCACTGCCACTAAGGATCCCACCAAACTCTCTTTCTGACCCCAACTTATGTTACTTCTCTCCTAGACTGTGCGGGACAGAACCTTGAGAACTGTGCTCAAAACATCCTGGATGTGAAGGGGAGTATGTCTTTTAACCAAAAAAAAAAAAAAGGAAAAAAAAAGAAAACACCCCACAGCTGTCCAGCAGAACACAATGAAGCTGATCCCAATATGCACAGAAAAGCCTTCACATGTTAGGTTAGGAAGAATGAAATGACATGAGTTCAAACTCTTCTGCAGGGAAGGTTTCCAGGAAGGAGGATAACATACTTTCTGTAGATGGGTTGAGAGGAGATGAATTTATTGGAAGGCATTTGGGTCTGTAGCCAGGAAAGGAATATGTGTGGGGAGGGGGTATGTTGTGTTTCAGTTTTCTCTACCTCCAGAAGTTTCTATGATATGGTCCATGGTCACACAGCTCCCAGAGGTCAGCGAGAGAGGAATGTTTGGTGACTTCATCAAAGCCTGACCCGTAGAAGGCTGCCTCTCAGCAGCCAATGTCAGACTTCTAGGCCATCTGCCGGGCTCAAGAAATGACCTACTGGGAACCCTCTGGTAGTCCTGGAGTGGTTAGGACTCTCCACTTTCACTGCTGAGGGCGTGGATTCTATCCTAAGTTGGGGAAATAAGATCCTGCAAGCTGTGTTGGCAGGCCACCTAAGAAACAAAAACAGAAAGACAGACATGACCTGTTCCTACCTTTCCTTCCATGGACAGCCCCAAGGCCAAGTCCAGTCCAGGTCCATTGCTGTGGTCAAGGAGGAAGCTCCCTGGGGCTTGTGGCTATGGAGTGACATGTGGTCAGCCTGAGTGTCCACCAACAGGGCTGGGCATCTCACACCAACTGAGAACCCGGTACCCAGGAGGAGATCAGGCCCTGAGGACACAGGCTGGTGCCTGCTGACCTACAGATCAGGGTTGTGTGAGAAGTGGACTTTACAAGGTGACCAGAAGGCCCACTGTTCAAGAGGGCACTCATCCAGGTGGTCAGCCTCTCCCCACTTCCTCTGTCTCTAGGGGAGAGCTTGGTGGCTCCATGTTCTCACAAACCTTTGCATCTTCTACTCTCCATGGGACACCTTTATCTCAAGATTGTTACTGTTCATTTACCCAGTTGTATCTGCAACCCCATGGACTGCAGCATGCCAGACCTCCCTGTCCCTCACCATTTCCTGAAATTTGCCCAAGTTCATGTCCATTGCATTGGTGATGCTACCCAGCCATCTCATTCTCTGTCACCCTCTTCTCCTTCTACCCTTAATCTTTCCCAGCATAAGAGACTTTTCCAGTGAGTCAGTTGTTCACATCAGATGACCTATATAATGGACCTTCAGCTTCAGCATCAGTCCTTCTAACAACTATTCAGGGTTAATCTCCCTTAAGATTTACTGGTTAGATCTATTTGCTGTCCAAGGGACTTTCAGGAGTCTTCACTAGCACCACAACTCGAACGCAACAATTATTTGGTGCTCTGCTTCTTTGGTGCAGCAGCTCTCACAGCCATACATGACCACTAGGAAGGCCATAACCTTGACTGTACAGACCTTTGTCAGCAGAGTAACATCTCTGCTTTTCAACACACTGTCTAGATTTGTCATAGCTTTTATGCAAAGCAGCAACTATCTTTTGATTTCATGGTTGTAACCACAATTGCAATGATTGTACAGCCCAAAAGAGGAATTTTGTCAGTACGTCCACCTTTTCCCCTTCCATCTGCCATGGAGTAATGAGGCCAGATGCCAAAATCTTACTTGTTTTAATACTTAGTTTTAAGCCAGCTCATTCACTCTCCTTCTTCATCCACACCTAATCAGTGCAGAGCATATGGCTTCTTGCTGCTTCTGCTCTCCATTCTAACTAACTGAATACAAAATCATAAAAGGATGGTTTTGAAGCTTCAATGCAAGGGTGGGACAGAGAGGGACCAAAACATAAGGGACCATGATACTTTGAATGAGTGAATCAATGATGACCTGCACCACCTGCTTACCCACAGTACTAAAGGTGAAGTAAAAATGTTAGTCCTGTCTCATTCTTGTGACTCCATGTACTATAGCTCGACCTGCTCTTCTATGAAATTCTCCAGAAAAGAATACTGGAGTAGGTAGCCACTCCCTTCTCCAGGAGGTCTTGATTCAGGGACTGAGCATGAATCTTCTGCATTGAAGGTGGATTCTTTACCATCTGAGCCACCAGGAAATCTCAAATCAAGGTGATGCTAATTGCCAAGACATTCCTAGATCATAATTCTGGTGCTGCATGCCAGTCCCAGATCCTTCGGCCACAAAAAAAAGGTAAAGTTGGAGCCATTCACTCTGAAGGGATGTTGTTACTTTCTATAGTTGCTAAATCTTCTCTGAATCTTAGAGGACTTGGTCTCAGCAAAAAGCTCTGATGGGCAAAGAGAATTAGTTAAAAGCCTTAGTGCTGCCAGGTTGGCAGAAAACCAGGATTTGGAGGAAATTTTATCTTTACCATGTGGCTTAAGGTAAACATTTAAGGATTAAGGGTTTTTTTGTTGTTGTTGTTGTTTGTTTGTTTGTTTGTTTTTTAAGTTACATATGAATCACACCAAAGAGAAAAATGCCAATTTACACTCAACTCTGAAATACTCAGCTCAGAAGTAACTTTGTTGATGATTGGGAATGGATTTCCATCAGCCTTTGAATAAATACTTGTGTGTGAAATTTTTGATTAATGTAAAAACAAAATAAAACCTGTGGCGATATTAGTGGCATAAAGGCACATTTAGACAATGGATTCAGGGATGTTGGGTTGTCTCTCAGAAACTGGAGGCTTCCCTGGCAGCTCAGATGGTAAAGAATCTGCCTGCAATGGAGGAAACCCAACTTCAATCCCTGGGTTGGGAAGATCTCCTGGAAAAGAGAATGTCTACCCACTTTAGAATTCTCACCTGTAGAGTTCCATGGGCAGAGAAGCCTGGCAGGCTACAGTCCATGGAGTCCCAAAGAGTCAGACATGGGTGAACAGTGGGAAGATGGGCACAGGCTGGTGGGTCCCAGAGGCTCCAGATGGTCTGCTGGTGAATATCCCCCAGGACTCTGGACCTGACTTTGCACAGTGAACCTGTCTTGGCATGTCCAGGGTCTGAGATGGAGGCTTTGCATCTGCTGGATCCACTGGAGAAAATGCTTGAGTCCAGGACCTGAGTGGGGTTAGCATCGAGCGTCCCTTGGAAGAAGGTTCCCTCCAGCAGTGCTCACTCCTGGACACTTAGTTCATTCCAGGCCCTGAGGATGCACCTTGTATATGATGACAGATTGAACAGCCTCCGAAATGAATGAGAAGGTGGATGCCCTGGAAATGAAAACCACAGGGAGTGGATAAATGGTACCCTGAACTCTTGTAGCCGATCCTTGCCTCTAAAAGAGCATCTAGGCCCCACTCACGTTCAGACCCTTTTATTAAACACTAACAGGAGAGTCATGAATTTAAAGGGGAGAATCATGGTCACAGATCACAGAGGACACCCAGTGATTGACATTGAAGATCCCCTTATTTCTTTGTAACAATCAAACCCAGGTGTAAAGACCCCATCAACCTCCAAGCCCACAATTCCCCCTCCAAAATTCAGATTCAGTAATCTGTCAAATGATAAGCTCTTCACCAGTTCTCTAAGATTCATGACTGTTAGGAAGTGTAACCAGAAAAGAATTTTGAGACCATCTAAAAGCTGTTAAATTATAAAAATGTATTTTACTAGTAAAAAAGTATTTTCTCCATATGTATACAGTTTGGCCTTAATTAAAACTCTATTTCAACTCTATTTTGTAAATATAATCATCTGGTTCCTGATACAAAAAAAAAAAAAAATTCAGATTCACATTTCTAACTTCATAGGAACACATCTCTCCAAAAATCCATCCCTCCCCCACCCCTCCGCCCACTCTGAATCACCTTTTCTTTTCCCACGTGCACTGAACAATTGTCAAAAACTGTGGTTTGTGTTCCTTCTAGACACACTGAGGTCTGGGTGGCAGTGTCCCTGTGCCAGGGACAAAGCCTGCAACTCATGGGCTGGGCTAGGAGGGCATGTATCAAGGACACAGGATGGGTTGTTGTCATAGAAGATCTGGTCACCATGGTGTGGTAGGGCTTGGCACTGAAACAGACCATACTGGGAGGCTCAGACTTGCATAGCAGCTGCTTGAGCTGGGCATGCAGCTGAACAGGAGGCCCAAGTGCAGGGTGACATGCAAATCCTCATAGCTCTACAGGGGTGTAGGGTACCTGCAGGAGCTTCAAGCTGAGGCTGTTCAGGTTGACCCCGCTAAGGCCCAGGTCCTTCAGCAGGCTGATGATTGGGCACTGTGACAGGCATGTCAGGTCTCACTCCGAAATCAGGCAGTTGGTAATCAACAGGGTCTCCCTAGGGGCCTTCAGGCATCTGGGGAGAGACAGGGCAGTCAGTTCCAGGGGCAGAGTTGGAGGGCAGAGGGATGTGGGTAGGAGGGTCCTATTTCACCAGAACACAGGGCATCTCACTGGCTTGGAGCTAGCCTCTCTCCTTCTTAACATAAGGCAGGGGGTCTTTCCAGGGGGAAGGTCACACTCACATGGGTATGACCTCCCACTGCAGAAAATGATTAACTATTTTCAATATGGGAAACAAACAGTAAACGAATGTTATTTGACGATTTCAGCTTACTAGTATTTGGTTCCCAGGAATTAAGATGTTTGTACAGGACATGACTGGTTGAATTCAACAGCAGGTTGGATGAAGTGGTCATGGGCTGGTGGGTCTCAACAGTTACAGATGACCCCTGGGTGAATATCTCCAGGATATTCGGGAGCCACAAACCACCCATCAACACCTACAATACTTTTTTTTTTTTTTTTTCTTTCTTACTCTGGTTTCTCAGTGAACATATTTATTCCTAATGCTTGGAGCTTGCACCTGCCAAAAAGGGAATCGATGCAACTCATTCATACAGACAGACTAGGCTGGATCTTCTCAGCTTTTATCACTGTGTTCAAGGCAGAACAATATCTGTTACTGAGGAATTTCTATGTATTCAAAAGTCTTAGAGGAAAATAATAATTGTAATTTGGACTTAAAGAAATTGGAGCCACCTCAACAAATATTCTAATTTGTCTTTTTCTCTTCTCTGGACTACTTAGGAGCGACAATTTCCCACCCCTGATCCCTCCTTGTCATCTCCAGAATCACCCACTTCCCATAGCTCACTTGGAGCCTAAAACAGCTGAGGACACTAGTGGCAGGTGGGAGAGGAGAGACATAACTTGGGACTTCAAACCTCAGACCTGTTGGACCAATGTCCTTCTCTCTTAGTTATCTGTCATCATCTCAGCTAAGACATCAATCTCTCAGAAAGAATTCCCAAGGGCATAACACCTGACTCCCACTATATGGACTCCCAGCAAGAAATCCCCTTTGACATCATCTAACCTAGGCCACACCTCTGACCCTAAGGAGGTACGTGACCTGACAAAGCAGAGACATCTTGAGGAATTCTGAGCAGCCCGTGCACCCAGACAATGTCCCCAGTGGGCACAGTGTAGCTGCTCAGAGAGTAATGAAAGAAGAGAGGCCCATTCTGGTCTGCAGAGCTGGCGCCACGCCTCACCTGAGCACCTGGTGCAGGCAGCCCTTGAGGAAGGATATGGAACTGGGTGGTGAGCTGGCCAATGCAGAGCTCCTCCTTGTCAGGGGAGGTGTGGGGCAAAAGGTGAATGCACGACAGCAGCAGCCAGTGCAGGTTGCCCATCCAGCCCATGTGCAGCACGAACCTGCCCAGGGTGGCTAGCTTCCAGGTCCAGTTCACCACTGGGTCCTGGACAGAGTCCAGCTTATCCATCTTCAGGATCCTCCGTATGCTCTGCATGGGCATGGCAAAGATCCTCAGCTTCTGGCAGCATATGTGCATCAGGCTCCTCCTCTGCTAGGCCTTCTTAAGCAGGTAGCTGAGGGTCTCATCCAGGGTGTCCTCTTTGAGGCACAGGTCGACCAGCACCTCCACAGTGGCTCACACCAACCTCAGCCCCACCTGTGCCTCCACCCTGCACCTCTTCTGCATGGTCTGGGTGGGCTCAGATCCCAGCAGTGAACAAACACTGGCCTTGATCCCAGGCCACAGGGGGTCCAGAAGTCCTGGTGGGTGTTCCGGTGCAAGTCCAGCACCTTCAGTTTCCACCACATGTGTGGCCACAAGGACACCCTGAGCTATGCAGAGGCCAATGGGCACCAGGACCCTGTGAGGGCTCTGCAGTCCACACACCACAGCTCCTCCGGGTTCCATGCACTCCTTGGTCCCCACTTTAAGGGACACTGGGGGTGAGGGTCATGTGCCTTTTGTGCTCTCTCCCCCTCAACCAGTCCCGTACACCCAATCGC
Organism: Syncerus caffer; assembly: GCA_902825105.1. Taxonomy (NCBI): domain Eukaryota; kingdom Metazoa; phylum Chordata; class Mammalia; order Artiodactyla; family Bovidae; genus Syncerus; species Syncerus caffer. The sequence goes on from CADEAB010000630.1 coordinate 42,678, forward strand.
CTGTTCCCAGGTGACCCCTCATCCTCCTGCTCTGGCTGCATTTTTCTCACACCCCTAGGCCCTATCAGTCTGTCAGGTCGACCTTACCTGGGGGGCAGACCTCCTAAGCAAGCAGGACATCCAGGCCATCAAAAGCAGCCTGGAAGGTCTCCAGATGAGGCTGGTGGTCCTTCATCAGGGCCCCTAGGGAGGCAGGGGAAGGGCCAGGCCTGGGAGGCCAGGGAAGGGCCTGGCATCAACTTCAGAGCCTGGGTGTACCTCCTGGAAAAGACTGCCCTAAACAGTGGCGGAAAGAGTTCAATGGGCAACTCCTCCAGGGCTGCGATGGCCAAGGACTCATTCTGCAGCAGACTCAGGCTCGCCAGCTCCAGGAGTTAAGTTGGGGCCCAGACGCCCATCCTGAAGAACCTACTCCATAATGAGTCCAGGGGGGTTGTCAGAGAGCAAGAGGGTTTTCTTTCTCTGGCCAAGGAACCGGGGAGACCCTGCTGTTCCTCCACCCTCAGGGAATCCAAAGCAGGGTCAGAGACATCCTCTGTCCACAAAGTCACAGCTTTGGCCCCACTGGCACCAGGACAAGCATCTCTCCAGGCAGAACAAAGGGACCAGTTGACCTCTTGCCCCATCCTATATGTACCAGCTGCTGCATTTAATCCCAGTCATGCTGGCAGGTAGATACCTAGGAGTCTGACAGCTGACTCCACTCTCTTCAGAGAAAGCTTCTGATTCTTATTCAAGGGCTGAAAACAGGAATAAGGAGTTTAGCCCAACACAGCCTGTCTCTAAACTTCAACCAATAACTCACGCAATGGGTGCTGTTATGTCACTCAATAAAAAGATGTACCTTTCACCATGTGTCTCTTCTACAAATGTTGTTACCATCAGGTTCAGTGGAGCAATGCACTCACATTCAGAACAAAGCCTCCAGTCTTTAAAATAGTCCACAGATTTTCTTTCTTTGTTTGTATTCCATGGAATTAAAAAACACCTTTTAGCTTTTAAAACAAACAACAACAAAAAATGCCAAAACCCTTTAAGCTAGTAAAATCACAGAGCTATAAAATGATATGAACTATAATCACTGGTCACAAACGAAAATGTAAAATGTCACCCCAAAATTCCTCCTAATTAGATGTCTTTCAATAAATCAATTCAAGGAACTTTCCTGGCAGTTCAGTGAGGAGGACTCTGTGCTTTCACTGGAGGGGAACGAGTTCTATCCCCATCAAGGATCTATGACCCCAGATGCTGTTTGGTGTGGCGCCATCCCCTAACTCTCACCCCACTCTACACCATCCACACCCCTGCCAAATTCTATTTGGTTAAGAATATTGTAACCATCTCTACAAGTGGCAAAAATTAGAGAAGAAACTAAATTGTCTGGGATAAAGGTAAAACTGCATGTAGAAATAAAAGCAAAGCTTGCAATTGCCGACATGAATGGAAAGCAAAGAAAATTCTCTACAGGAGCATGGCCTGTGCAGCTTGTCCCATGAAGACCCCAGAAGGTACAGCTGTCAGACCCCAAGGCTCCAGCGTGGAGCAGTGTGCTCAATTCTGAGACCCTCTTCTCTTTCCAGGACACAATTTTCAGATTCTGGCTGAAATGTCCATTTCCAGCTCAAGTGCTATCTTACTACTAGATGTCCATCCACCTATGTCTGAGTGGGATTTTTACTTTCTCACTACATACAATTGATGGGATTCTATGTCTGTTCACAATAGGTTAGCGAAATATAACAAAATATAAAAGAAGAAAACTAACCTGAAGGTACATTCGTTGGGGGACTTTGGGCCACATTAAAATCACCCTAATGTTCATGTTCAGAAAGCTTTGTGCAGATGGTGGTGTCACCCCAGAAGAAAAAGAAACAAGATTCCTGAGTATCACACTGTCACTTACACATTACATCAGACAGCGAAACACGTGCCCGTTCATGGGGGAACAGATGTGCAATGGAGGGATGGTGGGTCCTCCAGATTTTGAGGATCCAGGCTTCCCTGGAATTGGTCAGGAAAAATGACACCTAGGAGCTGGCCAGGAGAACAGAGGGACCAGACAATTGCAATGAAACCAAGGAAAGTACCCAAGACATGTGTGTTTTGTTTGGAGGAATTCAGAGACTTTTCTTAGGCTAGGCTTGACAAATTGCCAGCAGAGGGAGAGGCTAAAAAGGGACAAGGTGGATCCCTTAAACCTAAGGCAAACCCAAGATCCACGCTTCCTCCCTCCCTTGAGGCAAAGGGCATTTCCTCCCTGAAGCTAAGAGATTACATTTAGGAATGTGGGTTAGGAGAGAATGAAACAGTTTTGTCTGGCCAAATCTGGGACACGCTTTGTTCTGCCTGAAAGCTACTGAGGGCCATGGGCTCTTCTGAAGGGAAATAAACGTGAGCCAAGGACACAAATCTGTGTCAGCAAATGGCTATAACCCTGAGGCTCAGGTATCCCCCTGCACATCCCAGCCTGGGCTCTATCAAGTGACCTGTACCCTCACCAAGACATTCACAGGCTCCTTCCCAAGTGTACCTGGGTAAACTAATATTCCCTCTGTGCCATTGAACAAGGAATGCAAAGTGCCTTTGAAACCCCCTCTCCCCACCCCTCTCCCCCTTTAAGGCTCTCGTATACAAAGATCCTGATGGGAGCTCAACTTTAAGCCCAATATACATTTCAGCTTTTCCTTTGCTCTGTATTAAGCACAGGTGGCCACACGGACTTTCTCCCTGGGGAGGTGCAAAGCCTGCATCGAAGGGTCTGGTGTGAAGCCCCTGCTCGGCTGACTGACATGCTAGTTCTACTGCAGTCTCAGAACACAGACGGATGGAATATCTCCACCCCTGGCATTGAGATGCACCAACAGTTCTTCTATTTGGAGGGTGAGGAGGTGGCCTTCCCTGAAGGATACTCAAGAGTTTGGTAATGTCCTGGAAATGGCATTCACCAAATTCCTACCATCCCCATAAGCAGCCTGGGATGTGGCTGTCCCTTCAGTTAAGTTCAGTTCAGTCGTGTCCAACTCTGTGACCCCATGATTCGCAGCATGCTAGGCCTCCCTGTCTATCACCAACTCCTGGAATTCACTCAAACTCCTGTCCATCGAGTTGGTGATGCCACCCAGCCATCTCATCTTCTGTTGTCCCCTTTTCCTCCTGCCCCCAATCCCTCCCAGCATCAGAGTCTTTTCCAATGAGTCCACTCTTCTCATGAGGTGGCCAAAGTTGGTCTTCTCCAACACCACAGTTCAAAAGCATCAATTCCTTGGTGCTCAGCTTTATTCACAGTCCAACTCTCACTTCTGTACATGACCACTGGAAAAACACAAGCCTTGACTAGACGGAACTTTTCCTTAAATATAGTTAAAACCCCAAATAGGGTTAAGCTGGAATGTGCCTTGTGGGCATTTTGACTTCCGGCAATCTCAAGATTCACAACAAAGATAATCACCAACTTCCTGATTATTGAGCAGCCATGATGACACTGGCACTTTCTACTAGTATCACAAATAACTTTCAGAGAGAAGCCGATGTTCATCTCTGGTTTCCTTTCCAGCCTGGTGAGTCCGAGACAGCCAAGGCAGGATGCTGTCATGATCCATGACATGAAGAACTACTTGGGCAAAGATGGATGGATGGATGGACACATTTGCCCCACTGAACATTAGGAACAACTAGCCAACTTCACAGGGACTTTGGGAAACAGGAAACATCAGAGGTCTAAGCTTGGGATATTTCCATGGCAGCTCAGCATCCAGGAGATCTAAGGATGCAGGAGGGACCACTGTCTTCAAATGATCTAAAAATGGGAAGTATCAGTAAAAAGTCTTTCTGAGCGAGGCAGAGGACAGGCCTCTGTCCACCTCCAGCTTCACAGATTCTATTTGTGCACTGGACACAGAAACACTAGGGGCTCATCTGCATGAAGACGTGTTCTTCCTTCCCAGTGGCAGATTGGCACAGGACGACTCCCAAGACCCAGGCGTGAGTCAACCTGGGGGACATTTCTACCTGTTTTTGTGTTGCACAGGCTGGTACAGCCCCTGAGCTCATTTTGGTGTGGGAAGAGCTCATTCCATCTCTAGTGGCAAAATTATTTCTGCGACTGCAAAGCATCTGCTCCCCAGTGCCTTCCTGGGGGTCTTTAGAATAGGTCTGTGCCCAAAAATGCACTAGAAATGTTGAAAGTTAACCCTCTGTGGCTTCTGGAGGAAGACCACAGCCTGGCTGGTCCTCAGAGGCCCCAGATTGACAAGAAGCCCTGGGTACTCAGCCTCCAACAGACAATATCCCACCTGGTGTTCTAGTATGTCTGACCTCCCTCCACTCTGGAGTCAGATCTCTTCTTACCCTGGAATGGTCCACCCTCTCTGTCTCTTCCTGTACTTCGCAAGACAGATTCTAGATTGACAATTTCCATCTCAGTTCAGTTCAGTTCAGTCGCTCAGTCATGTCAGACTCCTTGCGACCCCATGAATTGCAGCACACCAGGCCTTCCTGTATATCACAAACTCCCGGAGTTCACTCAGACTCACATCCATCGAGTCAGTGATGCCATCCAGCCATCTCATCCTCTTTCGTCCCCTTCTCCTCCCACCCCCAATCCCTCCCAGCATCAGAGTCTTTTCAAATGAGTCAACTCTTCGCATGAGGTGGCCAAAGTACTGGAGTTTCATCTTTAGCATCATTCCATCCAAAGAAATCCCAGGGCTGACCTCCTTCAGAATGGACTGGTTAGATCTCCTTGCAGTCCAAGGGACTCTCAAGAGTCTTCTCCAACACACAGTTCAAAAGCATAAATTCTTCAGTGCTCAGCTTTCTTCACAGTCCAACTCTCACATGCATACATGACCACTGGAAAAACCATAGCCTTGACTAGACGGACATTTGTTGGCAAAGTAATGTCTCTGTTTTTCAATATGCTATCTAGGTTGGTCATAACATTTCTTCCAAGGAGTAAGCGTCTTTTAATTTCATGGCTACAGTCACCATCTGCAGTGATTTTGGGGCCCCCAAAAATAAAGTCTGACACTGTCTTCACTGTTTCCCCATCTATTTTCCATGCAGTGATGGGACCAGATGCCATGATCTTCGTTTTCTGAATGTTGAGTTTTAAGCCAATTTTTTTCACTCTCCTTTTTCGCTTTGATCAAGAGGCTTTTGAGTTCCTCTTCAGTTTCTACCATAAGGGTGGTGTCATCTGCATATATGAGGTCATTGATATTTCTCGTGGCAATCGTGATTCCAGCTTGTACTTCTTCCAGGCCAGCATTTCTCATGATGTACTCTGCATAGAAGTTAAATAAGCAGGGTGACAATATAAAGCCTTGATGTACTCCTTTTCCTATTTGGAACCAGTCTGTTGTTCCATGTCCAGTTCCAACCGTTGCTTCCTGATCTTCATACAAATTTCTCAAGAAACAGGTCAGGCAGTCTGGTTTTCCCATCTCTTTCAGGATTTTCCACTAGACCTAAACAAAAGAGTCTTCCTCCTTCTTCTTCCCCAATGAACACTTGCCAGATGTCCAGGTCACCCTAACTCTAGCCAGTTACTCCTGAGGGTGTTGCTTCTAGAGGCAAAGCAGCAGTAGGTTGCAGTGGGAAGTGCATGGGAGGTTGAGGGTCCGCTCCAGGCATGTAGGACTGTAGGACATGACAGGGGGGAGCCCAGAACAATTGGGAGGAAGGAAAAGAAAGGATAACTGGAGGCCTGGTCTCCTGGCTCTCAGAGCTGTATCTCATTTGCTGGAGCAGTGTTGGAATCACTGAGGGCACTTCAGCCTGCACTTGGGGGCTGAGAGTGTCCACAGATGGTAGGGACAGAATAAGAGAACAGAATGATCAAACAGTTAGCTCAGTACTCTATTAGGGAAATGTAGATAAAGAAGAAACTTGATGGGGTTTTGGGAGACCTCAATAAGACTAACTACACTCAAGAAAGTAATGGGAAATTCTGAAATATGTAGGTTTGCTCTTTTCATAAAGCAAAACAAGTTGCTTAGCATCAAAGCCAGGTTTGCTTGCTTAAATCAAGCTAACTTGCTTAGCAACAAAACCATGCAACAGAAGCATGGGACATGGCCCAAAACAATCCAACAGTGGTGGCATGAGACTTACACCTTGCCTAGTGAGCTCCATGGGTTAATAACTCCAAAAACATGCTCTTTGGCCCCTAAGACTTTTTTTTTTTTCAGAATGTGCCCCCAATCACTAAAACTATAGCAGAAAATAAGACCTACAACCTGCCCAGTGTTCATCAAGTTAATGACTCCCCAAAACAGGGTCTGTGCATATAAAACACAATCACTTATGGAAAGGTGACTTTTCAAAATGAAAGACCTGCATTGTACTGAGACCTGAAAATATCTTTCCCAAGTAACATGAAAGAGAAGTCTAGTGTGCTGCAGTCCATGGGGTCACAAAGAGTCGGATACAACTGAGCAACTGAACTAAAGTGAACTATGATAGTCCTAGCCTGACCATATAGAGAGGGACAAGGAAACCTCTCTGCCCTACCTGGAGGAGGCATTGATGATGGAAACGTGGTGTCTACTCAAGGAAAAGAAGATCTTCCTCCCAGCCCCCGTCCCTTCTTCCTCTGTTTGTGAAACTGTAACTGAGTACTTAGGGCAACACAACGCTTGTGAACCTTCCAAGAGTCCTCTTACTCTAATAAATCACATCTTTTCTAGCACTTTGCTTCTTGCCTAATTTCTTTCTAAAATTAAGTATTAGTTGCTCAGTCGTGTCTGACTCTTTGTGACCCCATGAAATGTAGCCCACTAGGCTCCTCTGTCCATGGGATTCTCTAGGGAAAAATACTGGAGTGGGTTGCCACTTCCCTCTCCAGGGGACCTTCCCAACTATGCATAAAGGAGACTTGATTAATGTGCAGTAGAAGACACCACTGGTGAACCTGTTCCAGGAAGCTGCCTCTTGAGACTTTAAATTCTATACCAGTTCTACACCTCTGCTTGACTGGTTGTTTATTTATGCAGGTTTTAAGGTGAATGACCTGGGCCTATTTGTTCCATCATGACACATAAACGACTGAGGTGCCAGAGTTCTTCAGAGCCCTGGAAAAAACACCAATGGTTTCACAGGGTCCGACTCTGTTTCTCTTTGCTTAGGGGAGATGCCAGTGGCTGTGCCCTCTTCCTACATTTAAGGGCACACCAGAGAGTGAGCACTGAGACTCAACACACAGATGAGAGAGGCTCAGAGAGAAGTTTGTGCAGGCAGCTTAGGAAGGGATGTTGTTGAGAGCCACATTAGGCATTACTGACAAAATGGAGGAACGGCCCCAACTCCCTCTCTTTGTCCTGCAGGCATGGACCCAGGGTGAAGGAGCTAGGCTTTGTGATTCTGACTTGTTTTTTCCTTTCCTTGGCTGAGTTGACTGAAAAGAATATGAAGGTGCTTATTGTTCTTGAGAGGAGGATGAGAAGGCACACAAACTCCTGCAGCTGTGCACAGAGAATAATTCATGAAGTTAGTCATTGACATTTGTTCAGGACTTTTACAAAAGAGTGTTCCAGGGTGAGCACACAGGCCACAGCCTGAGGCCATGGGAGGGATTGCTATCTGAAGCCTGTTTGTGAGGAAAGTGTTTATGGCAAGGCATTTGCTGAATTTAGGGCTTAGGAATAATTAAAATAGTTAGAAGCTAAAGATTTAAGGAATGTTGTAATATTAGAAATTTCTACTAAGTTGCTTCAGTCATGTCCGACTCTGTGTGACCCCATAGACGGCAGCCCATCAGCTCCTCCGTCCCTGGGATTCTCCAGGCAAGAACACTGGAGTGGGTTGGCATTTCCTTCTCCAATGCATGAAAGTGAAAAATGAAAAGTGAAGTCATTCAGTCGTGTCTGACTCTTAGCGACCCCATGGACTGTAGTCCACCAGGCTCCTCCGTCCTCTACTATAGCTTATAGAGATTAGAGACTTTAGAGATATTAATAGCTAGAAGCCCTTACTAAGAAATAGTGAGCTTAAGATACTAGGGGCAAACAGGACTTAGAAACTTAAGAAATAAACTGAGGAATCTGGTATGCAGCCCAGACATTAGCATGAGTTACCATGTATTCACAAGGACAAATGGGAAGAAGTAGATAAGAGAATCACTGAGGCAAGAACTCCTTTTAAAGGGCAACAATGATTTATGGAGACAACAAATCTGGAGCAGGGGGAACTGAAAATGTCAAACCTCTGACCTAATGCTTTTGTAAAGTATAAAAGATAATCATAAGTTTGAAAGAAATAAGGAGTCCAAGAAAACTGAGAGACTGTCTCGTTTCTTGCCGACACTGCTAACCCCTTCAGGTTGATTCCCTGGCTGCTGGACCTGGGCTCGAGCAGGATGTTTCTAATATTTACAAAGCGGCTGGGGGTGACATCATTCTCAGTGATGGGAGAGATACCTCGTGAAACTATCATGTTCATCTTCTAGTTAGAAGTATGTATGAGGGAGGTGACATACAACACAAGTATAACTAATGCTGTTTTATGTTAGATATAAAAGTTAATACAGTAAACCCTAAGAGTTCTCATCAATATGAAAATACTTTTTTTCTATTTAATTTTGTATCCATATGAAATGATGAATGTTCACTAGACTTACTGCACTCATCACTGCAGGATGGATGTAAGTGGACTTATGATGCTGAACACCTTAAACTTCCACAGGCCTAGATCTCAATTCTATTACTATCTCAGTAAGACTGTAAAGAAAAATAAAAGTCATGATCTTTCACTCAGGGTGTCTGAATAAACAAAAAACAAGCAAGCCTGAAAAATAATGACATGCAAACCTGATCTGTACAGTAGAACAGATCAGGGTGGGCCACCCAGGTGGGCCACCAGGGTGACCACTCATTCTGAATCTGCAGAGCCAACCTTCATAATCTAAGGCACAATTATGATATTTTCCCATGGCCATTCCATATTTTTTTTTAAGTTAAGACTCCTGTTACACTAACTGTTATAAATATTTGTTGTTGTTCAGTCACTGAGTCCTGTCTGACTCTTTGAGACCGCATGAACCTTAGCACACCAGGATTCCCTGACCTTCACTGTCTCCCAGAGGTTGCTCAAACTCAGGTCTATTGAGTCAGTGATGCCATCCATCCATTTCGTTCTCTGTCATCCCCTTCTGCTCTTGTTTTTAATCTTTCCCAGCATCAGAGTACTTTCCAATGAGTCAGCCCTTCACATCAGTTGGTCAAAGTTTTGGAGCTTCAGCTTCAAAATCAGCCATTCCAATGAATATTCAGGATTTATTTACTTTAGGAATGACTGGTTGTAAATGTTTAGAGAAATACAATTAGTAAACCTATTTTTTAAAGTACTCTGTTATCTTTAGCATTGAGAATTAAAGTGTTTCATTTCTTTGCAAAAACGTCAGCAAGGAGTCCTCACAACTCTCCTTCCTTTTTTCTTAGCACGTAACTTTGAACTGGGGGTAAGGATCTTTCCTTTGCACAACCTGGCCAATTATCACCCTACTTCCTAAGCCTGGATCTGCTTCCAACATCTCATTCTTTGTACTTTCAGGCCTGATATTATCTCCAAGTTTCTTCCTCACTACCAAGTGAAGTAACATTTGCTGGCATCATTGCCTCTGTGACAGCTTCATTTCTTTTGCCACAAACACACTCTTTATTCAAGTTTTTCCAGGGGATGGGGAATGAGAGCCTGAAGCTGGATTCTCAATCAAAATACAATACCTCGTATTTGGCAGAATTTAAATCACCAAGTGTTTCATTTTCCTCATCTCAGTTTCTTCCTCAGGTCAGCAGGGGCCTTACCATGCTTTTTTTCTTTTCACAGGCAAGGGCTAGGGCTCAAGAGAGTGTCACAGAGGGGGCCACGGAGAGTGACACGAGAATGATGCCTCTGGCCAGGTCCAGGTTTCCTTAAGCCATCCCTGGGCCATCTGGTGGGGCAGTGTGCCCAGGAAAGTCTCTGGGAACTGGAATACTCTACTCTGTTTGTGTGCAGTAGAAAGGTTAGGGACTAATAGAGCACAGAACAGGATCCTCCTTTCAGGAGACACCACCCACCACAGTCTAGGAACTCAGAAGGTCTGTGGGTACTGCCAGGTCATCCAGGAGGATGGGGCAATGGTGCAATATTTGGGGACAAATCCAGAAAGGCCTAGATTTACACCTCATCTCAGCTCAACAGCCCTCCTCCAAGGTCTCAGGATCAGACCATCTCCCAGAAGGAAACCTCCCAATACTGCCTGCCCTTCACAGGGGCAAGTAGGCAGACTCATTGATGGGGTGTCACCGGCAGGATCTGGGGAGCAGCTGTGCACAGAGGCCTCTTCCATAGGTGAAGCAGCAGATATGAAGGGTGTGGGGACCCTGGCCCATTGCCGTGACTGCAGAAGTAGGCTCTGGGACCCTGAGCCATGGCCTGGGCTCTGATCACACTCTGTCTGCACAGTAAGGGGACTGGCTGGCAGCCCCAGGCTAACTCTTTTCTCCCTCTGCCCTGAACTCCCCTGGATTCATGACCTTGACCTCTCCTCTTTGCACATCTTCCTCCTCTCAGTGTCCTGGCCCCAGTTGGTCCTAACACATTCACCCAAGTGTCTGAAGCTCTGGGAGAGAGGGTTCACATATTCTGCTCTGGAGACAGCAGTGATACTGGGGGTTACAGCCAGGTGTCCTGGAATCAGCAACATCCAAGGGCTACCCAGCACCCCAGTGTATAATATCGTCCTTGCCCTTGGGCTTTCTCTTCACTCTCCATTCCACGTCTGGCCACACAACCTCCCTAGCCTCCTCCAGCTGCAGCTAGAAGACTCATTCTGTTGCCTGAGTGCTTTCTTTCCAGGAACACCACACTCCTAGTGGTCCTATAGTTAGGGAGAGCAAAACTTCCCTGGGCTCACCACCCAGCCCTTGCCCAATACCACACAGGGGCCAAGTGTCTGGGGTCTGAAACCAGCCTTCCAAGCACAGGTTTGGAACCTAACCATGGCTTCCGGAATGGGTCCCCAACACGCTGCATCTGCTTCTTCTAAGACAGCAGCAGGACCAAAGCTCTCTTAGGAAAATGACATGGGAAACTAAAGGGTGCTCATCCTCCTCCTGCCCTGATGACCTCAGGCTGCAGATGCTACCCAGCTCCATGATGACCAGCACGGAGGGGCCACCAGAGGTGGCGAAGGGGACCAGCTTACCTGAAGATGACTTCCACCCTTACTGGTTCAGCTCACAGTGGCCTCAGGTCTTCAAACACCTGGTTTCCCTGGCCTCCTAGTCTCAGTCACCTGTGTCCACCCAAGCCTGAGAGTAAGAACCAAAATGCTCCAAGAACAAGAAGATGATTGTTAACATGTGTATTTAGGAAGCTGGAGGATAAACTTAAAACTAGAGAGCCAATTGAGTGTGACTCTCCTCTTATCTCCAAAGCTGAGCAATTTCTCAACGGCTGGCCCAGTGGACAGTCAAAGTGCAGAGCTTGTGCTTGGGTACAAGGGCCCTTCGTCTAAGGACACTAACCACCATCTCACAGGCCCATTTCTGTCCCTTTCTCAGCCCAGCATGCCTTGGCACCTCCAGAGGGGACCCCATGTCCAGTGCCAAGTGGTGGTACACCCTGGTTTGCTGAATTATTGCATCCACAGTGTGGCTCCGCGGCCTCTTTCTGGAGCACATGGCACTGGCTGGCTCCTCACCCGCGTTGGCCTTCAGTTCATCCCCCAGTCCTGATAACTTGTTTTAGGGTGGCAAATAGAATTGGGGGTCCATGGGGGCGAACCAGGGACTAGCTCAATGTCATCTTGTGGCAAAGTGGGGGACCCAAGGTGTAAACCTATTGTTTGTGCAGCCATGCCTAGCCTTGTGGTCCTTGCTGAATGCTGAGGAGAGAGAAGCTGTGACTCAGCAGCGTCCAGAAACCAGGCAGCTGAACCAGTCACAGCTCCTGTTTCCTCCCGGACCAAATCTCACAAGATCTTGGCATCGCAAATGGGGTCTCCCAGGGAGTCCAGAAGTGGCTTATTTTAAGAGGTGAGGAGGAGTGGTGCCTGTGTCCATGCCCACCGGAATGGCAGTGAGAGGAGCATTAGGTTGGGGGTAGGGTGGGGGTAGCACTGGGTGGGAGTTGGGTGCAGGTGGGAAGGAGGGGTGCTGGAGTAGGGGTGGGGTGGGGGGGTGGGGTGGTGGTCGTGGTGTGGGCTGGGAGTGGCATAGGGTTGTGGAGTGGGGCCAGAGTTGGGGGGCGGGTGTTGGGTTGGGTGGTGGGATGAGGTGGGGGCAGAGGTGTAGGGTGGGGTTGGGGGTAGAGGTGTTGGGGTGGAAATGGATGGGGAAAGTGGGAAGAGGCCCTTGTAGCTGGGTGTCCAAAGGATGCTTGGGGACACAGGCAGACAGGTGCACACAGAAAGCTACAGATAGGAAGAACAGGGGGCCTCACTCAGAATGCTGTGAGCCCTAAGGGGTGGTAGGCTAGCAACAGGGGCACAACATTGACAAAGAATGACCTAGATAGGTGCACACCGAGAAAGCAGTTCTCCAAGTCAGCTGAGCCCAGAGGCCCTTGTTTTCTGGTCCCCTGAAGGAATGCACAGGCAATGGATCAGGCCAACGTGACTGCTACTGTGAAGCTGTCCAAGATGAAGGGAGAATGCAGAACACAGCACGTGGCACTCAGCAGTCCAGGGCGAGCACTTCCAACCCTGCCTGATGCTCTTCAGGTCAGTCCCTGTCACGAGAAAATGCCTTTTTGTAACCTTTGAGGATAAGTTCACAGAGTTAGAAGTGCAACCTGACACGATCAATGAGCAAGTGAAAGAATTTAACCAGGACCAAGAAAGTCGGGTTCTTACCAAAATTCATGTTCCTGGAGAAGAAAGCTTGTACTTCTGCATATGTGCAAGGTTCCTCACAAGGATGTTAGTCTGTAGATGCACATATGTGCATATTTGAGTGCAGAAGTGTCTGCCAGTACGCTTGTGAGTACGAGCTATCGGAACTGACCTAGCCAGGTGACGGAAGTTGGATAGCAAAAGCATGAAGGTCATAGGAAGAGGTGCATAGACTCTGGTCAGCAGAAGCATTGAAGCCAAGGTACCAATCCCCATTATGTCACTGAGAGAGCAATTCTAAGTGGAATTACAGTGGTGCACCCAGGATGCCTGGCAGAAAGGAGAGGCAGGAGGAAAGTGCCTGGGGGTGACTAGTGAGAGTGCAGAGTAGCCGAGACACAGAACAAGTTGCAATCTGACACACAAATGCAATGGTCGATGACCCTCAGCCCCTTGGACAACCACTACAAGGGCTTTCCTGTCCTCCTCGAGGGCCAGGCATTCTTTCCATGACCTTGCCATGAGCATGAGCAAGGTTTGCCTTTTTTGTGTGGTTTCAGAGAAGGACCATCACTGTAGCATAAGCACCTGCTACCCTGCAGAGTCTTCCAGTTAGAAATATCGCTCTTTGTACTCTTTGCAGAATGCATATATTGGGTATCAGGACTATAGGATTGATGACTTAGCTTGATCCTCTTGCTGCTCCAGTCCCCACAGGCTTGGGTGACTGGGCAGGCTGGGATGTGTTCTCACATGGAGAACAGAACCACTATCAAAGGGCCTCAATAGGGTAAATGGGCAGACGTGCATGTCTCCAGCACCAGTGAGTTGTGGAACTTAACAGGGAGTTGTTCTTAATGTCTCAATGGCAGGTGTTCGAACAAGTTTCATGGAGTTTCCTCATGCCAGCATGAGTTTCAGCGTTTCTGAAAGACGGGTGGCTATGAGACCTGCCAGGGAGTGGGAGGATCTTGTTATCCATGTTCCTGCACTGTGAGACTTTGGAGAGGCATCATGGAAGCTGTTAATGCCTGCCTGAGAGGCAAGCTGAAGCCCCTAGAAGCTTGTAACTTTTGTCTCCTCCCTATCCTGGCAGGTGCAGGTGTGGTGCCATCCATGGTCCTGCTGCAAGCTGATCTTTTCCTTTCGAGACAACCCCTACTTCTTGAACACGGTGATCATTAAGAAGTATTACCTTGACATCATTGGTAAAACATGGCTCCTGGGGTGATGAGTGTGGGTGTGCAAGGCGTGGATGATCAACCTGAGGGATCCGCTCCAGTGTCCTCTTTCTGCAGGATATGGGGCACGTCGTTCAACTCAAGTCCACTGGTTCTGGGATTTGAATGGGCAGCACCCAGCTGCAGGCTGGACACCAGGAGCCTTAACTTTCTCAACTGGTTGTCAGGCCACAATTGCCCAGAATCGAAAAGGATTGCTAAGTTGGGGTTGCTTTGGGCCTGCATACAGTTAGTGATCGATGTTGGAGTTCTTGACTGCTCACAGGAGGGTTTGGGGCCTGGTCAGCCCTGGGCTTACCTTGCTCGTGTTGACAGAAGATGATGCCCTGAAGTTCTGCCCCAGGGAGGAAGGTTCTTCCATGAGAGATAACCGACAGAAACACATGTGGTGAGGGTGTCTGGAGGTGAGCCCTGAAGGGACAGCCATGTAGTAGCCGTGACACTGTGCTTTTTCAAATGGGGATGCTCAGGCTCATGGAAGCTGGCTGCGGAGCCTGAATTTGGGCCATGCATGTAGCAGGTGACCCACTGAGACTGGGGGCTTGGGGACTCGGTGTGTCAGTGAGTGAAGCAAGTCTCCTTCAAATCAGCTGTGGTTGCAGCACAAGAGTCCTAGGTGATACTATTTGAGGCAGCGTGAGTTAAGTATCTTTGTCAGAATCATCCTTCTGTGGGTCCTGCCATCCCCCGACCTCCTGCTGCTCACTGAGTTTGAGATTGCCTGGGCGCTTCACTCCCGCCCCTTACCCTGGGAAGGCCTATCATTGAAAGGGCATCCTCTCTGGGGTCCCAGTACACCTGTGTGCTGACTTTGGGATATTCTGTGAATTTCCACATACACCACTCAGCGTCTCACCACCAGCCCACATGATGCGCTGAAAGCAGCTTCAGGCTGCCTTGGGAAAATATGGAAGAGCTCAGGGAAGAGGTGGACATGGAGCTCCAAGGTCAGGACACCATCCCTGACATTGATGGACACACGTGTCTTCAGCTCCTGAAACACCTGCCCTGTTTGCGTTTGTGTACCCATGCAGAGCATATAACATGTGCTTGTGTCACCTGTGTTTATGTGAGTGTGTTTGTCCGGCCAAAGGCAGATGCAGAGATTAAGGAGACAGGAGAGTAGGTGCTGAGCAACCAGAAGAGGAGGCACGAGGAGTCTCCAGTCTGAGGCTGGTTGGTTGCCAAATCTCCACAGTGACCCTGTCCAGGGTGGGATGAGGAAAGGATGGCCAGTAATAACTCCAGACCATGGTTCCAGAATTCTGCAATTAGACTAAACACAAAACATGCTCACCATTTCTACCGTGTTGTTGTATGTGTTTGGACTGGGAAGAGGGGTGCATGGTCTGAGGATTCACACAGGGCAAATCAGGTGGGGTGGGGCTTTGAAACTACTGCCTGTGGAACCCTCAGTCTTCAGGGATATGGCCCGGCCTGTGGAATTGGTGGACGTGGCTATGGCAGGACCCAGGATGGTGAAAAGGCTAAGGTTCTGAGGAGATGGGCAGAGACCCAAAGGAGAAAGAGGCACAGATTGCCTGCTGCGCTGGAGACTCAATCCACAAACGTGAGAACAGACCCAGGAATGTCCTTGAACAGTGATGCCCAGGATCAGCCCATCTGCCAGCATGCTCCCTCCCCAAGGGTGGCACACACTGGCAAGAGGCGACACAAAACGTGAGACGTGCTAAAGTAAGGTGACAAGGCAAAACCACAGGCATCTTAGGAAGAGATAGGGTGTGAGCATGGCATGCCTCCAGGCACTTCCAGCCTCCCAGGCAGTGAAGAAAGGCGAGGAAAGCACAGGTGTCGATGTACATGTGTGCCCCTCTGCAGGGGTATGTCTGTGAGGGAGGGAACAGTAAGAAAGTGAGGATGGTAGGCTTATTGCATGTCCTAAGGGACCTCAGGAGACTTGGATAAAGAGAAGCCACTGGGGGCAGGTTGGAGCCTGCTGGTTTTCAGGGTCCAGGGGCTGGGCAATAGTGGTCATGCCAAAGATACCCCATGGTTCGTGCTGAAAGTCCTGATATGAATTCCTTCTTTCCTCTGGGGTCTTGCTCCTGGCTTTGGGGGCATGAGGGGCAAAGTTGTGCGTCTGCACCAGAGGGAGGATTCTGGCAGTCTCGCTTAAGCAGATCTCTGAGTTTGTTGTAGGGGATCTGCACCAGGTGACACTCAGAGGGACCCTGCCTTTCAGGTGATGGTCTTGGATGACACTGTGCTCAACCAGGAACTGGCTTCCTTGGCATATGGGCTGTGTAGGCAAGGCACCTGGGCCTAACAAGAGCAACTGAGTCTTGGCATTTACCAAATCAGTGAGACCAGGGTGGTTCAAGCCCTCTTGGTGCATTTGAGATAGAAAAGCTGCTTTCTGCCCAAGGGAGGCATGAAATGTGGGCCTTAAAAGGGCAGGTTTAGCAGGGTATCATCTGTTAGGGGACTGCATGTGTCTGGGTAGTGTTAAACAGAAGGGATGACATGTAGGGACGCCACCTTACCTTTGCAGCCTCAGGTTCCATGCCTTGTATTGGAAGAGACCCTGTATCCATGTGCACCTTCTTCAGAACATTGGATCAGACCCAGGCCTGTCACAGTCTCTTGGGACTCTTGGAGGCTCAGGTGTCTCTTTGGACTTTTCCTACTACATGGAGATAGCACTTTGGGGCACAAGTAGACAGGTGCACACAGAAAGCTACAGATAGGAAGAACAGGGGGCCTCACTCAGAATGTTGTGGACCATAAGAAGTGGTGGGTTAGCAACAGGGGCACAACATTGACAAAGAATGACTTAGGTGCACACTGAGAGAGCAGTTATCCTAGCCAGCTGAGCCCAGAGGCCCTTGTTTTCTGGTCCCCTGAAGGAATGCACAGGCAATGGATCGGGCCAACGTGACTGCTACTGTGAAGCTGTCCAAGGTGATGGGAGAATGCAGAATGCAGGCGTGCGTCACTCAGCAGTCCAGGGCTAGCACTTCCAACCCTGCCCACTGCTCTTCAGGTCGGCCCCTGTCATGAGAAAATGCCTTTTTGTAACCTTTGAGGATAAGTCACAGAGTTAGAAGTGCAACCTGACATGATCGATGACCAAGTGAAAGAAAACAACCATGACAAAGAAAGTCAGGTGCTTACCAAAATTCATGTTCCTGGAGAAGAAAGCTTGTACTTCTGCATATGTGCAAGTTTCCTCTCAGGGATGTTAATGTGTACACACGCATGTTTGTGCACATGTGTGCCCAGATGTGCCTGCCAGTATGCTTGTGAGTATGAGCTGTTGGAACTGAAGTTGGATAGCGAAAACAGGAAGGCCATAGGGAAAAGTACATAGACTTTGGCCAGCAGAAGCCCGGAAGCCAGGGAATCGATCCCTGCTATCTCACTGACTGAAGAAGTTCTAAGTGGAATCACAGTGGTCCACCCAGGATGCCTGGCAGAAAGGAGAGGCAGGAGGAAAAGCCTGGGGAGTTTGCAGAGGAAAGTCCACTACATCTGCAGTTTATGAAAAGTAGAAAATGTACCTAATGAGCTGGAAGGAGAAACTGTACCTAATTAATTGACTTATCTACCTAAGGGGATTTCCAGCCAAACAACCAAAAGTGCTGCCTGGCTTCTTCTTGCTACCTAAAGTAAAATATGAAGAGAAAAAAAAAAAAAAGCTTTAGGAGAAAACTATTTAAAAAAAGAGACAGAACTTTCTGATTTGGAAATTTTCCAGCCTTTTAAGATGATAGAAGTTGCTAAAATTAATGGCTCTCAAGCAAGGATCCTATCCAGGGCATTGAGGTAAGGTGGTCTAAATATAATATTGTACATCACCTATACGTCAGTTCCTAAAAAAAAAAAAAAATTTTTTTCAATCAAGGTGGTCTAAAGATGTGTGACTGTAAAATTTTTGTTATGCCTCAGAAAGGTGGGAGGGGTGCTTCATGGCATTATTTAGTAAGGCCAATGCCCTCCAAAGAGTTTAGGCGTGTCACTCAGAGATCATTTCAGCACACAATAGCACTTATACCAAGTTTCAGGGTGTTATCCCTCAGCTATCTCAACAGAAAACCAATAAAGAGTAGGCCTTATTATGAAGACATGTGTGATTGTGGCTTTGGAGTGGGGTACTTTGCCATGAACACCAGTAAGATTATCAGGAGACACACCAAGTGTATAAGATAACATATTTAAGTTCAGCTTGGACTGAAAGGAACAGCAATAGTACAAAATAAGAGAGCTCTGGACTTCTACCTTCTACAAACAAGAAGCAGGCTAGGCAGACTCTTTCACTGTAACCATATACTACCCACCTTTCATGCAATGCAATCATGTCTGAGGGCAGAATTAAAAATGCAGAGACTGAAGCCTAGGAAGTTTCCAGGCCTTGAATCCTAATCCAAGGATTGCCAACAAGAACCCGTGGGATTTCAGAACTGCTACTATTGACTCCCATCTCCCCTCCTCTTTCTGGAACAGGAGTGTCTATGAAGGTTATCTATGCCCTACCCACCACTGTATGTTGGCTGTAAAAGTGAGCAAATTAGCTCATCTCTTTTGTTCACAGATCATCAGGTCTAGAGGAACTACACTTGTATAATTTGAACTATTGTGTTGGTGAAGACTCAAGAGTCTCCTGAACTGCTAGGAGATCAAACCAGTCAATCCTAAGTAAATCAGTCCTGAATATTCATTGGAAGGAATGATGCTGAAGCTGCAGCTCCAATACTTTGGCTACCTGATGCAAATAACTGACTCATTGCAAAAGACCCTGATGTGGGAAAGATTGAAGGCAGGAGAAGGAGATGGCAGAGGATGAGATGGTTGGATGGCATCAGCAACTCAATGGACTTGAGTTTGAGCAAGCTCCTGGAGTTGATGATGGACAGGGAAGTCTGGTGTGCTGCAGTCCATGGGGTCATGAAGGGTAGGACACAACTGAGCGACTGAACACTTGAGATACTGCACAACTGGACCCTGATCCATATCTGGACCTGACTTAGATGACAAGGTCCTGAACTTCAAGTTAATGCTATAATGGATAAAATCTTAGAAACCATTGGCAGGAAAATGCATTTTGGACATACAAGTATGTAAACAATTTGTGGTACTGTGTTTACCACATGGTTTTAAATTATGTCCACACATCCTTTCCTTCAAGGGTGGACCTTAACATGTGGGCTGGATTTAGTGGCTCACTTCTAATGTTAGAATATTGTAGAAATGAAAATGAAGTGTCTGAGACTAGGCCATAAAAGGCACTGCAGCCTCCTTGCTCATCCTCTTGGATCACTCACTCTAGAAGCCAGCTTAGTTGTATCTTGAGAACACTCAGGTAGGCCAGTAGAGAGGCCCACGTGAAAGAACTGAGGCCTTCTCCCAACAGCCAGCAAGGAAACTGGTTTCAACAGCTATGTGAGTAAGCCATCTTGGAAGGAAATCCACCAGCCCATGTCAAGGCTTCAGATGACGGCAATCTTATGAAACCCTGAGCCAGAACAATCAGATAAATTACTCCTGGATTCCCAACTTTCAGCAGCAGTATGAGATAATATTGTTTTAAGCTGTTAGTTTAGGGTAATTTGTTTTGCAACAGTAGTTCATTATGCATTAATGCACTGCAAACTTTGGGAAATGTCTTTATCCAGGTGTGTCTGTCCATTTAGTCCAGTCTAGGGGTGGGTGACAGAGAAGGCAATGGCAACCCATTCCAGTACTCTTGCCTAGAAAATCCCATGAGTGGAGGAGCCTGGAAGGCTGCAGTCCCTGGGGTCGCAAAGAGTCAGACATGACTGAACAAATTCACTTTCACTTTTCACTTTTCACTTTCATGCACTGGAGAAGGAAATGGCAATCCACTCCAGTGTTCTTGCCTGGAGAATCCCAGGGACGGGAGAGCCTGATAGGCTGCCATCTATGAGGCTGCACAGAGTCGGACACGACTGAAGTGACTTAGCAGCAGTAGCAGCAGCAAGCCAGAATCTGCCATGTCAGTTAAAAAAAAAAAAAAACTACCCTTGATCTCACCATCCTCAGTATCAGACCAAATTCCTTATCACTCACTTCAATATCTTATCAGCCTTGCCTAGCCTCAGCAATGATCCTCTCAGTTTAGCCAGAATCCACCCTTACCCTTATGGTCCTCTGAATAAGTTTCCGTCCGCTGACACTCACCCTTTTGTTGTTGTTCATTGCTTTTCAGTATCCCAGTCTCTCCTTGCAAATCCACGGACACACCTTGTCCCTTAGCTATAAATTCCAGCTTTGTCCCTGCTGGAGTCAGACTTGAGCTCAATCTCTCTCCCCTGTTATAAGACCCTGCTGTAGTACTCTTAGCTTGAATAAAGTTTTTCTTAGCACCTTTAGTAAGTGTTATAAATATTTTTTTAAAACATTTCCAAGTTATGTTACTAGAAATTACTCTCAAAGGAATATTTTTATACCTTTATTTTTATACTATATTCATTTGGGGGAACGGATTTTTAGAATTAAAACATTTCACACTGTTACCATACAAACAGAATACATCTTTTAAAATTATTTATATATTAAAAAAAGTGTAGTAATCAGAAAAGGATGTGTATATAGACATGTCAGTGATATACACACATACCCTCAGAGCTCCAAGAAAACATAATTCTTAGTAAACTATAAATTAAAACATTCAGCCTGCAAATAGTGAAATTTTTGGAATTAAGTTGCCAAACATCATAGATAATGAAATTTTAATTAAAAAATGTATACATAAAATATTTGGCCTTCAGACAAAATTGCTATTTAAATAAAGGTAGGTTAAGTCCTAAATCCTTCATTAAAAAAGGAAATACTCACTATCATGTAATAACCTATAATGGAAAAGAACCTAAAAAAGAATAGATATTTATCTGCATAACTAAATCACTCTGATATACATCTAGAACACAACATTGTAAATCAACTATATTTCCATAAAAATTTGCAAAGAAAGCTTTTAAAATACAAGGTTATATTTTTTTTTTTAAGATATTGGAAGGTATATACAAATTGAAACTAAAATAGAAAACAAAAATAAAACTTGCTGGAATAATAAAACAATATCTGCTTCTTGGAAAAAGTAAATCAGAAACATTGATACAACTGTGGCAAATCTGTTAAGGGGAAGAGGACGTTAATTCCAATAGTAGAAATGAAAAATGGAATGAGATTCTGAGAGGATAATATTCAAATCTGAGTGGAATTACTTTTGTTTCACGAAAAATCCAGTCAAGCAAACACCTGGGAAAAGAAAGAGGGAAAGGAATCAAAGAAAGAGGAAGAGAGACAGGGGAAGAAAGGAAGAAAAAGAAAGGAAGGGAGAAAGAAAGA
Source organism: Syncerus caffer (assembly GCA_902825105.1). Taxonomy (NCBI): domain Eukaryota; kingdom Metazoa; phylum Chordata; class Mammalia; order Artiodactyla; family Bovidae; genus Syncerus; species Syncerus caffer. The sequence goes on from CADEAB010000630.1 coordinate 64,065, forward strand.
AAAGTAAATGTCTCAACAGATGTTGTAAACTATCTGATAAAACAATTCTCTTTAAATTCAAAAATGGAAATAGAAATTTATTAAACCATATACTCATTGCCGTTGATGGTACTAAGAAAAAGAAAACCCATTTACACATCACTGTTTAGAAGCCCTGGCCAACAAAATAAGATTAGTTTAAAAAATTAAAAATATGCCATGTTATTTGTGAAAAGACAGCAGAAATAATTTTTAAAAAACATTTTATTTCTATAAATACTCATTTTACTTACAAGTTTTTTTTTTTTTTTTGCGCCATTAATATTAAATTTTATCTGAAAGAACAAAACAGACAAGGAATTTCACAAAGGACAATAACAAAATAGTAATCTTGACAAATATTCAATATATTTGTAAACAAAACAAGTGACATTGCCTTAAAGAAATATTGAGGTATCAAGAGAAAAACATAGAAAGATCCTGAAAGAACTCAACTCACTATTAAGTATCTTTTATTTGCAGGCACAGAAACTGATCAAGTTAATTCTAAGAAGCAAAATCCTGATGTTATTATCTCTTTTCAGTTCTGTGTGTGTGTGAAAATCTAGGAAATTAAGGCTGAAGAGAGGAAAGAAGAGGGTAGAGATTTAAAGTACCTTTCAGGAGGAGGAAGGAAAGTTATGACCAACCTAGATAGCATATTCAAAAGCAGAGACATTACTTTGCCAACAAAGGTTCATTCAGTCAAGGCTACAGTTTTTTCTGTGGTCATGTATGGATGTGAGTGTTGGACTGTGAAGAAGGCTGAGTGCCTAAGAATTGATGCTTTTGAACTGTGGTGTTGGAGAAGAGTCTTGAAAGTCCCTTGGACTGCAAGGATATCCAACCAGTCCATTCTGAAGGAGATCAGCCCTGGGATTTCTTTGTAAGGAAAGATGCTAAAGCTGAAAGTCCAGTACTTTGGCCACCTCATGCGAAGAGTTGACTCATTGGAAGACTGATGCTGGGAAAGATTGGGGGCAGGAGGAGAAGGGGATGACAGAGGATGAGATAGCTGGATGGCATCACGGACTCGATGGATGTGAGTCTGGGTGAACTCCAGGAGTTGGTGATGGACAGGGAGGCCTGGCATGCTGCAATTCATGGGGTCGCAAAGAGTCTGAGACGACTGAGCGACTGAACTAAACTGAACTGAAGGAGGAGGAGGAAAGGGAGAGGGCTGGAGAATTCACTGTGTGATTTTAACAGCATTAGTGAACCTCGAACAAGAGAGGTAGCAAGCCATGCAGGTCTAGAGGAAGAGCATTTCCAGAAGAACAGCAGTTGCCAAGTCTTTGGATTGGGAAGAAATGCAATTTGCTTGAGGAAAAGCAAGGCCAGTGTGGTCAAAAGCAGTGTACCAGTGAGGAAAATAGTAGAGAAGAATGACAGAGAATGGAAGAGAGAAGGTAGGGTCCATATCACTGGAACCTTTTTCAGTTCACTTCAGTTCAGTCGCTCAGTTGTGTGGGACTCTGCGACCCCATGAATTACAGCACACCATGCTTACCTGTAAAACACCAACTCCCGGAGTTCACACAAACTCATGTCCATCAAGTAGGTGACGTCATCCAGCCATCTCATCCTCTGTCATCCCCTTCTCCTCCTGCCTCCAATCACTCCCAGCAGTAGTTGGCAATAAATAACAACGTGTACTCCTTAGGAGCATACTTCAGAGCAAACAACAATAACAGTCTTGATAATACTAACCAACAATAAAAACACATAACTAAAATATTTCATATTTTTACTATAGAAATAGAATAAAGGAGATAAGTATACAAAGTCTGCACATTTAATTATACATAGTTTTCATCTGAGATCAGAACACACACACACACACACACACACACTTTCTGCTACTGCTAAGTCACTTCAGTCATGTCCAATTCTGTGCGACCCCATAGATAGAAGCCCACCAGGCTCCCCCATCCCTGGGATTCTGCAGGCAAGAACACTAGAGTGGGTTGCCATTTCCTTCTCCAATGTGTGAAAGTGAAAAGTGAAAGGGAAGTCAATCAGTTGTGTCCGACTCTTGGTGACCCCATGGACTGCAGCCTACCAGGCTCCTCCGTCCATGGGATTTTCCAGGCAAGAGTACTGGAGTGGGGTGCCATGGCCTTCTCTGTTCTACAACTAAAGAAAGTGGTTTAAGCTGACACTTAGCAAAGTGCTTTGGCCAAAGCAAACTAACTGGAAAGGCCTAGTAAAATATTCAAGGTGCAAATCAATCAATCAAGCATTGAGTCAATAAATACAATAGAATTTACACTCAGGAAATTACCTAAAATGCAGACAATAGACTCACTACAGCTTAGACATCTGTAGTCCTTCCTCTTCAGTTCTGAGAGGGATGCTAACCTCTTGGTGATTATCATTTTCCAGCATTTTGTGAAAGCTTCAGTTCAGTTCAGATCAGTTCAGTCGCTCAGTCGTATCCAACTCCTTGTGATCCCATGAACTGCAGCACGCCAGGCCTCCCTGTCCATCACCAACTCCCAGAGTTCATTCACACTCACGTCCATCGAGTCTGTGATGCCATCCAGCCATCTCATCCTCTCTTGTCTCCGTTTCCTCCTGCCCCCAATCCCTCCCAGCATCAGAGTCTTTTCTAATGATTCAACTTTTCGCATGAGGTGGCTAAAGTACTGGCATTTCAGCTTTAGCATCATTCCTTCCAAAGAACACGCAGGGCTGATCTCCTTTAGAATGGACCGGTTGGATCTCCTTGCAGTCCAAGGGACTCTCTAGAGTCTTCTCCAACACCACAGTTCAAAAGTATCAATTCTTTGGCACTCAGCTTTCTTCACAGTCCAACTCTCACATGCATACATGACCACTGGAAAAACCATAGCCTTGACTAAATGGATCTTTGTTGGCAAAGTAATGTCTTTGCTTTTGCATATGCTATCGAGGTTGGTCATAACTTTCCTTCCAAGGAGTAAGTGTCTTTTAATTTCATGGCTGCAATCACCATCTGAAGTGATTTTGGAGCCTCCCAAAAATAAAGTCTGACATTGTTTCCACTGTTTCCCCATCTATTTCCCATGAAGTGATGGGACCAGATGCCATGATCTTCGTTTTCTGAATGTTAAGTTTTAAGCCAACTTTTTCACTCTCCACTTTCACATTCATCAAGAGGCTTTTGAGTTTCTCTTCAGTTTCTGCCCTAAGGGTGGTGTCATGTGCATATCTGAGGTTATTGATATTTCTCCCAGCAGTCTTGATTCCAGTTTGTCCTTCTTCCAGCTCAGCGTTTCTCATGATGTACTCGGCATAAAAGTTAAATAAACAGGGTGACAATATACAGCCTTGACATACTCCTTTTCCTATTTGGAACCAGTCTGTTGTTCCATGTCCAGCTCTAACTGTTGCTTCCTGACCTGCATATAGGTTTCTCAAGAGGTAGGTAAGGTGGTCTGGTATTCCCATCTCTTTCAGAATTTTCCACAGTTTATTGTGATCCACGCAGTCAAAGGCTTTGGCATAGTCAATAAAGCAGAAATAGATGTTTTCCTGGAACTCTCTTGTTTTTTCAATGATCCAGAGGATGTTGGCAATTTGATCTCTTGTTCCTCTGCCTTTTGTAAAATCAGCTTGAACGTCTGGAAGTTCACAGTTCATGTATTGCTGAAGCCTGGCTTGGAGAATTTTGAGCATTACTTCACTAGCGTGTGAGATGAGTGCAATTGTGGGGTAGTTTGAGCATTCTTTGCCATTCCCTTTCTTTGGAACTGGAATGAAAACTGACTTTTCCAGTCCTGTGGCCACTGCTGAGTTCTCCAAATTTGCTAGCATATTGAGTGCAGGATTTTCACAGCATCATCTCTCAGGATTTGAAATAGCTCAACTGGAATTCCATCACCTCCACTAGCTTTGTTCAGAGTGATGTTTTCTAAGGCCCACTTGACTTCACATTCCAGGATGTCTGGCTCTAGGTGAGTGATCATACCATCATGACTATCTTGGTCTTGAAGAATGTTTTTGTACAGTTCTTCTGTGCATTCTTGCCACCTCTTCCTAATTTCTTCTTCTGTTAGGTCCATACCATTTCTGTCCTTTATTGAGCCCATCTTTGCATGAAATATTCCCTTGGTATCTCTAATTTTCTTGAAGAGATCTCTAGTTTTTCATTCTGTTGTTTCCCTCTATTTCTTTGAATTGATCTCCGAGGAAGGCTTTCTTATTTATTCTTGCTATTCTTTGGAACTCTGATTTCAGAGGCTTATATCATTCCTTTTCTCCTTTGTTTTTTGCTTCTCTTCCTTTCACAGCTAATTGTAAGGCCTCCTCAGACAGCCATTTTTCTTTTTTGCATTTCTTTTCCATGGGGATGGTCTTGATCCCTGTCTCCTGTACAATGTCACGAACCTCAGTCCACAGTTCATCAGACACTCTATGAACGGCTGCGATGGCCCACAATCACGGGAGGCTGCAATGGCACAGAAACACAGGGGACTGCTATGGTGCACAAGGGTGGCCAAGAGGAGCTACCCAATGTCCGAGGTCAGGGGCAGAAGCTGGGAAGACCCCATGCCTGAAGGGCGGAGGCCAAGAGAAGCTATCCCACATCGAGGTCAGGGGCAGCGGCCGGGAGGAGCTACCCCCCAACCCAGGTCAAGGGCAGAGGCCGGAAGTGCCAGGCTGCAATAGTGCAGGAGCAGCAGAGTGTAGCTACTTATCATGCAAGGTCAGGGGCAGCAGACGGGAGGAGCTATCCCCCACCCGAGGCCAGGGGTGGCGGCCAAGAGGAGCAACCCCATGTCCAAGGAGCAGTGGCTGCACTGGTGCAGGAGGACCTAGAGGAGCTACTCCACTTTCAAGGTCAGGAAGGGCAGCTGTAAGGAGACACCCCTCCTCCAAGGTAAGGAGCAGTGGCTGTGCTTTGCTGGAGCAGCCTTGAAGCTGCTCAACGTCCAAGGTAAGAAAAACCCAAGTAAGATGGTAGGTGTTGCAAAAGGGCATCAGAGGGCAGACACATTGAAACCATAATCACAGGAAACTAGTGAATCTAATCACACTAGGACCACAGCCTTGTCTAACTCAATGTGAAAGCTTAGAGAATTTAAATAGATTGAGGAGGTCGGGGGTGGGGGGGGTGGGGGAAGAGTGGAGAGATAAAGAAGAGGAGAAAGAAAGAGGAAACGGAGAGATTTCTCCTGGCATAGGTCTACAGCCAGGATCACAGTGTCCTTGAAAGCTGCACAGAAATTGCTAGGTATCTGTGCCAGAAGTGGAGAAGGGATAGCATTAAAACATGCCTAGGAAGACTGAACTCCAGGAACCCACAGAGGCAGTCAGTGTGCTGATGTACAGGAACCAATACTTAGCGGGTACTCCACAGGTTTGTCAAAGAGCCCCTGGAGACCACAAGAAAAAAGGTTTCCACAAGTATAATCACAGATTAGATAGTTGGGTAGATAAGAGGAAGGAGAACAACTCTATTACCTGAAAACTACTGAAATAAACAAGACAATTCCTGCACCTCAGACTGTGTCAAATAAGACCAAAACTCAGTATGAGATTGATAAAGTGGGATATTACACACACAGAGAAATAACTGTTAACTCTAACACATTTGTGTCCAAGGCAAAGATAAGATGCAAAACTGAAATCTTCACATGTTCAACTAGGGTAAGACACATGTAACTGGAAAAGGTAAGGAAAAGTTCTATAAAGGGTTTATTCACCCTGTACCATTTTTATCCACTACATTTACTATTCTTGGACAACTCCATTGTAGCTTAAGGATAAGACAACCAAATTTAGCCCAATTAATAAACTGAACAAATTCCCTGTGTTTAAGCATTTTCAGTTAAAACTATGGGTCCAGGACAAATCAAACTGCACGTCAAGACATTTTTTCCTTGGGAATCTTAACTTGCTTTACTGTTGTGACTGAGACAGATATGGTTACTTCACTCTGACTAAAGGCCAGCCAAATGGGAAAGGGGACAGGATGAATCAATTCTCCTCTTGATCACTCAGCAGGCCATGGGAACCAGGCCTCATTCTATTAACTATCTCTGCTTCTCCAACTGCAGTCAATGATACACAGGGCCTCCTTGATGCTTCCAGGGGCCCCTCATGAAACACAGGCATTGTAATGGTTGGCATCCTTGAGATGTCCCTGGGCTAGATAAAGACACTCTGAGACAGTGTTCGTTCTGACTTGGCCCCATGCCTGGAGTGAATGTATGCCTCTTCCTCAACTGGGACAAGAAGCCTTGGCCCTCCACTGACTAAATCCTGTGTCTGTTCCAAACTCACATCACAGCGTCTCCATGAACTTCTCCACATCAGGCTTTCAGAGCCAGGTTCTTAGATCAGCACAACAGAGGCACTTTGGAGAGTTCAGTAGCGCACGGGACCATACCATAAGAAAGCCATTCCAATCTGTCTGTATAGTAAATACTGAGATCTTCAAGGCACGAAAACAGTTGAAAATTACATTGCAAAAACACTCTACAGATTATATGTATAGTAGAGCTTTCGAACTTACAAATAACTTGAAATACCAGAATAGGTTGTTACTTTTCCTCTCTCCCACTTTGTCATTCTCTCTCTCTCACACACATGCACACATACATTTTATGTGTTAAGACAATTATATGACAAACAGGTAATATATTTTTAAATAGTATCTCAACATTCAGATCAAACAAAACTATACTTCATGAATTAAAAAAAATAAATTACCCATTGGTTTCACTATATTTGATACTATTGAATAATGCTCTAATTTGGATTTTTTTTTCTTTTTAATGGAGTTTTTAACTTTGAAATACATGCTTCAGTCTTACTGAAATAATTAACGGGTCATGTCCAACTCTTAGCAACCCCATGGACTGTGGTCCACCAGGCTCCTCTGTCCGTGGGAGTTTCCAGGCAAGAAAACTGGAGTGGGGTGCCATTGCCTTCTCCAATTCTAATATGCAGGTACATTCAAATGCTTTTTCAAAGTGATTGAAGCAATGTGTATTTCCACTAACAGTACTGGCATTTCCATTTCTACCAAATATTTGGCACTGTCAGTCTGTTTCATCATATAACTGATCAGGACTCTGCAGGGCTTTCCCAGGGACAGACCACACCCTACCTCCCACCAATGTACTCTGTCTCTTATTTGTAGAAAAATTTAGGTCCTAGACATTCCATGTCTTTCAAAGAAAAAAATTAATTAGAAGTGAAAAACTGCAGAAACAAGAAAAAATCAAGTAAGACAACCAATAATTTGTTATTGTGCAGTCGTGTTCACTCTTTGCGACCACATGGACTGTACCACAACAGGCTTCTCTGTCCTTCACCATCTTCTGGGGCTTGCTCAAGCTCAAGTCCATTGAGTCTGTGATGCCCTCCAACCATCTTGTTCACTTTCATACCCTTCTCATCCTGCCTTCAATCTTTTCTAGTATTAGAGCATATTCTAATAAGCCAGCTCTTCTCATAAGGTGGCCAAAGTATTGGAGATTCACTTTCAGCATCAGTCCTTCCAGTGAATACTCAGAGTTGATTTCCTGTAGGACTGACTGGCTTGATCTCCCTGCAGTCTAAGGGACTCTCAAGAGTCTTCTCCAATACCACAATTCAAAAGCATCAATTATTTGGTCTCAGCCTTCTTTATGGTCCAAGATGAACCACAGATCAAATTGCCAACATCCACTGGATCATGGAAAAAGCAAGAGAGCTCCAGAAAAACATCTATTTCTGCTTTATTGACTATGCCAAAGCCTTTGACTGTGTGGATCACAATAAACTCTGGAAAATTCTTCAAGAGATGGGAATACCTGATCTGCCTCTTGAGAAATTTGTATGCCGGTCAGGAAGCAAGAGGTAGAACTGGACATGGAACAACAGACTGGTTGCAAATAGGAAAAGGAGTACGTCAAGGCTGTATATTGTCAGCCTGTTTATTTAACTTATATGCCGAGTACATCATAAGAAATGCTGGACTGAAAGAAACACAAGCTGGAATCAAGATTGCTGGAGAAATGTCAATAACCTCAGATATGCATATGACACCACCCTTATAGCAGAAACTGAAGAGGAACTCAAAAGCCTCTTGATGAAAGTGAAAGTGGAGAATGAAAAAATTGGCTTAAAGCTCAACATTCAGAAAACAAAGATCATGGCATCTGGTCCCATCACTTCATGGGAAATAGATGGGGAAACAGTGGAAACAGTGTCAGACTTTATTTTTCTGGGCTCCAAGATCACTGTGGGTGGTGACTGAAGAGGAACTCAAAAGCCTCTTGATGAAAGTGAAAGTGGAGAGTGAAAAAATTGGCTTAAAGCTCAACATTCAGAAAACAAAGATCATGGCATCTGGTCCCATCACTTCATGGGAAATAGATGGGGAAACAGTGTCAGACTTTATTTTTCTGGGCTCCAAGATCACTGTGGGTGGTGACTGCAGCCATGAAATTAAAAGATGCTTGCTCCTTGGAAGGAAAATTATGACCAACCTAGATAGCATATGCAAAAGCACAGACATTTCTTAGCCAACAAAGTTCGTCTAGTCAAGGCTATAGTTTTTCCTGTGGTCATGTATGGATGTGAGAGTTGGACTGTGAAGAAAGCTGAATGCCAAAGAATTGATGCTTTTGAACTGTGGTATTGGAGAAGACTCTAGAGAGTCCCTTGGAATGTAAGGAGATCAGCCCTGGGATTTCTTTGGAAGGAATGATGCTAAAGCTGAAACTCCAGTACTTTGGCCACCTCATGCGAAGAGTTGACTCATTGGAAAAGACTCTGATGCTGGGAGTGATTGGGGGCAAGAGGAGAAGGGGATGACAGAGGATGAGATGGCTGGATGGCATCACTGACTCGATGGATGTTAGTCTGGGTGAACTCCAGGGGTTGGTGATGGACAGGGAGGCCTGGCGTGCTGAGATTCATGGGGTCGCAAAGAGTCTGACACGACTGAGGGACTGGTCTGATCTGATCTCATATCCATACTTGACTAGTGGAAGAACCATAGCCTTGACTACACGGACCTTTGTTGGTGAAGTAGTGTCTCTGCTTTTTAATATGGTGTCTAGGTTTGTCACAGCTTTTCTTCCAAGGAGCAAGTATGAAATCTCACGAGAACTTGGGATCACCAGTGCAGTTTCCCAGGGAGTCCAGAAAGGCGGGGATGGCATGCAGAAAGGGGGAACGGTGGTGCCTGTGGCCACGCCTGCCGGGAGCCGGCGAGAGACATTCCACTCGTGACAAAGGTCATGAGGAAGGAGGCTTGGCATACGCAAAGGCGGGATCGAGCCTCGGGAGTGCCCCCGGATATTCTCGAGCATCTACCCCCAAAAACCAGAGTCTGCCTACTTTATTGCTTTGTGCTCTCACCTCTGACTTTACTGGGGGCTGTCCCCCACCACCATCTCACTCTCTCTGTCAAAGAGCTAACTTACAGTTCCAATTAATAAAGTTCCTGGGCAATTAGGAGTGTTTAAATCCAAGCCCCTCAGATGGCTCTCTTACTCGTCTGACAAGTTTACCCGGACACCTACAGCTATGCATATGATTGTTTACAGTCTCCCAGCCTTGAGAGGCACAGGAAGCTTAAGATATTCAAATAGCTTAGAGCCTCTCAGAGAGTTAGAAACTGTTAGAATAAAACTAGTAAAAGATTTCATTGATGAGCCAATGTTTGTTGCCAAGTTTTCACATCCTCTGAATTGTATCCTTGAATGTGTATTAATTAATATAGTTGGTACATAGAAAAAATAAGTAGTGGCCTTGGTGTTAGTAACTTTAGACCCTTAAGGTAATAAAATCTTTCCTTTGTAAACCCATTTCACATCCGCCCTATAGAAATGTAATCTTATCTTCGGAAGATGGCGCCAAACCTTAGAGAAAATAAGTCTTTGTTGATAAGTTCTTGTCAAGAGTCATAAAATGTTAATAGGCATTCTGGCCAGAAGATGATGTAAATCACCTAAACCATTTGTATACGATAAATTTGCAAGAAACCCTGGTTTTTGATAAGCATCAAAGACTACTTTGCATTCCCTATTATCCTCTATGTGTAACTTAGGGTATATAAGCCCCCGTTGAAAATAAAGCTACGGGCCTTGCTCACCAACGCTTGGTCTCCCCATGTCATTCTTCCCTTTACCTTCTAGCTGAGTCTCCATCTGGAACGTGGAACCCACCATGCTTACTAATTATGCCTGGGCTTCTAAGACCCACTCGAGAAGGTGTCTAAGGTGGGGCACCTTCCGCTATTCGAGAGGGCGCCTGCGGCCTACGTAAGTGGTGCAAACTTCTTGTCTTGAAGTTTTATTGGTCTCCCGCGTAAACCAAGCTACTCAGCTTCTTTTCTCCACTGAATTTTCCTACTGAGCTATCCTCATTCTATTACTCTTATATCTCTGAATAAATAAATAAATAGGTCGCCTACTCCATCTCCCCTTCGAATACCCTGGATCAGCCGGGGCTGGACCTCGGCACACGCCCACTGGAATCGCGTGGGGAGGGGAGAAGCATTAGGGTGTGGTAGTGCTGGCAGGGGGTGGTGTGGGCGGGTGGTGTGGGGGTGTGAGGTGGGGTGGGTGTTGTGTGGGGTGTGGTGGGGTTGGGGGGTGGGTTGGGTGTCAGGGTGTGGGGTGGGGTTAGTGATTGGGTGGAGGGGTGGGGTGGGGTGATTGGGGGGCCGGTGGAGTGGGGGTGGGGGTAGGGTTGTGGGATGGGGTGGGTGTATGGGTTTGGGGTAGGGGTGGCATAGTGGAAGTGGGAAGAGGCCCTTGTAGCTGGATGTCCAAGGGGTGCTTGGGGGCACAGGTAGATAGGTGCACACAGAAAGCTACAGAGATAGGAAGAACAGGACGTCCATAAGCTATAGGGGGAGCACAGAGGGGTTATGTGGTGCTTGTGACCACTCCCACTGGACTGGCTGGGGAAGAGCTTTTTGTTGTGGGTGAGGGGTAGGACAAGGTGGTGGTAGGGTGCAGGTTGGGCAGGGTAGGAGTAGTGTGGGGGTAGGGGCTGGGTCATGGCGGGCTGGGTATATGTGAGGGATGGGGGTGTGGCAGGTGGGGGTGCGGTGGGTGTGTTTGGGTGTGGCTGATGTGGGTTGGGGGCATGGTGGGGTGTGGGTGGGGGTAGGGTTGTGGGGTGGGGTTGGTGTGGGGGATGCGGTAGAGTGGGGGTAGGGTTGTGGGGTTGGGTGGGGGCAGGGGCATGGGGTGGGGGTGGGGAAGGGGAATTGCGAAGAGACCCTTGTAGCTGGGTGTCCAAAGGATGCTTGGCGGCACAGTAGACAGGTGCACACAGAAAGCTACAGATAGGAAGAAAAGGCAGCCTCACTCAGAATGTTGTGGTCCCTAAGGGGTGGTAGGCTAGCAACAGGGACAAAATATTGACAAGGAATGACCTAGATAGGTGCACACCGAGAAAGCAGTTCTCCAAGTCAGCTGAGCCCAGAGGCCCTTGTTTTCTGGTCCCCTGAAGGAATGCACAGGCAATGGATCAGGTCAACGTGACTGGTACTGTGAAGCTCTGCAAGGTGATGGGAGAATGCAGAACGCAGGTGCATGTCACTCAGCTGTCCAGGGTGAGCACTTCCAACCTAGCCCAATGTTCTGCAGGTCGGTCCCTGTCATGATCAAATGCCATGATTTTGTAACCTTTGAGGATAAGTCACAGAGTTAGAAGTGCAACAGGACGTGATCCATGAGCAACTGAAAGAAAACAACCAGGACAAAGGAAGTTGGGTGCTTACCAAAATTCATGTGCCTGGAGAAGAAGCAGGTACTTCTGGATACCTCTCAGGGATGTTACTGTGTACACACATATGTGTGTTCATATGTGTGCACAGAAGCGCCTGCCAATATGCTTGTGAGTATGATCTGTTGGAACTGACCTAGCCAGGTGATCTTAGTTGGATAGCAAAAACAGGACGGTCATAGTGAAAGGTACATAGATTCTGGCCCGCAGAAGCACTGAAGTCAAGATCACCATTATCTCACTGAGCGAGGAAGTTCTAAGTGGAATCACAGTGGTGCACCCAAGATGCCTGGCAGAAACAAGAGGCAGAATGAAAATGCCTGAGGGTGACCAGTGAGAGTGCAGAAGAGCTGAGACACAGAACAGGCTGCAATCCCAGACACAGAAGCCACAGTGGGTTATCCACAGCCCCTTGTACACCCAGCTACAAGAGTCTTTCTGTCCTTTTCAAGTGCTAGGCATTATTTCCCTGACGTTGCCATGAGCATGAGCAAACCTTGCCTTTTTTGTGAGGTTTCAGAGATGTACCATCACTGCAGTATAAGCACCTGCTACCTGCAGAGTCTTCCAGTTTGAAACATCACTCTTTGCAGAATGTGTATATTGGGTATGAGGACTATAGAATGGATGGCTTAGCTTGATCCTCTTGCTGCTCCCAGAAACATAGGCTCAGGTGACCGGGCAGGCTGGTATGTGTTCTCATATGGTGAACTTAACCACTTTGAAAGGGTTTTAACAGGGTAAATGGGCAGAAAAGCATATTTCCATGACCTCTGAGTCGTGGAACTTAACATTGAGATGTCCTTAGCATCTCAGTGGCAGGCGTTCAAACAAGTTTCAGTAAGTTTCCTCATGCCAGCAGAGCATGCCCCATTTCTCCCTCTGTGCAAAGTGTAGCTAAGCCACCACAGGCCTGTGCAGCGTTCACATCTGTCCAGTGAGAGAGGGAGGGTAACCCATGCCCTTCGGCAGTTCAGCAGTGACCGCCCACTGTTTGCTTTCAAGTTTGAGAAAGCACTCTCCGAACGTGAAAAAGTCTGATCTCCCGTTGGTGCAAACTCACTCAGGAGTAGAAGGGCTTGCCTTCACACCAAGGATAACAGTCTTTTATGAATGCTGGTGTCCAGAGAGTGGCAAAGGACAACCACACCACATAGAGAGATGGAGACACACAGACACCAGCCCCTGGTACACACAGGGAAGGACTGCCCAAAACAGTGCTATTCCAGAAGCAGAGATAAAGAGACACAGAACAAGCTCTGTACCCTAAGGCTCTGGTGTCCCTCAACAGTGGAGATCAACTGTAGCAAATGGTGGAGTTTTTCCCTACTTCCCTAGCATCTGGACAGCAACAGGCTCTCTGTTTCATGGAGAAAAGTATCCAGCCACTTGGCATCCCTGTGTATCATTTGGATGCTCAGGGAGAGCTCCTAATTACTGACGGGCTGTGGGACACAGGAGTGTGCTGTTTAGATTGCGAGCAGGAACCCGTGGTTGGAATTTCCAGAGCCAGGTCAATGACAGTGCCTAGGGTAGCATCAGAGGCAAAACCCGATACCTCCCTGGAGCAGAATGTGGCCACGTTGGGTCGCTGGAGCCCAGTAACTGTGGACGATGACCTCCGGTCTAGGCACGTGTCCATAAGGGTGCCGCTCCCTACCCTTCAGCCATTGGTCTAGATTGGGGCCAGCAGCCTGTGCGTGGCTCACAGCCTAGAGCCCCACTATATGGCTGATCCCCCAGGGCCGTTCACCCTGCCCTTGGCTGTCTGCCACCCTTTTCTTCAGCCTCAGGCCACCCCTCCACTAGCTCCCGCCTCCCAAGCATCACCCTCACTCCCCACCCCCAAAAAGCTAGTGGGCCCCACAGGTTTACTGAAGCCTGGGCCGCCATTGTGCACTGCTTGCTGTGCTATTATGTCCCGTCCCTTTGCATCTGCGCCAGCTCGGGGTCATGGCCAGGGCCAAGAGGAGCATGTGAGGTGATCAGAGGAAGGTGGGAGCATCCCAGGACCCCAGACCTTCTCATTTGTCAGCCCAGGTGCTCATGGGACAGGGGCCCTGTGATCTGCCGTCGTGATTCTGTGGGCGACTGGGACCTTGCAGGCGCCAGTTTTCACGTCAGGCGAAAAGGCCACCCTCTTCAGGGTGGAGGTGGTGGAGGACGGCAAGGCACTGGTGGATGGAGACATGGTGGGGATCGGGCAGGAGTTGCAGCTGCTGGCGGATGACATCATGGGGGAGCTGGAGGTTGTAGCGGATGAGGAGAGGGAAGGAACCGGGGTCCTCCCAGGAGCTAGAGAAGACGTTGGAGGATCAGGGCCAGGAAAGGCCTGGAGGCCAGAGTGAGTGTCTGGCGCTAGATGCGCTGCAGGCACTGGCTGCCTTGCAGGTGGAACTGAGCTCTGAACATGAGAAAAACCACAGGGCCTACATAAGATCCATGTGCAAGAGCCATCAGAGGAGGAAGCGTCACTTGGTTCAGAGGAGTGCCATCCCCCAGAGTATCCCTGGATTCTGGGCTAAAGCTGTATCCCTTCTGATGCTCCTTGGGGTCCGCTGCTCAGGACGAGGAGGAGGAGCAGGAGCAGGAGGAGGGGTGGGAGTGAGGGCACAGGAAGGGCACTGGATGCCCCTGAAGGAAGTGTGGTCCTGGGCAATTGTCAGGCTCCAAAGGCACAGCCCAGTAGGGTCTGGGCAGGGCCACACCTAAGTGTTGCAGTCATGACTTTGAGTGTCTCTTTCTGGCCTGCATCTGAGGAGGAGCAGCACCCAAGACCTCTAAGTAAGGAATGACCAGAGACAGTATACCATATCAGCCTTGGCAAATAGATATTGTTGTAAATATGGCAGTTCCTGTGAAATAGCTGAGACATAGGAGTCACACACACACACACACACATACACACACACACACACACACACACACTCACAAACCAACCCCTTTGCTTTCAAACATGGTTTGTCACGACTAAAAGTATGACCGTGTAAGCAGTGACATGCATACACAGGTCTGGAGAACAGTAGTGGTCAGAAATAGCCCCTGCTTAGGGAATTCAGACCACTCAGATGCAGAACACCACAAGGAACCCAGAGTCATGAGCATGTCTGATGGTATGAAGGGCCTGAGGACGTCAGTGGTGGCCAGGCAAGCGGAAGTGCCCAGCATCCCTGCAGATGGCTGTTCCAGTGTCCTTCTCCCACCCCAGACGAGTGCTGAAGCTCCTGACTCTTCTTGGCCTGGCATGTGGCCTGAATGGTTCCTTGACCTAAAGCAGCTTATGAACCACCCTCAGTTTCCATCATGATCAGCGACCAAGATAAGGACTTTCTCAGCTACATGATCGACTTGAAGGATAGTGAGGGAGACTGAGGACAACTGGGTATGGGACCTGGTGGGCAGTGGGAGTATCGTGTTATGCATGTTCCTGCCCTGTGAGAGTTTGGAGAGGCATTGTGGAAGCTGTTAATGCCTGCCTGGGAGGCAATTTGAGGCCCTTGGAAGCTTGCATCTTTTCCCTCCTCCCTATCCTGGCAGGTGCAGGTGAGGAGACATCCATGGTTCTGCTGCAAGCTTATCTTTTCCTTTCAGGACAACCCCTACTTCTTGAACACGGTGATCACTAAGAAGTATTACCTTGACATCATGGGTAAAACATGGCTCCTGGGATGATGAGTGTGGCTGTGCAAGGCGTGCATGATCAACCTGTGGGATCCACTCCAGTCTCCCCTGTCTTTTTGCAGGGCATAGGGCACATCGTTTTACTCCAGTCCACAGGTTCTGGGACTTTGAACGGGGAGCACCCAGCTGAAGGCTGGACACCAGGATCCTTAAATTTCTCCACTGGTTGTCAGGCCACAACTGCCCAGAACTGAACAGGATTGCTGAAGTGGGGATACTTTGGGCCTGTGCACAGTTGGCGATTGATGTTGGAGTTCTTGGCTGCTCACAGGAGGCTTCAGGGATTGGTCAGCCCCGGGCTGACCTTGCTCGTGTTGCCAGAAGATCATCGGCAAAGATGTGTGGGACAATCTCCTGCAGTACTACTCCAGGGAGGAAGGTTCCTCCATGAGAGGTAACTGATGGAAACACATGTGGTGAAGGGGTCTGGAGGTGCGCTGAGAAGGGACAGCCGTGTAGTAACCATGACACTGTCCTTTCTCAAATGGGGATCCTCAGGCTCATGCAAGCTGGCTGTGGAGCCTGAATTTGGGCCATGCATGTAGCAGGTGGCCTCCTGAGACTGGGGTCTTAAGGATTCAGCGTGTCTGTGAGTGAAGCAAGTCTCCCTCAAATCAGCTGTGGTTGCAGTGCAAGAGTCCTAGGTGATACTACTAGAGGCAGGATGAATTAAGTATCTGTCAGAATCATCCTTATGTGGGTCCTGCCATCCCCTGGCCTCCTGCTGCTCACTGAGGTGAGATTGCCTGGGCCCTTCACTCCCGCCCTTTACCCTGGGAAGGCCTATCATTGAAAGGGTGTCCTCTCTGGGGTCCCAGTGCACCTGTGTGCTGACTTTGGGATCTTCTGTGAATTTCCACATCCACCACTCGGCATCTGACCATGACCAGACATGTTGTGCTGGAAGCGGCTTCAGGCTGCCTTGGGAAAATACTGGAGATTGGGGAGGAGGTGGACAGGGGGACCCAAGGGCAGGACACGGTGTCTACTGACACCACCTTCGACATTGCTGAACACGAGCATCTTCAGCTCCTGAAATATCTGTGTTCCTTGTTTGCGTTTGTGCCCCATGCTGAGCATGTGTGTGTATACATGCATGTGCCTGTGTCATCTGTGTTTATGTGGATGTGCGTGTGTGTGTGTTTCAGTCCTGATGGGTATTCCTTTTTTCCTCTGGGGTCTTGCCCCTGGCTTTGGGGGCCTGAGGGGCAAAGGTGTGTGTCTACATCTGAGGGTGGTTTCTTACAGTCTTGCTGTGTAGGGCAGATGCAGAGGTGAAGCCGACAGGAGAGGAGGTACCAAGGAACCAGAAGAGGAGGCAGGGGACATCCCCAGTCTAAGGGTGATTGGTTACCATATTTTCGTAGTGACCCTGTTCGGGATGGGAATGAGGAAATGATGGCCAGTGATAACTCCGGATCATGGCTCCAGAAATATATAATTATACCAAATACAAAACACGCTCACCATTTCAACCGTGTTGTTGTGTGTGTTTGGACCGGAAAGAGGGGGTCCATGGTCTGAGATTCACCCAGGGCAAATCAGGTGGGGTGGGGCTTTGAAACCACTGCCTATGGAACCCTCGGCTGTGGAAATGGTGCACGTGGTGACAGCATGACCCAGGATGGTGAGAAGGCTAAGGTCCTGCGGAGATGGGCACAGACCCAAAGGAGAAAGAGACACAGATGGCCTGCTGCACTGGAGACTTTTTCCACGTGCATGAGAAGGAGACCCGTGAAGGTCCTTGAACAGTGCAACACATCAGCCAGCACGCTCCCTTCCTGAAGGTGGCACACACTGGCACGTGGCGACACAAAACATGAGATGTGCTAAAGTAATCTGTATGTTCAAAACCACAGGCATCATAAGAGAGACAGGGTATGAGTGTGGCATCCCTCCAGGCACTTCCAGGCTCCCTGGCAGTGCAGAAAGGCGAGAAAAGTGCAGAAGTGGGTGTACACATGTGCCCCTCTGTCAGGATGTGTCTGTGAGGGAGGGAACAGGGAGGAAGCAAGTATGGTGGGCTAAATGCATGTTCCAAGACACCTCAGGAGAGGGAGAAAGGGAAGGCCCTGGGAGCAGTTTGAGCTTGCTGGTTTTTAGGGATTAGGGGCTAAGCAATGGAGGCCCTGCCAAAGATACCCCATGGCTTGTGCTGAAAGTCCTGATGTGCATTCCTTTTTTCCTCTGAGGTCTTGCCCCTGGCTTTGGGGGACTGAGGGGCAAAGGTGTGCATCTGCACCTGAGGGAGGTTTCTTACAGTCTTGCTGAAGCAGAATCTCTGATTTTGTCATAGGGGATCTGAACCAGGTGACACTTAGAGGGGCCCTGCCTTCCAGCTGACTGGCTTGGAAGCCCCTGGGCCCAACCAGGTCTGGCTCCCTTGGCATGTGGGCTTTGCAGACAAGCAGGGATGCCTGACTGTAGAGAGTCCTACCTGGGCCTAACGAGAACAACTGAAAGAGAGTCTTGGCATTTACCAAATTAGTGAAACCAGGGTGGTTCAAGCCCTCTTGGTGCATTTGAGACAGAAAAAGCTGCTTTCTGCCCAAGGGAGGCATGAGCTGTGGGCCCAGAATGGGCAGGTTTCCCAGAGAATCATCTGGTCAGGGACTCTGTGTGTCTGTGTAGTGTTAAAAAGAAGAGACAAGGTGTAGGGATGCTACTTTACATTTATGGCCTTAGGCCTTGTATCAGAAGAGACCCTGTATCCATGTGCACCTTCTTCAGTTTCTTGGGGCTCTTGGAGGCTCAAGCATCTCTTTGGCCTTTTCTGGCTGCATGGAGATAGCACTTAGGGGCACAGGTAGACAGGTGCACACAGAAAGCTACACAGATAGGAAGAACGGGCGGCCTCACTCAGAATGTTGTGTGCCCTTAGGGGTGGTAGGCAAGCAACAGGGGCACAACATTGACAAGGAATTACCTAGATAGGTGCATACCAAAAAGCAGTTCAAGTCACCTGAGCCCAGAGGTCCTTGTTTTCTGGTCATCTGAAGGAATGCACAGGCAATGGATCAGACTAACGTGACTGGTACCATGAACCTGTGCAAATGATGGGAGAATGAAGAACGCAGGTGCATGTCACTCAGCTGTCCAGGGCAAGCGTTTCCAACCCTGCAGGTCGGTCCCTGTCATGATCAAATGCCAAGATTTTGTAACCTTTGAGGACAAGCCACAGAGTTAGAAGTGCAACCTGACATGATCAATGACCAAGTGAAAGAAAACAATCAGGACAAAAAAAGTTGGTGTTTACCAAAATTCATGTTCCTGGAAAAGAAAGCTTGTAATTCTGCATATATGCAAGTTTCCTCTCAGGGATGTTACTGTGTACACACACATGTGTGTGCACATGTGCGCCCATACATGCGTGCCAGTATGCTTGTGAGTATGAGCTGTTGGAACTGACCTAGCCAGGTGATGGAAGTTGGATAGCAAAAACAGGAAGGTCTTAGGGAAAGGTGTATAGACTCTGTCCAGCAGAAACAGTGAAGCCAGGGAATTGATAGCTGTTATCTCACTGGGCGAACAAGTTCTAAGTGGAATCGCAGTAGTGCACTCAGGATGCTTAGCAGAAAGAAGAGGCAGGAGGGAAGAGCCTGAGGAGTGTGCAGAGGAAAGTCCACTACACCTGCAGTTTATGAAAAGTCAAAAATGTACCTGATGAGCTGGAAGGAGAAACTACCTAATTAATTGAGTTATTTAGCTAAGGAGATTTCCAGCCAAACAGCCAAAAGTGCTGCCTGGTTTCCTTTTGCTGCCTATAGTAAAATATGAAGGGAAATAAGAATAAGAAAAGAAAAAAAAAAAAAGCTTTAAGAGAAAGACTTAAAAAATGACAAAGGACTTGCTGATTTGGAAATTTTCCAGTCTTTTAAGATTACAAAGATGCTAACATTAATGGCTCTCAAGCAAAGATCATATCCAGGGCATTAGGGAAAGGTGGCCTAAATATAACATTGTACATCACCTACACATCAGTTATTCATATATATATATTTTTTTTTTTTAATTAACTTGGTCTAAAGATGAGTGTGACAGTAAAATTCTATGTTAAGCCTCAGAAAGGTGGAAGGGGATGCTTCATGGCATTATTTAATCAGGCCAATGCCTTCCAAAGAGTTTAGGGGTGTCACTCAGAGATCATTTCAGCACACAATAGGACTTCTACCAAGTTACAGGGTGTTATCCCTCAGCTATCTCAGCAGAAAACCAAGACAGAGTAGACCCTTATTATGAAGACATGTGTGACTGTGGCTTTGGAGTGGAGCGCTTTGGTAAGAACACCAGTAATATTATCAGGAGACACACCAAGATTTTAAGATAACATATTTAAGTTCAACTTGGACTGAAAGAACCAGCAATAGTACAAAATAAAAGAGCTCTGGACTTCTACCTCTGACAAGCAGGAAGCAGGCTAGGCAGACTGTTTCACTGTAATCATACCCACCTTTCATGCAAGCAATCATGTCAGAGGGCAGAATTAAAAATTCAGAGACTGAAGCCTAGGAAGTTTCCAGGTCTTAAATCCTAATCAAAGGACTGCCAACAAGAACCCGTGGGATTTCAGAACTACTACTATAGACTCCCATCTCACCTCCCCTTTCTGGAACAGGAGTGTCTATCAAGGTTATCTATGCTTGACTCAGCACTGTATGTTGGCTGTGAAAGTGAGCAGATTAACTCATCTCTTGTTCACAGATCATCAGGTCTAGAGGAACTACACTTGTATAATTTGAACTGATGTGTTGGAGAAGACTTGAGAGTCTCTTGGACTGCAAGGAGATCAAATTAGTCAATCCTAAAGTAAATCAGTCCTGCATATTCTTTGGAAGGGCTGATGCTGAAGCTGAAGTTCCATTACTTTGGCTACCTGATGCAAATAACTAACTCATTGGAAAAGACCCTGATGCGGGAAAGATTGAAGGCAGGAGGAGAAGGGGACAACCGAGGATGAGATGTTTGGATGGCATCAGCAACACAATGGACTTAATTTTGAGCAAACTCCTGGAGTTGATGATGAACAGGGAAGCCTGGCATGCTGCAGTCCATGGGGTCATGAAGGGTAGGACACAACTGAGCAACTGAATACTTGAGATACTGTACAACTGGACCCTGATCCATATCTAGACCTGACTTAGATGACAAGGTTCTGAAATTCAAGTTAATGCTGTAATGGATAAAATCTGTGAAAGCATTGTCAGGAAAATGCATTTTGGACATACAGATATGTAAACAATTTGTGGGCATGTGTGTACCACTTGGTTTTAAATTATGTCCATTAATCCTTTCCATCAAGGGTGGACCTTATACTCCCCTTCACATGTGGGCTGGATTTAGTGGCTCACTTGTAGTGTTAGAATATTGTAGAAATGAAAATGAAGTGTCTGAGACTCGGCCATAAAAGGAACTGCATCCTCCTTTCTCATCCCCTTGGATCACTCTCTCTAGAAGCCAGTTTAGTCGTATCTTGAGAACACTCAAGTAGCCCAGTAAAGAAGCCCACGAGAAAGAACTGAGGCCTTCTCCCAACAGCCAGCAAGGAAACTGGTTTCAACAGCGATGTGAGTAAGCCATCTTGGAAGGAAATCCACCAGCTCATGTCAAGGCTTCAGGTGACAGCAATCTCATGAAACCCTGAGCCAGAACAATCAGATGAATTATTCCTGGATTCCCAACTTTCAGCAGCAGTATGAGATAATATTGTTTTAAGCCGTTAGTTTGGGGTAATTTGTTATGCTGCAGTAGTTCATTAATGCACTGCCAACATTGGGCAATGACTTTATCCAGGGGTGCCTGTCCATTTAGTCCAATCGAAGCCAGAATCTGCTATGTCAGTTTAGTAAAGATACCCTACCCTTGATCTGACCACCCTCAGTATCAGATCAAATACCTTATCACTCACCTCAATATCTTATCAGCCTTGCCTAGCCTCAGCAATGATCCTCTTAGTTGAGCCAGAATCCACCCCCACCTGTATGGTCTTAATAAGTTTCCATCCACTGACCCACCTTGTTGTTGTTCAATGTTTTTCAGTCTCCCAATCTCTCTTTGCAACCCATCGACCCACACTGTTCCTTAGCTATAAATCCCAGCTGTGTCCCTGTTGGAGTCAGGCTCAAGCTCAATCTCTCTCCCCTATTATAAGACCCTGCTGTAGTACTCTTACCTTGAATAAAGTTTTTCTTACCACCTTTAGTAAGTGTTACAAATAATTTTTTTTAACATTTCTAAGTTCTGTTACTAGGAATTACTCTCAAAGGAATATTTTTATACCTCTATTTTTTATACTATATTCATTTGAGGGAAAATATTTCTAGAATTAAACATTTCACATTTTTACTATACAAACAGAAAATGTATTTTAAAAGATATTTATATATCTTAAAAAAAAAGTAGTAATCTGAAAAGGATGTGTATATAGACATGTCAGTGTATACACACACACATACCCTCAGAGTTGCAAGGAAAACTTAACTCTCAGTAAACTATAAATTAAAACATTCAGCCTGCAAACAGTGAAATCTTTGGAACTGCCAAAAATCATAGAGAATTAAATTTTAATGAAAAAAAATGTATACATAAAAATATTCGGGATTCAGACAAAATTGATATTTAAATAAAGGTAGGTCAAGTCCTAAATCCTTAAAAAAAAAAAAAAAGAAAGAAAGAAATACTCAGTATCATGTAATAACCTATAATGGAAAAGAACCTAAAAAAGAATAGATACATATCTGCATAACTCAATCACTCTGATATATATCATAAACACAACATTGTAAATCAAATATACTTCTATAAAATCTTTAAAGAAAGCTTTAAAAATACAAGGTTATAAAAATCCTAAATAAAGTAGAAGCTATGCATGAATTGAAACAAAAATATAAAACAACAAAAAATAAACTTCTTGGGATAATAAAACAAGAGCTGCTTCTTGGAAAAAGTAAATCAGAAACATTGATACAACTCATGGAGAAAAGATAGCCCCTAGTTTTTCACATGTGTAAAACATAAAATTTCTCAAGTGGGAAAACATCCACACAGATTTTCATATGAAATATCGAGAATTCCAATTTTGTTTGCAAAGTTTGTGCTGTCATTTTTGCAGGTGAAATATGGGGGAAGAGAAAGTTAAGTCCAATACAAGAAGTGAGAAATGGAATGAGATTCTGAGAGGATAATATTCAACCCTGAGTGAAATTACTTTTGTTTCAGGAAAAGTACAGTCAAGCAAAAACCTGGGGAAAGAAAGGGAGGAAGGAAGGAAAGAAAGGAAGAGAGATGGGGAAGAAGGGAAGAAAAAGAAAGGAGGGAGAAAAAAGAAAAGTAAATGTCTCAACAGATGTTGTAAACTATCCAATAAAACAATTCTCTTTAAAATCTAAAAATGGAAATAGAAATTTATTAAGCCATGTATTCATTGTGTTTGATGGTACTAAGAACCAGACAACCCGTTTACACATCATGTTTAGTGTCCTGGCCAACACAATAAGATTAGTTAAAAAAACTAAAAACACGCCATGTTGTTTGTAAAAAGACAAACAGCAGAAATAGTTTAAAAAAAGAACATTTCATTTCTATAAATACTAATTTTACCTACAAATTTTTGGCAACATTAATAAAATAATAATTTTTATCTGAAAGAACAAGCAAAATAGACAAGGAAATTCACAAAGGGCAATAACAAAAGAGTAAACTTAACAGATACTCAATATATTTGTAAAAAAAAAAAACCAAAGTGACATTGCCTTAAAAAAAATATAGAGGTATCAATAGGAAAACAGAGAAAGCTCCTGAAAGAACTCAACTCATTATTAAATATCTTTTATTTGCAGGTACAGAAACTGACCCAAGTTAATTCTAAGAAGAAAAGACCTGCTGTTATTATCTCTTCTGTGTGTGTGTGTGTGTGTGTGTGTGTGTGTGTGTGTGTGAAAATCTAGGAAATTTAGCCTGGAGAGGGAAGAAGAGGATAGGGACTTAAAGTGCCTTTAAGGAGGAGGAGGAATGGTAGGGGGCTGGAGATTTCATTGTGTGATTTGGACAGCATTGGTGAAGCTCAAACAAGGGAGGTAGCAACCCATGCAGGCTGATGGGAAAAGCATTTCCAGAAGAACAGCAGTTGCAAAGTCTTTGGATTGGGAATAAATGGAATTTGCTTGAGGAAAAGCAAGGCCAGTGTTCTCAAAAACAGTGCACCAGTGAGGAAAACAGTAGAGTAGAATGACAGAGAATGGAAGAGAGGAGGTAGTCAGGGTTCATATCACTGGAACATTTTGCAGTTCAGTTCAGTCCACTTGCTCAGTCGTGTCCAACTCTTTTCGACCCCATGAATTGCAGCACATCACGCCTCCCTGTCCATCACCAACTCCCGGATTTCACCCAAACTCATGTCCGTCGAGTCCATCATGTCCATGGCCATCTCATCCTCTGTTGTCTCCTTCTCCTCCTGCCCCTAATTCCTCCCAGCAGTAGTTGGCAATAAATAACGACTTGCACTCTTTAGGAGCATACTTCAGAGCAAACAACAGTAACAATGTTGATAACACAAAGGAAAAATAAAAACACATAACTAAAACATTTCATATTTTTACCATGGAAATAGAATAAAGGTAATAAGTATGCAAAAGTCTGCACATTTAATTATACATAGAAGTTTTCACCTGAGACCAGAACACACACACACACACACACACACACACACACACACACACGCTCTTTCTACAACTAAAGTGGTTTAAGTTGACACTTAGTGCTTTGACCTAAGCAAACTAATTGGAAGGGCCCAGTAAAATATTCAAAGGGCAAATCAATCAATCAAGCATTGAGTAAATAAATACATAGAATATACACTCAGGAAATTACCTAAAATGCAGACAATAGACTCATGACAGCTTAGTCATATGTAGTCCTTTCCTCTTCAGTTCTGAGAGGGATGCTCATTCCTTGGTGATTATCAATTTCCAGCATTTTGTGAAACCTGAGAGAATTTAAATAAATTGAGGAAGGGGGGAAAAAGAATAGGAAGAGATAAAGGGGAGGAGAAAGGAAGAGGAAATGGAGAGATTTCTCCAGTGGGAAGAGATAAAGAGGAGGAGAAAGGAAGAGGAAATGGAGAGATTTCTCCAGTGGGAAGAGATAAAGAGGAGGAGAAAGGAAGAGGAAATGGAGAGATTTCTCCTGACACAGGTCTACAGCCAGGATCTCAGTTTCCTTGAATGGTGCACAGGTTCCTAGTTCTCCGAAGTAGAGAAGGGATGACATTAAAACATGCCTAAGGAAACTCAACTCCAGGAACCCCAGGGGCAGTCAAGTGTGCTGATGTTCAAGAACCAATACTTAGAGGGTACTCCGCATGTCTGTCAATGGGCCCTTGGAGACCGCAAGAAAAAAGATTTCAAAAAAAAAAAAAAAAAGGTTTCCACAAGTATAATCACAGATTAGATAGTTGGGTAGATTACAGGAAGAAGAACAACTCTATGAACTGATAATTACTGGAAAAAAAAATGAGATAATTCTTGCACATCAGACTGTGTCAAGTAAGACAGAAACTCAGTATGAGTTTGATAAAATAACATTAAAAACACAAAGAATTAACTATTAACTGTAATACATTTGTGTCCAACGCAACATAAGATACAACACTGAAATCTTCACATGTTGAACTAGGGTAAGACACATGTAACTGAAAAAGGTAAGGAAAAGTTCTATAAAGGGTTTAATCACCCTGGACCATTTTTATCCATTACTTTTACTATTCTTAGACAACTCCATTGTAGCTTAAGGGTAAGAACTAACTTTAGCCCAATTCATACACTGAATAGATTCCCTGTGTTTGAGCCTTTTCAGTTAAGTCTATGGGTCCAGGTCAAATCAAACTTGACATCAGGGCTTTTTTCCTTAGAATCTTAAATTACTTTTTTCTTGGAATCTTAACTTGCCTTACTACTGTGACTGAGACAGACATGGCTACTTCACTCTGACTAAAGGCCAGCCAAATGGGAAAGGGGATGGAATGAATAAAAATCCCTTTTTGATCTTTCAACAGGAGGTCCACAGGCACTAGGCCTCATTCTATTAACTATCTCTGCTTCTCCAGCTGCAGTCAATGATACACAGGGCCTGCTTGATGCTTGCAAGGGCCCCTCACCAAACACAGGCATTTAAATACTTGGCATCCTTGAGATGTCCCTGGGCTAGGTAAAGACACTCTGAGACAGTGTTCCTTCTGCTGTGGCTCCATGCCTGGAGTGACTGTGTGCCTCTTTCTCAACTGGGACAAGAAGCCACAGCTCTCTGCTGACTAAATCCTGTGTCTGCTACAAACTCATATCACAGCTTCTCCATCAACTCCACACCAGGCTTTCAGAGCCAGATTATCTTAGATCAGCACAACAGAGGCACTTTGGAGAGTTCAGCAGCACATGGGACCATACCATAAGAAAGACATTCCAATTTGTCTGTATAGTTAATACTGAGATCTTCAAGGCACGAAAACAGTTGAAAATTATGTTGCTAAAACACTCTACAGATTATATGTACAGGAGAGCTTCCAAACTTAAAAATAACATGAAATACCGAAATAGGTTGTTGCTTTTCCTCTGTCTTTCTCTCATTCTCTCTCTCTCTCATACACATGCTCACACACATACTTTTTACCTATTAAGTCAATTATATGAAAAACAAGTAATATATTTTTAAATAACATCTTAACATTCAGATCAAACAAAACTGTACTTAATGAATTAAAAAAAAAAACATAAATTACCCATTGGTTTCACTATATTTGATACTATTGAATAATGCTCTAATTTGGATTTTTTTATTTTTAACAGGGTTTTTAACTTTGACTGAAATACTTGCTTCAGACTTACTGAGAGCAGAATTAACAGGTTTTTTTTTTTTTTTTTTTTTGACACCTACTTTTAGATTTGGGGGATGATGGTTCAGAATCAGATGTGTTTACAGTAATGGATGCTACTTCCACCAATCCTGGTTGAAGAGGTTCCAGTGATACCTGAATAACAACTTTTGTTTAAGGAGGTAATCCTTCTAGCTGCTTAGGCTTCTCAAATATTTGATGACCCTGGGTCTTGTGCTCCATTTTCTCTTTGAAAGTAAAAAACTGTAGCCGACATTTGGAACACTGGTGAAAACTCTTTACCAGTGCCTTCTATAATGACACATGTATGGTGTTGCAGTTTTAAAAACTTTGAGACAAAACGGGCAAAGCAAATTCTTAGTGTTACCATAGTATGCTCTGAAATGTGCATCCACATGTGCAAAGACTCATGATCTGTAATTACAAACCTGGCATGCATAGGACATTTCACCAGACCTATGATTGTCTTTCATGTGCTGTAAGAAACCTGATCTGTCTTTTGGGACAACTCACAGATTTTACCGACTGTGGCGCGCTCCTGAGAAGTATGGAAAATTTCAATGTGACACTGCAGCTGGAAGGGAGTAGGAAACTGGCAGTAGCAGTGCTGGCAGGTGGTGTGGTTTTTCCAGCTGTCACCTCTCTGCCTTTCAAGTTCCAAGTGGTGCTTCATGTAATTCATAAACGACATTTTTTAGAAATTTCAAGCAGCTGAGGCATTTAAAGGCCATGTGAGTCTTTGGTTCTGGCTGCCCATTTTCTATGCTGTCCATAGTAGAAGTCACCAAGTAACACAATCAGATTTCCTTCTGTGGGATCAACAAACTTGTTTTGACTTGCTAAACTTGAAAATCAGTTTTTGTCAGTCCACTTCCCCTAAAGGACTTACAGGCTTGCAATGAACATTGTCCTTTAGAAAAGCTGTTGGACCTGGTTCTCCATTCTGAACATGGCTTATTGAGGTATGAACACTGTCTGATGTGCTTTGCTCAGCAGTCACTGTATGAAAAATCCAGAGCTAAAGAATGTTCCCCTATAATTCCAACACTGAGTTTAGGCCTTTTGGGATTTGTGCTATTTGTTTCAGAAGGGTAAAGTTGCTTTGATACACGAGGACGTTTATTCATATCTCCTGCAGAAACTGCTGTTTCTACTGGATGCTGCAATGAACTTGTGAAGGTAATCAAAGGAGAACATAACTCTGAAAATCTATTAGGCACTATTTGTAGCAAAATATTTTTATAATCAGCTTCAGACAAAGGTTCAATAATACTAGGACTATCTGTTGATCTTGATTCAGAATCAGAAACTGGCAAGACAATCCGTGCTGCCTATGTAGGAGTCACATGACTAAAAGGCTGTAATTTGTGAGCATTATCTTTCCTGAAGTGACCATACCTTTTTCTCCTTGAACATGAACCTGGGATAACTCTGTTCAATATGTTTGAAATGACTGGTTTTGAATATGAGGTCATCCCAACAAAGATCACATCAGCATCTTCATTTACACATTCCACTCCAACAAAGATCAGTTCAGCATCTTCATCATCTACCTGTTTGGTTTCTCCCATGCTTTTCTGTGGTTCTGGCTCTTGTTCTTCTTCACATAACATACATGGTGGTTCCATATTTTAAATATATATATATATATATATATATGTTTTTTTTTATTATTATTCTTGAAGAGTGTGGGCACAAGTCCCAGTGCTTTCTTTATATAACCTGCCACCTAAGTATAAACATACTACATATAAATTAAGTACAGAAAAATGTGCTATTTTATTGTCTACAAAACTCTAGGGTAGTTATAAACACCTTTATCTTACAGTTAAAGACACTGGGCATAAAGAGACTAAATGACAGCTGAAATGAAAAGCCTATGACTATAAGTCTACATGACTCTAGAATCATAGCTTTGTCCCATGTTCATTTTAGTCTCTTCTATTTACAAAAAAGAAGCAACAATCCCAACACCACTGATCATTAGGTGAAATCACATGTAAATGATAAATATTTTTACAAAAGCATATTGTACAGTGTTTAGAAACATGGACTTCGGAGTCAAAGAAGACTGAGCTGGAATTCTAAGTTAGCAACACACCAGCTGCATCTTCTAGGGTAAATTTATAACTTTTATATGTTTTTCTATATCTTAAAGACAAAAATGCTTATTTATTAGACTTAAGGTTAACAGCTCTTTTTAAAAAGCATCAGCTATTCAATGGCATCTTGTTTTGTAGTAAAATTGGAAGAAAACATATCTTAAATGCACATTAAAACTGATTCACACATACTAATTTCATAAATGTTAATATAGAAAATAGGTAGCAAATTCAAAGTACAAAGTATCTTTACATAATTAACAAACAGCATAATTCAATGTCAAGCACTTAACACAGGCCTAGCAAGTTGACAATGAACTCTCTTGATAATCTCACCTAATTCCACATTAATATATCCTAAATGTCTCCCTCTAATCCTGACTAAACTTAAAGCCAACAATGCTTCATTCTTCACTCCACACGTCTCTTCCCCACATAGCAGGCAAAGTGATGCCACTATTTCTCTAATACCAGTATCACACAAAGACATCACAGACACACATACCCAATATCCCTTATGAATATACAGGCAATAGTCCTCAACAAAATACTTGCAAACAAAATCTAACAACATATAAAATATATTATATGCCATGATCACATGGGATTTATGGAGGTATGCAAAGTTGGTTCATTATATGAAAGTCAATCAACATTATGCCATTTTAATAGAATAAAGGACAAAAAACACATCTGCCTGCAGAAAAAGCATTGTTCTGAATCTAGCAACTTTTCATAATAGGGGTTAAAAAAACTTAATAACTAAGAACAGGAGAGAACTTTCTCAATCAAAGGGTACCTGTAAAAGACCCACAGCTAACATCACACTTAATAATGAAGAACTGAAAGCTTTCCCTCTAAGATTGGGAACAACACAAGGCTGTCTATTTCACACTTTGGCTCAATATTATACTGGCAGTTCTATAACCAAGGCAATCAGGTAAGAAAAAGGAGTTGCTGTTGTTGTTGTTTAAAAACAAAAACAGCATTCAGGACGGAAATGAAAAAGTCAAAGTATATTAGACATGACATACTTTTGTATAGAGAAAATCCTGAAGAAACCACAATAAAAATATTGTAGAATACAAGATAAATATTTTAAAAATCAATCACATTTGTATACAGTGGCAACAAATGTTCTGAAAATGAAGTTAAGCAAACACTTCAATCTACACTAGCATTAAAAAGAATACTTCAGTTCACTTGTTGCTCAGTTGCATCCAGTTAGAAAGAGAGAGAAAAATATCATATGGTATTACTTACATGTGGAATCTAAAATATGACACAAATGAACTTATCTAGGAAATAGAAACAGACTCACAGACGTAGAGAGCAGACTGTGTGATTACCAAGAGGAGAAGGGTGGGCGAGGCATAGATTGGGAGCTGGTGATTAGCAGATGCAAACTATAATATTAATATATAGAATAGATAAAAAAGATCCTACTGTATAGCACAAAAACTATCATATCTTATGATAAACAATAATGGAAAAGGATATGAAAAAAATTGTGCATGCATGCGTGTGTGTATACATATGAAAGAAAGGAAAGGTAAAGGAAAGAAAAGGAAAGGACAACTGTTGGCAAGCATGTACAGAAACTGGATCCTTGTGTGTTATGGGTAGCTTTTAAAATGGTGAAACTGCTACAGAAAACAGTATTAAGGCTCCTCGAAAAATTAAAAATAGAACTACCACATGATTCAGCAATTCCACTTCTGGATGTAAATTCCAAAGAAGTTAACATGGGGTCTTGAGGTATTTGCACAGCCATGCTCACAGGAGCACTAATCACAACAACTAAGAGGTGGAAGCATCTAACTGTCCATCAAATGTGATATATACATACAATGAAAGGTTATTTAGCCATATAAAGGAAATTCTGCCACATGCTACAACATGCATGATCATTTAAGACATGAAGCTAAATGAAATAAGCCAGTCATAAAAAAGTAAAATACTGTATGTTTCCACTTATATGAAATATCTAATATAGTCAAGAAATAGAAAGGAAACAAAGAAGAATGATGGATTCCAGGGCTTAGGGAAATGGAAGAAAAGAGGAGTTGTTATTTAATGGGACAGGTGATGGTATAGAGTTTCAATTTTGCAAGATGAAAAGGTGTAGAGATCTGTTTCATAACAATGTGATAAGGAATTCCCTGGCAGTTCAGAGGTTAGGACTCCATGCTTTCCTAACAGGTGCCTGGGTTTGATTCTCAACCAGGAAACTATATCATGCAAGCTGCATAGCACAGCTAAAACAATGACAACAACAACAATACAACACTGTGAGTGTGTGTGTGTGTGTGTGTGTGTGTGTGTGTGTGTGTGTGACTCAGTCACATCTGACCCTTTGCATCCCCATGGACTGTAGCCCATGAGGCTCCTTTGTCCATGGGATTCTCCAGGCAAGAATACTGGTGTGGGTTGCCATTTCCTTTTCCAAAAAGGCTGATGAAACTGTGTGAAATACTTAGCAGGTAAAAATAGTTATAATGGTAAAATTTAAGTTGCATGTTTTTTTACAGCAATTAAAAAATCAAACAAAATCTTTTAATAATCAGGACAAGAATTTGAATAGACATTTCACCAAAGATGATATACAAATGACCAACAATCACAAAAAATACTACTTAACATGTTTCAGATCAGATCAGATCAGATCAGTCTCTCAGTCATGTCCGACTCTTTGCAACCCCATGAATCTCAACATGCCAGGCCTCTCTATCCAACACAAAGTCCCGGAGTTCACTGAGACTCACATCCATCGAGTCAGTGATGCCATCCATCCATCTCATCCTCTGTCATCCCCTTCCCCTCTTGCCCCCAATCACTCCCAGCATCAGAGTCTTTTCCAATGAGTCAACTCTTCGCATGAGGTGGCCAAAGTACTGGGGTTTCAGCTTTAGAATCATTCCTTCCAAAGAAATCCCAGGGATGATCTCCTTCAGAATGGACTGGCTGGATATCCTTACAGTCCAAGGGACTCTCAAGAGTCTCTTCCAACGGAGCATATAAATCAGTCTCAGTGAGATACTACTTCACACCCATTAGCTTGGCTATAATCAAAAAGAGGAATAACAACAAGTGCTTCAGTGGATATGGAGAAAAGGAATCTTCATATATTGTTGATGCAATTGCTGTAAAATGGTAAAACCACTTTAAAAAGGGGTTTGTAAGTACCTCAAAAATTAAATTAAATAAAAATTAAATTAATTATATAGAGCCATATGTTACAGCAATTTCACTCTTTTGTATAACCATAAAAACTGAAAATGTTAAGTCCATGCAAAAACAATGTTCACAGCAACATTACTCACAATAGTTATGAAGAGTACACCATCCAAATATGCATTATGTGATGAATGGATAAATCAACTGTGGTATATGCTCACAATGGACTACATATACCATATTCAGCCATTAAAAAAAAAAAAAAAAGCACTGCTATCCATCCATGAAATGGATGAATCTTGAAAATACACAAACTAGGGGTCTTCCCTGGAGATCCAGTGTTTAAGACACTGCACAGGTTCCATCCCTGGGCTGGGAACTAAGATCCCACATGCCACATAGCTAATAAATGAATATTTAAAAAGAAAATATGATATCTGAATAAAGCCAGATACAAAGGTCACACATTGTATATGGGAGAACTGTAGGTAGAAGAGAAGCAGAAATGAGAAGCATTCTATAATCCAAATGAAACTTTTTTTTGGGGGGGGGGGGGCAGGAAATGAACTACTCCAATAAAGGCTGCCAATAAATTAAATTAAATAAAAACATAAAATTGACCACTGAGTTAAACATTTGGAATTTACTAGTGACCTTGACAAGAGTGGATTTAAAGGAAAATTAAATAATTGGAGATAACAAATTCTATAAACAACTCTGCAGAAGTCTATAATAAGCAAATATGAAATAAAAGAAGCAGAAGCAGGATGTGTCACAAAAGCCAGATTTTTCATGAGAGGTGACATTACAGTCAGTCTGTTTGCTGATGGGAGCTGTCCAGAGAAACAGAAAACTTAATAGAGGAAAAAGAAGAGACTTGTTAGAGTATCACTGAATAAACAAGAATTGAGTAGATCCAGTAGGCTTGCCTGGAAAATCCCATGGATGGAGGAGCCAGGTAGGCTGCAGTCCATGGGGTCTTGAAGAGTCAGACACGACTGAGCGACTTCACTTTCACTTTTCACTTTGATGCATTGGAGAAGGAAATGGCAATTCACTCCAGTGTTCTTGCATGGAGAATCCCAGGGACGCGGGAGCCTGGTGGGCTGCTGTCTTTGGGGTCGCACAGAGTCGGACATGACTGAAGCGACTTAACAGCAGCAGAAGCACACAAGAAGTGTACACAAGCCAAATAATTCACGAACAGTAACAGAAGTAAGATCATATGAAGAAAGGTTAGCATGGTGGATTAATGGGTATAGTACCCAGCCTTCAAGATGACCCCAAGTGAATCACATCTCCTGATATTCCCACCCCCGTATAGTTCTCTCTCAAACTATCACAGGGTTGACCTGTGAGACTAAGCAAATTCAGAAGTGTAGATGTTTAATTTCTGAAAAAGACTCTGCACTTTATCTTGGGTGCAAGTTCTTTCCTGAATCACTCATTTTGGGAAAAGACAGCAGCCTCCACACCAGCAGCCCCTTGGAGGGGCCCACAGAGGGAGGAATTGAGGTCTCATGAGTACAGCCAAGTGAGAGAGCTTAGATTCAACAAGCCAAGTCTTCAGAGGTTGACAAACAAGATAAAACTTGACTACAGCCTCAGCAGAGACCTTGAGGCTAAACTACCCAGCTGGATTCTAGACCAAGAGATAACAAATGTAAGTTCTTTCAAACTATCCAATTTTGAGATAATATGTACAACACAAACATTTCAAGTTATAATATTCACATCATACTTACACACAGAAGAGTTCTCCTATAAATATGGCAAAATTTTAAAAACACAAAACAAACCAAAACACCTAAAAACAGGAGTTGCCTTGCTGTCCAGTGGTTAGGACTCAGCCATTGCACTGCCAGGATCCTAGGTTCAATCCCTGGTTGGGGAACTAATATCCTATGAAGCCACATGGTGTGACCAAAACAAAACATGGTGACACTGATATGCTGTGAAGTTCAAAGCTGCACCAGCAATAGATAACTATACAACAGAGCTGTAGGCACAAGTTGCTGGGCATACAGGTACCTATGATCATGAAATGAACTCAGATGGTCCCAGGCCCCCATCCAGTGGAGTTCAATTACTTAATGAAATAAAGCCCTTAAGGGTACAGAACTGAGCAAGTAATCCCATGAAAACATGTTAAATCACAACAAATTTTCTCTGAATGAACCACTATACTCATTTATTCATTTGGCCATGCTGCTTGGTTTGTGGGATCCCAGTTCCCTGACCAGAGATGGAACCCAGACCATTGCAGTAAAATCCCAGAATCCTAACCACCGGGACACCAGGGAACTCCCACACATTCATTACTTTGATTTTGTAGCTAAAACCTTAGGATATGTGCATTGCCCTATTTTAGCCTCACCAAGTGGTAGGAGTCAGCTCTACACAGCTTAAAACCCATGGTGCTCTTACTCTTTATCTTTCAAGATGGCAGGAGAAAGCAAGCCAGCAGCCTCCCTGCCTATTTTTATGGGTGCAACTCAGAGAGCTTCAGAGTGAAACCATGATTGCCCTGAAGTCACCACCCGCAATCATGGTCAGCTAATCCCCAATCAGGAGAGCTCTCTCTCTCAACAGCAGTGTGTCAGCCCATGAATGAAAGGAGAAAAACAGAAGGCAAGAAAGACACAACTGTGTTCCTTATTGTAAAGATGTCTGTCACCTTACCTCAGGGGCACACTGAAAACCTGAGCACTTGAGATTTCCCAGACAGGAGAAGGTCACATCCTGGGGGCGGGCAGAGGGAAAGTTCAGGGTGAGTCACATGTTCCGGGAATGTTCTATCCTCCAGTCCCTACCTGGTCCTACCTTATGGATGCTGACCAGGCGTCTCACACTCAACCAGAGAAAGAGACTTAACTCCTCTTAGCTTCTTCCTCCCACCTCCCTTCTCTCAGTAACAAAGTAACAAACACCTCATCTGCCAATCTCCTGAACCAGTGGCCTCCATCTCTGGGCCCCAAGGTACAGGGTCAGCCCTGGAGTCCGAGGAAAGCCAGAGCAAACAGGAAAACGACCACAACGCCGCAGCAGTGAAGAGGCCACTAGATCGATTTTTTTTTTTTTTTTTTTTTTTCCGTGCCCGCCTGACTTTACCTGGGTCCAGAACCTGGTCGGCCCGAGTCACAAACCCGCCATGAAGATTTCTGTGTTTGTTTAAACATATTAGGTTCCACAGGAGACCCAAGCTGGGGCCGGGGGCCTGACAGGCCCTTCCCCCAAGCTGGCTCGACCCACCTCCAGGGCAGGAAGACTGCCTGAGGGCAGAGCCTGCCCAGACTACAGAGGGGAGAGGGCGAAAGAGGCCTCAGGGCCTGCGGGCCCTGCCACATGCTCCCTCCTGAGGACCTGCCAGCCCTCACAGGCCGCCCTGCCAAGCAAGGGCTCGCATGCGTGGGGACTCAAGAAACCCTCCCCTTGGCCCTCAGGCACCACTTTGGCCACAGCACGCCCCAGTCCTTACCGGTCCCCCTTGGCTGTGGTGTCGGAAATATCGGCAGCTCACCTGCCCCTAGGCGGTCTCTGGGTTAATCCTGAAGCAAAGATTCCTCCTCCTGCCTGGGGCGCAGGTGCAGCTGCCCTTACAGACACGCCCGCTGCCACCAATGATTGGCTGCCAGGTGTCGGCGCCTGCAATCTGATTGGCTCTGATGCCGAGTTGGGCATATGCGAGCAAGGTGGCACCTCTGGCGTGAACCGCCGGGGGTGCAGTTAGGCTGAACCTGAATCTCAAGGGTCTTGTTTCTGTCAAGATTGTGCAGCTCACCCGAGGGGGTAGAAAATAAAAACAAACAGATTGCACCGTCGCCAGGGCACAGGGCTGAAAGCAGCATCTGTGTCTACCAGGGGAGTCCAGTGATGGTGTCCAACACACAGATCTCAGGGGTGACCTGCCCCTTGCTTAAAGAACTTGACCATACAACCATACACCTGGATCTTGAAGGCTCTCCTCTTGGTATTACATTTGGATCAATACAGGGCAGCCTGCCCCTGTTTTTGCACAGCATATAGTAATGAGCTGTACTTCTTTAATTTTAGAGACTTAGGCTTTTTAATGGCTTAGGAAAACAAAAAAGAATATTATTTTCAGACGTGAAAATTGTGTGAAATTAAACTTTAAGAGTCCTTAAAGTTGGAACAGGGACTTGCCATTTCCTTTGGTTATTGTCCATGGGTGAAAACTTGATTAATTGCCAAAGATCACATTCGCAAAGCCTGAAGTATTTCTTTTTTTGGCCATTTCTTTTCGAAATGCCCTGTTTTGCTGGAAGGCTCCTAGTAGTTATATGGGGGAATAAAGTTTTGGTTTTGTTACAATATTTTCTTCTCTATTATGTTTATTTTTCATTCTTTATTAATTTCATTCCTTCTTATTGATATGTTTGTTCTGCTGCTCACCTTTACAACTTTTTGAGAAAGTTATTTGTAACTCTCATTTCTTTTACGTGTAATGCTATAAATTTCCCTTAATTTGTTGTTGTTGTTCAGTCCCTCAGTCATGTAGGACTCTTTGCAGCCCCATGGACTGCGTGCAGCACACAAGGCTTCCCTGTCCTTCACTATCTCCCGGAGTTTACTCAAACTCATGTCCATTGAGTTGGTGGTACTACCCAACCATCTCATTCTTTGCTGCCCACTTTTCCTGTCCTCAGTCTTCCCAGCATCAAGGTCTTTTCCAATGAGTTGGCTTTTCACATCAGGTGACCAAAGTATTGGATGTTCAGCTTCAGCATCAGTCCTTCCAGTGAATATTCAGAGTTGATTTCCCTTAGGATTGACTGGTTGGATCTCCTTGCTGTCCAAGGGACTCTCAAGTGTCTTCTCCAACACCACAGTTCAAAAGCATCAATTCTTCAGCACTCAGCCTTCTTTATTATCCAACCATCACATCCGTACATGACTGCTGGAAAAACCATAGCTTTGACTTGACACACTTTTTCAGCAAAGTATTGTCTCTGCTTTTAATATGCTGTCTAGGTTTGTCATAGCTTTTCTTACAAGAGGCAAATATCTTTTAATTTCATGGCTGCAGTCACCTTTCACAATCATTTTGGACCCCAAGAAAATAAAGTATGTCACTATTTCCATCATTTCCCCATACAAATTTAACTATTGCCCACAATTTTTGCTGAATAGTATATTCATTATAATTCAGTTCCAAGTATATCCTAATATTCTCTTCTTAAGACAAATATTAGATATTGCATGGGCTTCCCTGGTTGCTCAAATGGTAAAGAACTTTCCAGCCAATGCAGGAGACACAAGAGGCACAGTTTGGTACCAGGTGAGGAAGATCCCCTGGAGAAAATAATGGCAATATGTTCCAGTAGTCTTGCCTAAAAATAGATATATATTAATATATTTATTGATATTTTCCAAATGAATGGCATTTTAAAAGATGTTACTTTGTCAGTTTCTCATTATTGCATTTGGAGAAGGCAATGGCATCCCACTCCAGTACTCTTGCCTGGAAAATCCCATGGATGGAGGAGCCTGGAAGGCTGCAGTCCATGGGGTCGCTGAGGGTCAGACAAGACTAAGCGACTTCATTTTCACTTTTCACTTTTCACTTTCATGCTTTGGAAAAGGAAATGGCAACCCACTCCAGTGTTCTTGCCTGGAGAATCCCAGGGACGGGGGAACCTGGTGGGCTGCTGTCTATGGGGTCACACAGAGTAGGACACGACTGAAGTGACTTAGCAGCAGCAGCAGCATTATTGCATTATGTTCAGCTGACACAGTAAATATTATTGATCCTTTGTATTTGAAGTTTTCCATTCACTTAATTATACCATACTTTAGATTTCCATTCCAGTGAAGTCAAAATGTAGTGGGTGTGATGTAGAGAAAATACTTGCAATGTCTAAAATGTATATATTTCAAATGATCTCCTCTAAGCCTCACAATTATTCCAGCATCTTTCAGTAGGGCAACTTTAGCTAAGTTCCAGGTTTTATTCAGATTTTACCAGTTTTTCCACAGATATTTTCCAGTTTCATATTCCCATATAGGATACTGAACTGCATGAGGATATATCCTGAAAAGCTACAGATACCTCCCTTAGCTTACTCTGGTCTATAGCAGTTTCTTAAACTATCCTTGCATTTCATGACTTTTCACAATTTTCAGGAGTCTTTCAGGGACAGGTATTTTGTTTCTCCTAGTTGCACTGGGTTTTATATATTTTTAGAACTATACCTCCAAGGCAATATATCTTTCTCATCACTTCCTATCAAGGATTCGTACTATCAACATGACTTACCACTAGTTCCTCAGCTATAAAGGTATCTCCTTCCCCCTGATATATTCTGTTCTTTGGAAACAAGTCACTAAACCAAGCCTACACTTGGGGAGGGGCATGGACTCTCATCTTGAGGAAAATATCTAAGAGATACACAAATTACTGAGTACACAGATTAATTGAAACTCATTTATAAGGACTATCTAGTTCTTCTAGCCATATCCTTTAGTTTTAAATTAATTAAATTAAATAAAAATAAA
Organism: Syncerus caffer; assembly: GCA_902825105.1. Lineage (NCBI taxonomy): Eukaryota > Metazoa > Chordata > Mammalia > Artiodactyla > Bovidae > Syncerus > Syncerus caffer. The sequence continues at coordinate 102,165 of CADEAB010000630.1, forward strand.
GATTTAATAGGTTTCCTATGGGGGTGCTAGTGGTAAGGAACCTGCCTGTCAATGCAGGAGATGTGAAAGACCTGGGTTCAATCCCTGGGTCAGGAAGATGCCCTTGAAAGGGAAATAGCAACCCACTCCAGTATCATTGCCTGGAGAATCCCATGGACAGAGGAGCTTGGTGGGCTACAGTCCATGGTGTCGCAAAGAGTTGGACAGGACTGAAGTGATTTAGCACAAACAAAGATTTAATACCTCAGTCACACTAGCTACATTTTAACGTCTCCAAAGTGGCATATTAGACAAGGAAATAGAAAACATTTTCATTGAGAATTCCCTAGTGATCTGGTAGTTAGGGCTTTGTGCTTCCAATGCAGCAGGCAGAGATTCAATCCCTGGTTGAAGGTATAAAATCCCTTAAGCCTCACAGCAAGGCAAAAAAAAAAAAAAAAAAAAAATCCTACAAGATGAACACTCCATCTGAAAAATCAGGTAAAATATATAAACAGGTCACGTCACGAAAGAGAAAAATATGTATTAATATCTGTGAAAAGCTGATCGTCCTTATTAGGGAATACATGTAACAATGATTTTAAAAATTTCTATTGCTTCAGAAACTTCTGTGAATAGCACTGACTTAGATCACTGTTTTGCCAACCTTTCTTCTTTTCAAACTTAATGCATGTTAATACATGAAACTGCTTTAGCTCTGTCTCAAAAAATTTCCTATTTTCAATATCTTCAGTTCAAACATTTTCTTTTTATCATAACAATTTCTCTTAGGAGCTACAAGTTATTTAGGTTCAGAAGCAGGAATAGGAGGAGCCTAAATCACAACATTAAAGAGGCTTGTGAGTTACAGAGGTGCTACTTCTGCACTTTGCATTCCTGGCAATCCTTACTCTATTCTCAGCCTGTTTACAGTTATATTGCTTTGTTTTCAAATTTTGGGAGTTCTTTCCTCCTTGATTATCTTTCTGGGGTGTTTTTTGTCTTGTTTTGGTTTGGTTTTGGTCATGCCACAGAACCTGTGGGATCTTAGTTCCACAACCAGGTGTTGAACTCTGGCCATTGGCAGTGAAAGCCTCAAGTGCTAACCACTGAACCCACAGGGAATCCTAATATCTTTTTCTTTCTTTCAAATATTTATACATTTACTTGGCTCTGCTTGCAGCACAAGGGCTCTTCAATCTTCATAGCAGCATGTGGGATGCAAGATTTTTAATTGTCACATGAGGCATTTTGAGTTGCAGTATGTGGGATCTAATACCACAAACAGAGAATGAACTTGGACTCTCTAATTTGAAAGCACATAGTGCTACCACTGGACTACAGGGATGTCCTTCCCATGATGGAACCCAGGTCTCTTGCAGTGCAAGTGAATTCCTTACTGTCTTAGCCACTATAGCTTTGACTATAAGATCTTTGGTCAGTAGAGTGATGCCTTAGCTATTTTGTTTTGTTTTGTTGCTGTCTAGGTTTGCCATGCTTTTCTTTCAAGGAGCAGCTTCTTTTAATTTTGTGACTACATTCATTGTCCACAGGGAGTTTGGGGCCCAAGAAAATAAACTCTGCTGTTGTTTTCACATTTTCTCCATTTGTTTGCCATGAAATGATGGGACCAGATGTTGCAATCTTCATTTTTTGAATGGTGAGTTTTAAGCCAGTCTTTTCACTCTCCTCTTTCACCCTCATCAAGAGGCTCTTCATTTTCTGCCGTTAGGGTGGTATCATCTGCATATCTGAGGTTGTTGATATTTCTCCCAGCAATCTTGATTCCAGATTGTGCTTCACCCAGCCCAGAGTTTTTCATGATGTACTCAGCATAAAAGTTAAATAATCAGGGTGACAATATACAATCTTGACATACTCCTTTTCCTATTTGGAACCAGTCGGTTGTTCCATGTTCAGTTCTGACAGTTGCTCCTTGACCTGCATACAGATTTCTCAGGATGCAGGTCAGGTAGTCTGGTATTCCCATCTCTTAAAGAATTTTCCAGAGTTTGTTGTGGTCCACACAGTCAAAAGTCACATCAGTTCATGGCAAAAAGTTGAGGAAACAATGGAAACCATGACAGACTTCATTTTCTTGAGCTCCAAAATCACTGCAGATGGTGACTGCAGCCATGAAATTAAAAGATGCTTGCTCCTTGGAAGAAAAGCTGTGACAAACCTAGATGACATATTAAAAAGCAGAGGCATTACTTTGCCAACAAAGGTCCATGTAGTCAAGGCTATTGTTCTTCCACTAGTCATATATAGATGTGAGAGATGGACCATAAAGAAGGCTGAGACCAAAAAATTAATGCTATTGAACTGTCGTGTTGGAGAAGACTTTTGAGAGTCCCTTGGACTGCAGGGAGATCAAACCAGTCAGTCCTATAGGAAATCAACTCTGAATATTTACAGGAAGGACTGATGCTAAAAGTGAAGCTCCAATACTTTGGCGAACTTATGGGAAGAGCTGGCTCATTAGAATACACTCTAATGCTGGAAAAGATTGAAGGAAGGAAGAGAAAAGGATGACATAGAATGAGATGGTTGGAGGGCATCACAGACTCAATGGACTTGAGCTTGAGCAAGCTCCAGGAGATGGTGAAGGACAGAGAAGCCTTGTATGCTGCAGTCCATGTGGTTGCAAAGAGTGAACACGACTGCACTATAACAAATTATTGGTTGTCTTGTTTGTTTTTTTTTCTTGTTTCTGTGGTTTTCCATTTCTAATTAAATTTGTTCTTTGAAACTCATAGAAGGTCTAGCACCTAAAGCTTTTCCACAAATAAGAGAATGGGTACATTGGTGGAGGTTGAGGGGTGATCTGTCTTTGGGAAAGACAGGACCTGCAGGGTCCTGCTCAGTTATATGATGAAACAGACTTACAGTGCCAAGTGTTTGGTAGAAATGGAAATGCCAATACTTTTAGTGGAAATACACATTGCTTCAATCACTTTGAAAAAGCATTTTACTGTACCTGCATATTAGAATGGCTCAGTCAGTAACAAATCTGCCTGCAATGCAGGAGAGCCAGGTTTGAAAATCAGGGTCAGGAAAATCCTCTGGAGAAGAATGCCAAACCACTGTCCCACAATGTATGGACATATAAGACTATGTCCATACATTCAAGAGAATTCCACCCAGCAATGAAAATGAATGTTCCACAGCTACATACAATAAGAATGCATCTCACTTATTTAAAATAAAACGAGGACCAGGGGAACAGAAACTCTATTGTGTGATTGTATTTATTTAAAATTTGAAACAAAGAAAAATGAATCCCTAGTGCTAGACGTCAGAAAAGTGGTTACTTTGGGGAACAGAGAGTGGCCAGGAAGGAACATGGAGATTTCAAAGCTACCTGATGGTAGAGAGGTGAAGCAAGTACAATCTCAGTTACAGTAAAGCCAGACTATTTCCTTGGGCTCCAAAATAACTGTGAGTGGTTACTGAGGCCATGAAATTAAAAGACGCTCACTCCTTGGAAGAAAAGCTGTGGCAAACCTGCTGCTGCTGCTAAGTCACTTCAGTGGTATCCGACTCTGTGTGACCTCATAGACGGCAACACACCAGGCTTCCCCGTCCCTGGGATTCTCCAGGCAAGAACACTGGAGTGGTTGCCATTTCCTTCTCCAATTCATGAAAGTGCAAAGTAAAGTCAAGTCGCTCAGTCGTATCCGACCCTCAGCAACCCTATGGACCGCAGCCTTCCAGGCTCCTGCGTCCATGGGATTTTCCAGGCAAGAGTACTGGAGTGGGGTGCCATTGCCTTCTCCGGTGGCAAACCTAGACAGTATATTAAAAAATATAGACAGATAATCTATTAAAAGACATAGACATTACTTTGCATCCAAATGTCCATAAAGTCAAAGTTAGGGTTTTCCCAGGAATCTGATACAGATGAAAGAGTGGACCATAAAGAAGGATGAGTGCTGAAGAACTGATCTTTTCCAACTGTGGTGCTGGAGAATGAAGACTCTTGAGAGTCCCTTGGACTGCAAGGAGATCTAACCAGTCAATCCTAAGGGAATATTCAATGGAAGAACTGATGCTGAAGCTCCAATACTTTGGACACCTAATGGGAAGAGTCTTCTCATTGGGGAAAAAACCCTGATGCTGGAAAATATAGAAGGTGGGAACAGAAGGGGTGACAGAGGATGAGATGGTTGGATGCCATCAGCAACCCAATGGAATGAGTTTAGTAAGCTTCAGGAGATCTGATGTACAGGGAACCCTAGCGTACTGAAGTTCATAGGGGCACAGGGAGTCAGACACGACTGAACAACTGAACAACAAAAGCCAATCAGGGTCTTTATGTACAGCTGGCTGAACCTCAATAGCGCTTTTTTGAATTTCTGGGGGTGGCTATAACATAATTTTTTGGCCAGATCCCTTGCTGCAACACATTTGGAATATTTTGTGTTAGTAGTAAATCCTCTTTGTAGTTTTTCTGGGTGGCACTTGGGAGTCAGTGTTCCTCACAATGATGGATGCTGTCTCACTCAGGGAAATCAACTCAATCCCAGCTGAACTGAAGTTCAGATCATTACCTCTGTTTCAGGAGGTAACCCTTGCAATTGCTCTGACTTTTTGAATGACTTATGATTCTTGGTTTGGTGCTCTGTCTTTTCCTTCAGCTTCAAAAAACTGTAGCCAGCACTTGAAACATGGAAAGACTCTCTTGTTCCAGTGCCTCCAAGCATGATTTATGAAGGATGTCGCCAGTTTGAAAAAATTGAGGCAAAACAGACGAAGCAAATTGTTTGGGTTTCTATGCCAGGTTCTAAAATGTGCCTCTACATCAGCAAAGGCTGACGATCTGTAATTGCAAATGAGGCACACCTAGGGCATTTTGCCAGGTTTGTGACTGTCCTTCATGTGCTGTAAGAGAAGCTGATCTGTTTTGAAGGACAACTAACAGGTTTTACAGTCTGTGGAGGGCTCCCAGGAAGCGTGGACACTTTCAATGTGAAACTGCAACTGGAACGGTGTGGGAAACTCGGTGGTAGTGCTGGCAGGTAGTGTGGTGGTTCCTCACATGGATCATAAACTTGACATTTCTAAGAACTCTCAAGCAACTAAAGCATTTAAACGCTGTGTGAATCTTCTGTTCTGGTTGCCCATTTCTTGTACGCTGTCCATAGTAAAAATCATCAAGTAACATGATCAGATTTCCTTTCATGGGATCAACAGTCTTGCTCTGACTTGCTAGAGTCCAAAAGTCTGTTTTCTCCAGCCCTTCCAAACTACATATTCTGTCTGGATCCATAAGACTGAAGCATGCATGGTCATTTTCATGAATCAATAAACACGATGCTCCACCGTGAACATGGCTCCGTGAGGTCGGGAGATCTTCCAAGGTCATAATTGTATTCTTTGTAGGAGAGATTCCTGGAGGGGTCATGGTGGAAGCAGGTTTCCCTGGGATTCTGTCACTGAATTTAGGTCTTTAGGGATTCCCACTGAATGCAATGGCACCCCACTCCAGTACTTTTGCCTGGAAAATCCCATGGATGGAGGAGCCTGGTAGGCTGCAGTCCATGGGATCATGAAGAGTTGGACACGACTGAGCGACTTCACTTTCACTTTTCACTTTGCTGCACTGGAGAAGGAAATGGCAACCCACTCCAGTGTTCTTGCCTGGAGAATCCCAGGGACGGTGGAGCCTGGTGGCTGCCATCTATGGGGTCACACAGAGTCGGACTGAAGTGACTTAGCAGTAGAAGCAGCAGCACTGTTAAAATTTGCATCTAAAGTGGGACATCATTTTGAATAAGAGGACTTTTCATCCTTGCCTCCTAATGAGAGAACAGCTACAGATAGACAGTGAAGCCACAGAGACAGCACTTCTGAATTGTGAAGCACAGTTTGCAGAGAGCTCCTTTTATAATCAGGTTTAGACAAAGGCTCGAAAACAATAGGACTGTCTCTTCCTCCCCATTCAGACTGAGAAGCTGGTGAGACGGCTGCTGGCTCTGCTTTTGGGGTCCTGAGATTGGTAGTTTGCAACATGCGGTGGGATCAGGACTCCGGTGGCCCTTCCTTCTTCTTGAAGATGAGTTCCTGGTCACTCTCTTCAAAAGTTAGAAAAGACTGACTTTGAACTTGAACTTTGACTCTGACAAAGAGGGTTTCATCATCCTCATTGACGTGCCCCACTCCAACAAAGATGACCTCAGCATCATCATCGTCCTCATCTCTGGGTTTGGACCCTGCAGTCTTTTTCTCATGTTGTGGTGGTGCTTGTGCTTCCTCACACAGGAAGAGATGGGCCATTTTGCAATCACTTTTGGCTTCAAGCAGCCCACTCTTCTAGTGCTTTTACCACCTAAAGGCAACCGCAGGACAAGGTCAACCCCCCTGATCTCAGGTATCACTCTCTGTGGTTTTAGTTCACCCTCAGTTGTTCACTGAAAATATTAAATGGAAAATTCCAGAAATAAATAACTCACAACTTTTAAATTGCATGTCATTCTGAGGAGTGTGATTAGAATCTCACACCATCCTGCATCCTCCTGCCCTGAATTTGAGTTGTTCCTTAGTCCTGCACATCCCACCCCTTTGTCACTCGGTTACCACAATGACTGTTGAGATGTCACAGGGCTTGTGACCAAGTCACACTTATTTTACTCAAAAAGGGCCCCAAAGCATAAGTGGAGTGATGCTGGCCATTTAGATATGCCAGTGTGAATCCATTAAGTGCTGCCTTTAAGTGAAAAGATCGAAGTTCTCAATTTGAAATAAAAAGAAAAAACAAAAAAACAAAACAAAAAAAAACCAAACAAACAAACAAACAAAAAAAAACACTGTATGCTGACATTGCTAAGACCTGTGGTGAATGTGAAGAAGAGAAAATAAATCTGTGTTAGTTTTGCTTTCAAACCTCAAACTGCAAAAGTTATGGCCACAGAGCATAGTAAGTGCTTACTTAAGAAGTGAAGTGAAGTGAAGTTGCCCAGTCGTGCCTGACTTTTTGCAACCCCATGGACAGTAGCCTGCACCAAGCTCCTCCAACCATGGGGTTTTCTAGGCAAGAGTACTGGAGTGGGTTGTTGTTTCTTTCTCCAGGGAATCTTCCCGACCCAGGGATTGAACCCAGGTCTCCCGAATTGTAGACATACGCTTTACTGTCTGAGCCACCAGGGACGTCTTTTAGTAAGTGCTTAGTTAGGGTGAAAAAAAAATCACTAAATTAGTAGAGTAATATTTTTTACATAGAGACTACATTCACAAAACTTTTATAAAAGTATATTGTTATAATTGTTCTATGTTGTTATTACACCTCTCCTGGTGGCTCAGATGGTAAAGTGTCTGCCTACAATTTGGAAGGCCTGGGTTTGATCCCTGGGTAAGGAAGATCCTCTGCAGATGGAAATGGCAGCCCAGTCCAGAATTCTTGCCTGGGAAATCGCATGGAGGATCCCATTAGGGGAGCATAGTAAGCTGCAGTCCATGGGATCACAAAGAGTCGGACATGACTGAATGACTTCACTTTCACTTTCCTGTTATTATTAGTTAGTTGCCAATCTCTTACTGTGCTTTTATAAAATAAACTGCATCACAGGTATGTTTGTATATCAAAAACACTGTGTATATAGTGTTTGATACTATGTGAGGTTACAGTTGTCCTCTGAGGGTCTTGCAACTTATTCTCTGTAGGTAAGTGGTGATGATTATATTTCTTTCAGAAGACAAAATTAGTACGTGATTTAATCATCTGCTGAAACATTGAGATAACTATTCACACCATTATTTTATACATAAGGAAACACGTCAAACTCAGTTAAGTGATATGACGGTTTTAAACTTCCTTCTCCAGCCCCCACTTTTGCCTTTTCTCCCTATGGTGGCCCCAGCACTCCTGTTAAACACTACAGGTGGTGGTCATTGAAATAAAAGTTTTGTAACACAATTTCTCTCCATATAATACATTTATTGATAGCTTCCATGCCATCAACACATTTCATTGATATTAAGGGACATTCTAAAGTTTACATTTGACCATTTCTATTATTTTGCCAACAAAGGTTTGTCTAGTCAAGGCTATGGTTTTCCCTGTGGTCATGTATAGATGTGAGAGTTGGACTGTGAAGAAGACTGAGCGCTGAAGAATTGATGCTTTTGAACTGTGGTGTTGGAGAAGACTCTTGAGAGTCCCTTGGACTGTAAGGAGATCCAACCAGTCCATTCTGAAGGAGATCAGCCCTGGGATTCCTTTGGAAGGAATGATGCTAAAGCTGAAACTCCAGTACTCTGGCCACCTCATGCGAAGTGTTGACTCATTGGAAAGGACTCTGATGCTAGGAGGGATTGGGGGCAGGAGGAGAAGGGGACGACAGAGGATGAGATGGCTTGATGGCATCACTGACTCGATGGACGTGAGTCTGAGTTTACTCCAGGAGTTGGTGATGGACAGGGAGGCCTGGCATGCTGCAATTCATGGGGTTGCAAAGAGTCAGACACAACTGGGCGACTGATCTGATCTGAATACCAGATCATATTTCATCACCAGCATATCATAGTTTGGCTGTGTGTAAATGGTGGCCCTACCATTAAAGGACCCTCCTGTCAATTCAGAAGACATAAGAGATGCAGGTTCCATCTCTGGGTCAGGAAGATCCGCTGGAGGAGGGCATGGCAGCCACTCCCCCATTCCTGCCTGAAGAAACATACGGACAGAGGAGTTTGGTAGGCTATAGTCCATAGGGTTGCAAAGAGTCAAACATGACTGAAGCAACTGAGCACACATGCATACATATGTATATACATATATATTTAATAGTCGTAAGAAAAATAATGCTGTGGGACTTCCCTGATGATCCAGTATTTAAGACTCTTCACTTCCACACCAGGGGGCATGGGTTTAATTCCTTGTCAGGGACCTATGATCCCATATGCCGCAGGGTGTGGCCAAAAAAAAAAAAAAAAAGGAATAATGTTGTATCTTCTAGCTGAGGTTACCTTAGATTTAATGAAAAATTCTATTTTTCAGAAGCAGAATTCAGCCTACTAAATTCATGCCACAAGCCACTAATGGGATGCTAACTAAATTATATCGGCAAATGGTTTAGATAGGGATTGACAAATTGGCTTGCCTTCTTTTTTTTTTTTTTCCTCCCACCAGCAAGCTAAGAATGATTTTTATGTTTTAGTTTTTCTTTAACTTAAAAAAAAAATGTTAGATATATATAGATATATAATTTGGGGGAAACAAAGGAATATTTTTGACATGTGAAAATTATATGATATCTAAATTTCAGTGTCACAAATAAAGTATTATTGGAACACAGCTGTGATCATTTGCTGCTGCCAGAGGCTGTTTCACACTGCTAATGGCAAAGACCACATGGACCATAATGCCTGGTACTCTCTAGCCCTTTACGGAGAAATTTTGCAGACTCACAGCTTCAGAAAACAAAATGAAGCATTCCAAACCCCATGGCTCACCAGCTCCTGAAGTCTAGTTGACTCACTGCAGCTAAACACTTCCCACTCTGAGCCCCAGTGGAGGGTGAAGCTGGAGTGTCTTTGTCTCCACATCCCAGAGAGATTTCTCTGGCAACACCAGCACCACGTCCTGTGTCCTGTGTCCATGGCACTCCTACCTGGCTCTCAAAAATCCTTTTCTCAGTGATGCTGGGTCAGGAGATTCCAAGCCTTTTAAAGCCCATTCTTTTCCAATCCATAGTATCCAAACCAGGCTCCAATCAGGTTTCTGAACCAGTTTTTCCCCATAGGATCTTTCAACTAGAAACCTTTATACCAAATTGCTAGAGAGAGGAAAGAGTGTGGGTGGGGCCCAGGGCCCCCCGCAGGGGCTGTTTTCCAGGTCTCAGGGCAGTGAGAGTCCCCACTTCCCTCTCTGGCATCCAGAGGCCCACCACCTTATCTCCAATTCAGGGGTTCAATAGCTTAAGGGCAGGGGAAGGTGGTCCACACAGCTATTTCAACAGAGCTGATGTCAGGAGCCTAAAAAGGCAGGGATCCTCTTCCAATGCCAGAAAATTCACCAGCTGCAAATAGCAATCCCCTGTTCTCTTCCAGGGCCAAGGAGGTGGGTTGGGGGGCGGGGAAAGCAGGGTGAGAGGGGCAGGAAGCAAGCTTACTGCCAGGTGATCTGCATTTGAAGACTCAGCACCCACTGGCTTCCTGAGGTCCTCGCTTGTGGATTTCATGCTGAACCCTAGGAGCTTTTACCAGGTAGGGGCTTATGCTTTCTTAAACCATGTCAGGGGTGTCAGGTTACACCCTGGCTCCCATCCTTCTCCTTTCCTCCCTCACTTCCCCTTTTCTCTCTCTTTCCCCTTTGCACCACCTAGATTCTATCTCAAGCTTTCCCTCCCACTGCTTTACAGCCCTCTGCACACAGATTCTTAGCGGGGAGGGAGGGTTTCAGAGAAGAAATATATGTATTGCCATTTCTTGTAAGGTAACAGAGTCACTGAATTAGAACAAAAATAAAGTTCACTAATGAATGTGATCTCAAGTACTGTAACCAAATATAACGTCAAAAATACCTTTCTTATCAAATCAACATGTGTCACCTGAAATTTACACAATGTATGTCCATTACATCTCAGTGAAGCAGGAAAAAAAAAAAAAAAGACCATTAGAAAGACCTCCTTTTATGCTCTTTTAAGACTGTTAATGATGAGTGCTGTGCCTAGTTGCTCAGTCATGCCTGACTCTTTGCGAACCCATGGACTGTGGGCAGCCAGGCTCCTCTATCCATGGAATTCTCCATGCAAAAATACTGCAGTGGATTGCCATGTCCTTCTCCAATGTTGGTGAGTATCAAAACCCAAGTCTAGGGACTTCCCTGGTGGTCCAGTGGTTGAGAATCTGCCTTCCAAAGCAGGGAACATGGGTTTGATCCGTGGGTGGGGAACTAAAATCCCACATACCAGAGGACAGTACAACCGACGAGGGATCCTGCAAGCCACAACTACAACCCAAGACAGCCAAATAAGAAAATAAAAATAAATATTTTTTAAAAATTCTATGCTATTTACATTCTTCTGGATATATTTGAAAGCATGATATTAACAGTTTTATTTATTTATGGACACACCATGAGACTTCCTGAAGGATCTTAGTTTCCTGAACAGAGACTGAACCCAGGTCACCAGAGTGAAAGCATTGAGCACTAACCACTAGTTTACCAGGGAATTCCTAGTTTTATTTACTTAAATGGTTTATTTTTATTGTATGCCAAAAACTACATATTTATCAGTGATTACACTTACAACAAAAACATTTTGGATGTCAATTTTAAAATGCTTGCAAAAACCTAGGGAAAAGGAAGAAAAATTTTGATCACTTGTTTATGCCTCTACGCTTCCCTGATGGCTCAGACAGTAAAAAATCTGCCTACAGTACTGGAGACCAGGCTTTGATCCCTGGGTTAGGAAGACTTCCTGGAGAAGCGAATGGCTATCCACTCCAGTATTCTTGCCTGGAGAATTTCATGGACAGAGGAGCCTGGGGAGCTACTCTCCCTGGGTTTACGAAGAGTGGAACACAACTGGACAACTAACACTTTCACTTTCATATGCTTCTAAAAATTGGTCAAATCTCAGAATCACCTGGGACATTGTTAAACATAGAGATTCCAGGGCTGCATAACACACCTAGGAAACTCAAATTGCCAGAGAAGGGGTCCTGGGAATCTGAAAGTTGAATGTTTGCCTCACTTGATTCTGAAGTAAATTGAATCCCAGGGTGTAAAATCCTCCAATACTTTGGGAAAGATGATCTCTGGTGGCTCAGAGGTAAAGAATCCATCTAGTAATGCAGGAGACCTGTGTTCAATCTCTGGGTTGGAAAGATCCCCTGGAGGAAGAAATGGCAACCCACTCCAGTATTCTTGCCTGGAAAACCCCATGGTTAGAGGAGCCTGGCAGGCTACAGTCTATGGGGTTACAAAATATTCAGACACAATTTAGCGTCTAAACCACAAAGTTGAAAGTAAGTGAAAGTCGCTCAGTTGTGTCCGACCCTTTGCAACCCCATGGACTATCCAGTCCATGGAATCCTCCAGGCTAGAATACTGGAGTGGGTAGTCTTTCCTTCTCAAGGGGATCTTCACAACCAGGGATCAAACCCAGGTTTCCAACAGTGCAGGCAGATTCTTTACCAGCTGAGCCACAAGGGGAGCCTAAACAACAATAAAAACATGTTTAAAGCACTCAATAATCTACTCCTTCAGGAGACCCTGAGGGTTGAAGGTCAGGAGTTCATTTTTCTTCATGCCACACACGGAGCACCTGCCTTGCAAAAAGCAGGTTATTGGTAATTCAATACACCAATCTGATGTTGCTTGAGCTGGGAGATCATCCTCCGTACCATCATTCAGAGATTCTAGGACACCCACACCCACTCTTGAGGCTTCTGGATGTCCTTCATATTGAAGGAAATTTTGGTATAAGCAAAGCCCGGAGATCTAAACTTCTCAGTTTGGGCCACACTTTCAAATCTCCTGGGCTGTGCTTCTTAACCCTCAGTGAATCTAAGGAATTGCCTATGTGTCTTTTGCAAAAACACAGTCTTGTCCAACAGTTGTGGGTAGGGCCTGAGAGTCTGATTTTCTCACAAGCTCCAGGTGTTGCCCAGGCTTCTTAAGGTGTCAATATTAAACAGTGAGTACTAGAGAGCTTTTGGAAAGTACTGATGTTATGGTTGATTCTGTTGATCTTACTCCATACCCATAGAATCAATATGTCCAGGGATGGGACCAGGGAGTCAATGTTATTAAAGGTATCAGATATTTTTAAGGAGCAGGTAAGGTGCAAATATGTAGCCAGGCAAATCACCCTACCATCAACCCTGTTTTGGGCTTCAGTGTGTCCTGCAAAATCCATATGTTGAGGGGACTTTCACAATGCTCCAGTGGCTAAGACTCTGGACTCCCAGTGTAGGGGGCTGGGCTTCAGTCCCTGGTCAGGGAACTAGATTGCACATGCTGCCAGGAAGATGGAAGACCCAACATGACACAAGTAAGACCTGGTGCAGTCAAATAAATTCATTCATTATAAAAAAATTATCTGTAGAATTCCTAACCCGCAACTATTTGGAATGTAACCATATTTGGAGATAATACCTTTAACGAGGTGACTAAGTTTAAACAAACTCACTAGGGTGGGCACTAGTCCAGTTTAATGGTTTTCCATACAAAAAGAGAGAGGGGAATTCCATGGCAGGCCAGTGGTCAGGGCTAGAACTTTCACTGCCAAGGGCCCAAGTTTAATCCCTGGTTTGGAAACTAATACCCAGAAATGAAGAAGCACAGCAAGAAAATAAAAAAGAAATTAGGACACACAAGACATCATGGATGCATGGACATAATGAAACAGGAGGACAGAAGAATGCATCTGTCCGCACATCAAGGAAAGAGATACCACACTGTCAATACCTTGATTCTGGGCTTCGGGCCTCCAGAACTGGGAGAAATCAAGAGTCCCTAGAGAGGGCTCACCTCCAGGACAGGTAGGGCGTATGCATGTGATGACTCAGCTCCCAGGTGACTCCCACCCATCAACAAATGCCCACCCACCCAGATTTTTCAGGACGCAGCTTGCTCTGTGGACCACTTTTTGCAGACCACTGCTGCTAAAGGTCCCCTCCCAACTCTCTTTCTGGCCCCAACTATTTTTACTTTTCTCCTAGACTTTGAGGGACAGAACCTAGAGAACAGAGTGAGGACTGTGCTCAAACCATCCTGGATGTGAAGGGGAGCATGTCCTTTAACCAAAAAAAAAAAAAGGAAGACAAAAACACCACAACTATCCAGAAGAACACACTGAAGCTTATCACCAGATGTACAGAAAAGCCTTCACATGTTAGGAAGAAGCAGAGGACACGAGTTCAACGTCCTCTGCAGGGAAGGTTTCCAGGAACGACAGCATGCTTTCTGTAGATGGATTGAAAGCAGATGAATTTATTGGAAGGCATTTGGGTCTGTAGCCAGGAAAGGAACATGAGTGGGGAGGGCTTATGTTGTCCTTCAGTTTCTATGATACGGGCCATGGTCACAGGGCTCCCAGAGGTCATCGAGAGAGGAATGTTTGGTGACTTCATCAAAGCCTGACCCAAGAAGGCTGCCTCTCAGTAGCCAACGTCAGACTTCTGGGCTGTCTGCCAGGCTCAATAAATGACCTACTGGAAGCTCTCTGGTAGTCCGGGAGTGGTTAGGGCTCCGCACTTTCACTGCTGAGTGCATGGATTCTATCCTCAGTTGGGGAACTAAGATCCTGCAAGCTGCATTGGCAAGCCACCTAAGAAACAAAAACAAAGACAGACATGACCTGTTCCCACCTTTCCCACATGGACAACTCCAAGGCCAAGTCCAGTCCATGTCCATTGCTGTGGTCAAGGAGGAAGCTCCCTGGGGCTTGTGGCCATGGAGTGACATGTGGCCAGCCTGAGTGTCCACTAAAGGGCTTGGAATCTCACACCAACTGAGAACCTGGTACCCAGGAGGAGATCAGGGCCTCAGGATACAGGCAGGTGCCTGCTGACCTACATATCAGGGCTGTGTGAGAAGTGGACACTACAAGGTGCCCAGAAAGCACACTTTTCAAGAGTGCACTCTTCTTAGTGGTCATCCTCTACCCATTTCCTCCTTTAGTATGGGAGAGCTGGGCATTTCAATTGTTCTCACAACACTTTAACTCTTCTACTCTCCCTGGGACAGCTTTATCTAAAGAGATTGTTGTTCACTTGCCCAGTTGTATCTGCAACCCTATGGACTGCGGCATACCAGACCTCACTGTCCCTCACAATCTCCTGAAGTTTCCCCCAAGTTCATGTCCATTGCATTGGTAATGCCATCCAGCCATCTCATTCTCTGTCACCCTCTTCTCCTTCTGCCCTCAATCATGTGCAGCATCAGAGACTTTTCCAGTGAGTCAGCTGTTCACATCAGATGATCAATATAGTGGACTTTCAGCTTCAGCATCAGTCCTTCTAACAGGTATTCAGGGTTGATTTCCCTTAAAATTGACTGCTTTGATCTCCTTGCTATCCAAGTGACTTTCAGCACCACAACTTGAAGGCAACAATTCCTTGGTGCTTTGCCTTCTTTGTGGTCCAGCTCTCACAACCATACATGACCATTAGGAAGACCATAGCCTTGACTATACAGACCTTTGTCTGCAGCGTAATATCTCTGCTTTTCAACACACTGTCTAGGTTTGTCATAGCTTTACTGCCAAGAAGCAACTGTCTTTTGATTTCATGGTTGCAATCACCATTGCAGTGATTGTACAGCCCAAGAAGAGGAAATCTGTCAGTACTTCTACCTTTTTCCCTTATATTTTTCATGGAGTAATGGGGCCAGATTCCACTATCTTAGCTTTATTAATACTTGGTTTTAAGCCGGCTCTTTCATTCTCCTCCTTCATCCTCATCTAATCAGTGCAATGTGTCTGGCTTCTTGCTGCTTCTGCTCTCAGTTCTAAATCCCTGAGTAAGACATCATAAAAGGATGGCTTCACAGCTTAAATGCAAGGGTGGGACAGAGAGGGACCGAAACTTAAGGGACCATGACACACTGAAAAACTCAATCAATGACTTGCACCAGTTGCTTACCCAAAGTATTAAAGGTGAAGTGAAAGTGTTAGTGAGTACCTGTCTGATTCTTTGTGACTCCATGTACTGTAGCCTGACAGGCTCCTCTATGGAATTCTCCAGGAAAGAATACTGGGGTGGGTAGTCACTCCTTTCTCCAGGGGATCTTCCCAATTCAGGGACTAAGCCTGAGTCTCCTGCATTGAAGGTGAATTCTTTACCATCTGAGGCACCAGGAAAGCTCAAATCAAGGTGATCCTAATTTCCCTGATATTCCTAGATCAAAATTTTGGTGGTCCATGCCAGTCCCAGCTCCTCCAGTCACAAAAAGGGGTATATTTGGAGCCCTCCACTCTGAAGGGGTGCTCTTATTTTGTTTAGTTGCTAAATCTCTGAATCTTAGATGATTATTTGTTCTCAGCAAACAGCTCTGATGGGCAAAGAGAATTAGTTAAAATCTTAGTGCTGTCAGGTTGGCAGAGAACCAGGAATTGGAGGAAATTTTGTCTTTACCATGTGGCTTAAAGGTAAAAACTTAAGAATTAAAGTTTTTTTGTTTTTTTTTGTTTGTTTGTTTTTTTGTTTTTTTGTTTTTTTTTTAGGTTACATATGAATAACACCAAGGAGAAAAATGCCAAGTTACACTCAACACTGAAATACTCAACTCAGAAGTGACTTTTCTGGACAATTGGGAATGAATTTCTGTCAGCCTTTGAATAAATAAATGTGTGTGAAAATTTTGATTAATGTAAAAACAAAATAAAACCTGTGGGGATATTAGTGGCATAAAAGCACATTTAGACAATGGATTCAGGGATGTTGGGTTGTCTCTTATAAACTGGAGGCTTCCCTGGCATCTCAGATGGTAAAGAATCTGCCTGCAATGCAGGGGACCCCAGTTCAATCTCTGGGTTGGGAAGATCTCTGGAAAAGAGAATGGCTATCCACTGCAGTGTTCTCACATGTAGAATTCCATGGGCATAGAAGCCTGGCAGGCTACAGTCCATGGGGTCCCAAAGAGTCAGATACGGCTAAGCAGTGGGAAAGTGGGCACAGGCTGGAGGGTCCCAGAGGATCCAGACGGTCTGCAGGTGAATATCCCCCAGGACTCCAGGCTTGACGTTGCACAGTGTACCCGACTGGGCATTACCCAGGGTCTGAGACGGAGAAGGCGATGGCACTCCATTCCAGTACTCTTGCCTGGAAAATCCCATGGATGAAGGAGCCTGGTAGGCTGCAGTCCATGGGGTCGTGAAGAGTCAGATATGACTCAACGACTTCACTTTTACTTTTCACTTTCATGCATTGGAGAAGGAAATGACAACCCACTCCAGTGTTCTTGCCTGGAGAATCCCAGGGATGGGGGAGCCTGGTGGGCTTCCATCTATGGGTTCGCACAGAGTCGGTCACGACTGAAGCGACTTAGCAGCAGCAGCAGCAGGGTCTGAGTTGGAGGCTTTGCATCTTCTGGATCCGCTGGGGAAAACGCTCGAGTCCAGGGCCTTGGTGGGGTTAGCAGTAACGGCCCCTTGGAAGAAGGTTCTCTAGAGCCATGCTCACTCCTGGACCCTTGATTTCTTCCAGTCTCTGAGAACGCACCTTGTATAAGAGGACAGATTGAACAGCCTCAGAGATAAGTGAGGAGGTGGATGCCTTGGAAATGAGAACCACAGGGAGTGGGTAAATGGTGCCCTGAACTCCTCTATCTGATCCTTGCCTATCAGAGAGCATCTAGGCCCCACTCACGTTCAGGCCCTTTTATTTATTTTTTTTTATCTTATTTTTAAACTTTACATATTTGTATTAGTTTTGCCAAATATCAAAATTAATCCACCACAGGTATACATGTGTTCCTCATCCTGAACCCTCCTCCCTCCTCCCTCCCCATTCCATCCCTCTGGATCATCCCAGTGCACCAGCCCCACGCATCCAGTATCGTGCATCGAACCTGGACTGGCAACTCGTTTCATACATGATATTTTACATGTTTCAATGCCATTCTCCCAAATCTTCCCACCCTCTCCCTCTCCCACAGAGACCATAAGACTGTTCTATACATCAGTGTCTCTTTTGCTGTCTCGTACACAGGGTTATTGTTATCATCTTTCTAAATTCCATATATATGCGTTAGTATACTGTATTGGTGTTTTTCTTTCTGGCTTACTTCACTCTGTATAATAGGCTCCAGTTTCATCCACCTCATTAGAACTGATTCAAATGTATTCTTTTAATGGCTGAGTAATACTCCATTGTGTATATGTACCACAGCTTTCTTATCCATTCATCTGCTGATGGACATCGAGGTTGCTTCCATGTCCTGGCTATTATAAACAGTGCTGCGATGAACATTGGGGTACACGTGTCTCTTTCCCTTCTGGTTTCCTCAGTGTGTATGCCCAGCAGTGGGATTGCTGGGTCATAAGGCAGTTCTATTTCCAGTTTTTTAAGGAATCTCCACACTGTTCTCCAGAGTGGCTGTACTAGTTTGCATTCCCACCAACAGTGTAAGAGGGTTCCCTTTCCTCCACACCCTCTCCAGCATTTGTTACTTGTAGACTTTTGGATCGCAGCCATTCTGACTGGTGTGAAATGGTACCTCATAGTGGTTTTGATTTGCATTTCTCTGATAATGAGTGATGTTGAGCATCTTTTCATGTGTTTGTTAGCCATTTGTATGTTTTCTTTGGAGAAATGTCTATTTAGTTCTTTGGCCCATTTTTAGATGGGGTCATTTATTTTTCTGGAGTTGAGCTGCAGGGGTTGCTTGTATATTCTCGAGATTAGTTGTTTGTCAGTTGCTTCATTTGCTATTATCTTCTCCCATTCTGAAGGCTGCCTTTTCACCTTGCTAATAGTTTCCTTTGATGTGCAGAAGCTTTTAAGGTTAATTAGATCCCATTTGTTTATTTTTGCTTTTATTTCCAATATTCTGGGAGGTGGGTCATAGAGGATCCTGCTGTGATGTATGTCAGAGAGTGTTTTGCCTATGTTCTCCTCTAGGAGTTTTATAGTTTCTGGTCTTACGTTTAGATCTTTAATCCATTTTGAGTTTATTTTTGTGTATGGTGTTAGAAAGTGTTCTAGTTCCATTCTTTTACAAGTGGTTGACCAGATTTCCCAGCACCACTTGTTAAAGAGATTGTCTTTAATCCATTGTATATTCTTGCCTCCTTTGCCAAAGATAAGGTGTCCATATGTACGTGGATTTATCTCTGGGCTTTCTATTTTGTTCCATTGATCTATATTTCTGTCTTTGTGCCAGTACCATACTGTCTTGATAACTGTGGCTTTGTAGTAGAGCCTGAAGTCAGGTAGGTTGATTCCTCCAGTTCCATTCTTCTTTCTCAAGATCACTTTGGCTATTCGAGGTTTTTTGTATTTCCATACAAATAAACACTAACAGGAGAGTCATGAATTTAAAGGGGAGAATCATGGTCAGAGATCACAGAGGACACCCAATGATTGACACTGAAGTTCCCTTTATTTCTTTGTAACAATCCAATAGAGGCGTAACGACCCCATTAACCTCCCAAGCCCAAAATTCCCTCTCCAAAATTCAGATTCATATTTCTAACTTTGTAGGAACACATCGCTCCAAAAATTACACCAAGCCCTCCCCTCCTACCCACTCTAAATCATGTTTCCTTTTCCAGCATACACTTAACTATTGTCTGAAACTGTGGTTTGTGCTCCTTCTAGATGTACTGAGGTCTGGGTGGCAGTGTCCCAGTGCTGGGGACAAAGCCTGCAACTCATGAGCTGGGCTAGGTGGGCATGTAGCAGGGACACAGGATGGGCTCGGTGTCATAGAAGATCTGGTCACCGCAGTGTGGACAGGGGCTGGCGCTGACCCAGACCATGCTGGACCGCCCAGACTCACACAGCAGCTGCTTGAGCCGGGCGTGCAGCTGAGCCAGGAGGCCCAGGTGCAGGGTGCCACGCACACCCTCATAGCTCTCCAGGGGTGAGGGGTACAGCATGTGGCTCAGCTTGCTCAGCCCCATGGTGTGGTGCAACAGGCTCTCCAGCACTGCCATGGAGATGGGGTTGCCACAGAAGCTGAAGGTGGTGAGCTGGGAGCAGCAACTCAGGGCTGGCAGGAGGCCACTGAACTGGGAGTCCATGATGCCACACTCATCCAGGTCCAGGTCCTGCAGGGTGGCTGAGGTCCACTTAATCAGGACCTGCAGGGGCTCCAAGCTGAGGCTGGTCAGGTTGACCCCGCTGAGGCCCAGGTCCTTCAGCTGGCTGACGCTCGGGCACTGTGACAGGTACGTCAGATCTGACTCCGAAATCAGGCAGTTGGTGATCCACAAGGTCTCCAGAGGGGTCTTCAGGCACCTGGGAAGAGACAGGGCAGTCATTCCCAGGGGCAGAGGTGGCAGGCGGAGGGATGTGGGGAGGAGAGGCCTGTTCACTGGAACACAGGGTATCTCAATGAGTTGGAGCTGGCCTCTCACCTTCTTGACAGGAAGGCACAGGGTCTTCCGAGGGGAAGGTCATGCTCACATGTGTATGATCTCCCCCTACACAAAATGATGTACTATTTCCAATGTGGGGGTCATGCTCACATGTGTACGATCTCCCCCTACACAAAATGATGTACTATTTTCAATGTGGTAAACAAACAGTAAACAAATGTCATTTGCCTATTTCAGCTTACTAGTATTTGGTTCACAGGAATTAAGATGATTTTACAGGACAAAACCAGTTGAATTAAACAGCAGGCTGGATGCACTGGACATATGTTGCTGGCTCCCAGCAGCTACAGACAATCCCTGGGTGAATATCCCCCAGATATTCGGGGGCCACAAACCGCCCATCACCACCTACAATTCTTTTTTTTATTATTATTTTTTCATTTCTTTCTTCTGGTTTCTTAGTGAATATATTTATTCCTAATGCTTGGAGTTTGCAGCTGCCAAAAAAGGAATCAATGGAACTCATTCATACAGACAGACTACGCTGCATCCTCTCAGGTTTTATCACTGTGTTCAAGGAAGAACGATAACCTGTTACTGAGGATTTCCTATGTATTCAGAAGTCTTAGAGGAAAACATTAAAGAGATTGGAGCCACTTCAACAATGATTCTCATTTGACTTTTTCTCTTCTCTGGACTGCTTAGGAGCCACAATTTCCCCATCCTTATCCCTCCTTGTCATCTCCAGAATCACCCACTTCCCACAGCTCACCTGGAGCCTAAAACAACTCAGGACAGAAGCGTCAGGTGGGAGGGAGAGACAGAGATTCAGACTTCAAACCTCACGTGTGATGGACCAAGGTCCTTCTTGCTTAGTTATCTTTCATTATCTCAGCTAAGACATCACTCTCTTGGAAAGAATTCCCAAGGGCATCAACCCTGACCCACACTATGTGGACTCCCAGCAAGAAATCCCCTTTGACAGCATCTAAGCTAGGCCACGCCTCTGACCCTAACCAGGGAGGTGACTTGACAAGATGGCTGGAGACACAGTGGTGGCATTTTAAGGACTTCCAAGGGGCCAGTGCACCCTGGCAATGTCCCCAGCAGGCATAGAGCAGATGCCCCGAGGGTAACGAAATGAAAGAGGCCCACTCTGGTCTGCGGAGCTGGCGCCATGCCTCACCTGAGCACCTGGTGCAGGCGGCCCTCGAGGAAGGAGATGGAGTCCAGGTAGAGCTTCTGCAGGTGGGGCAGGTTCAGGAACTGGGTGGTGAGCTGGTCGACTAAGTGCTCCTCCTGGTCGGGGGCAGTGCGTGGCAATATGTGGATGCGCGACAGCACCAGCCGGCGCAGGTTGCCCATCCGTCCCAGGTGCGGCAGGAACCTGCCCAGCGTGGCCAGCTTCCAGATGCAGTTCACCTCCAGGTCCTGGATGGAGTCCAGCTGCACCACCTTCATGATCCTCCTGATGCTCTGCATGGGCATGGAGAAGATTCTCAGCTTCTGGCAGCGCAGGTGCAGCAGGCTCCTCCTCTGCTTGGCCTTCTTTAGCAGGTAGCTGAGGGTCTCGTCCAGTGTGTCCTCCTTGAGGCACAGGTCGACCAGCACCTCCACAGGGGCCTGCGCTGGCTTCAGTACCGCCTGCGCCTCCACCTTGCACCTCTTCTGCATGGGCTGGATCAGCTCAGGCTCCAGCAGTGAGCAAACGCTGGCCATGATGCCAGACCACAGGGTCCAGAAGTCCTGGTGGGTGTTCCGGCGCAAGTCCAGCACCTGTAGCTTCCACTGCCTGTGGGGCCATGGGGGACATGCTGAGCTGTGTAGAGGCCAACGGGCACCAGGACCCTGAGAGCGCTCTGCACTCCTCACACCACAGCTCCTCCAGCTTCCGGGCCCCCCTTGATCCCCACTTAAAGGGACATTGGGGGGTGGCCCACATGCCTTTTCTACCTTCTCCTCGTCAACCAGTCCTGTACACCCGATCGCCTGTTTCCAGGTGACCCTCAACCTCCTGCCCTGGCTGCATTGTGCTCACACCCCCAGGCCTCATCAGTCTGCCAGGGAGACCTTACCTGGGGCGGACCTCCTGAGCAAGCAGGATGTCCAAGCCGTCGAGTGCAGCCTGGAAGGTCTCCAGATGAGGCTGGTGGTCCTTCATCAGGGCCCCCAGTGGGAGGCAGGGGAAGGGCCAGGCCTGCACCATCGCCTTCAGGGCCTGGGTGTGCCTCCCAGAAAAGGCTGCCATAAATAGCGGTGGGAAGAGTTCAACAGGCAGCTCCTCCAGAGCTACAATGGCCAAGGCCTCATTCTGCAGCAGGCTCTGGCCGGCCAGCTCCAGGAGTCTGGGTGGTGCCCGGACACCCATCGTGAATCTACTCCGGAATGAGTCCTGGGGGGATGTCAGAGAGCAAATGGGGTGGGACCGGTCCTTCTCTGGTTAAGGAATCCAGGAGACCCTACTGTCCCTCCAAGGCAGGGTCAGAGACATCTTATGGTCACAAAGTCACAGCTTTGGCCCCAAGGGCTCATGGACAAGCATCTCTCCAGGCAAAAACAAAGGGACAAGGTGACCTCTTGCCTCATCCCATATCTACTGGCTGCTGCATTTAATCCCAGCCCTGCTGGCCGGTAAATACCTAGGAGTCTGACAGCTGACCCCACTCTCTTCAGAGAAAGCTTCTGATTATTACTCAAGGGCTAAAAACAGCAATAAGGAGTTTAGCCCAACACGGCCTGTCTCTAAACTCCAACCAATAACTCACGCAATGGGTGCTGTTATGTCCCCACATAAAAATGTGGACCTTTCACTGTGTGCCTCGTCTACAAATGTTGCTACCATTCGGTTCAGTGGAGCAAAGTGCTCACATTCAGAAAAAAGCCTCCACTCTTTCAAATATTCTACAGATTTTTGTTGTTGTTGTTGTTGTTGTTGTTGTTGTTTGTTTGTTTCCCATGGATTAAAAAAAAACAATTTTTAGCTTTTAAAATTAAAAGAAACCCCCAAAATCATTTAAGCTAATAAAATCACAAAACTATAAAATAATATGAACTATAATCATTGGTCACAAACTAAACTGTAAAATGTCATCCAAAAATTCCTCCTAATTATGTCTTTCATTAAATCAATTCTAGGAACTTCTCTGGCCGTTCAGTGAAGAGGACTCTGTGGTTTCAATGCAGGGGCACGAGTTCTATCCTCACCAGGGAACTGCAACCCTAGATGCTGTTTGGTGTGGCCCTATCCCTTCACTCTCACCCCACCCTACTGCATCCCCCCAGCCCCTATCCTGCCAAATTCTATTTGGTTAAGAAATATTGTAACAGTCTATACCAGTGGCAAAAATCAGAGAAGAAACCAGACTGGCTGGGATAAGGTAAAACTGCATGTAGAAGCAAAAGCAAAGCGTGCAATTGCCAACGTGAAAGAAAAGGAAAAGAAAATTATCTACAGGATCCTGGCCTGCATGGCTTGTCCCATGAAGACCTCAGCAGGTACGGCTGTCAGAGCCCAAGGCTCCAGTGTGGAGCAGTGTGCTCAGTTCTCCTTCCAGGACCCACTTTTCAGATTCTGGCTGAAATTTCCATTTCTAACTAAAGTGCTATCTTACTACTAGATCTCCATCCACCTATATCTGAGTGGGGTTTTTAATTTCTCACTATATACAACTTATGGGATCCTATGTCTGTTCACAATAGGTTAGCAAAATATAAAAGAAGAAAACCAACCTGAAGGTACATTCGTTGGAGGAATTTGGGCCACATCAAAACCAAATTTTCACGTTCAGACAGCTCTGTGCAGATGGTGGTGTCACCCCAGAAAATAAAGAAACAAAGTAAGATTTCTGAGAATAACACTCTCACTTATACATCACACAGTGAAACATGTCCCCATTCATGGGGGAACAGAGGTGTAATGGACGGATGGTGGGTCCTCCAGATTTTGAGGGTCCAGGCTTCCCTGGAACTGGTCAGGTTAAAATAACACCTAGGAGCTGGCCAGGAGAACAGAGGGACCAGATACTTGTAAATGAAACCAAGGAAAGTATCCAAGACAAGTATGTTTTGTTTGGAGGAATTCAGAGACTTTTCTTAGGCTAGGCGTGAGAAATTGCCAGCAGAGGGAGTGGCTAAAAAGGGACCAGGTGGATCCCTTAAACCCAAGGCAAACCAAGAGGAAGGCAAACGCTTCCTCTCTCCCTGGAGATAAACGGCATTTCCTCCCTGAAGCTAGGAGATTAAATTTAGGCATGTGGGTTAGAAGAGGATGGAACTGTTTTGGTTGGCCAAACCTGGGACACACCTTGTTCTGCCTGAAAGCCACTGAGGGCTTAGGGCCGTGGGCTTTCCTGAAGGGAAATAAATGTGGGCCAAGTACACAAATCTGTGTCAGCAAATGGCAGCAAACTGGAGGCTCAGGTGTCCCCCTGCACATCCCAGCCTGGGCTCTGTCAAGCAACCTGTACCCTCACCATGACCTTCAAAGCCTCCTTCCCAAAGTAGCTGGGTAACCTGACTTTCCCTCAGTGCCAGTGAACAAAGAATGCAAAGCACCTTCGAAACCCCCACCCCCCACCTCTCTCCCTCCCCTAAGGCTCTTACTTACACAGATTCTGATGGGAGCTCAACTTTAAGCCCATAAATACATTTCAGTTTTTCCTTTGCTCTGCATTAAGCACAGGTAGCCACGTGGACTTTCTCCCTGGAGAGGTGTAAAGCCTGCATCAAAGGGTCTGCATGAAGACCCTGCTGGTTTGGCTGACACACTGGTTCTGCTGCGGTCTCAGAACACAGATGGATGGAAACTGTCCACACCTGGCATTGTTAGGCCCCAAAGTTCTTCTATTTGGAGGGTGAGAGGTTGGCCTTACCTGAAGGATACTCTACAGTTTGGTAACTTTCTAGAGATGGCATTCATCAAATTCCTACCATCCCCAGTAGCAGCCAGAGATGTGAGTGTCTCTTAAATAAACTTAAAACCCTAAAATAGGGTTAAGCTGGAATGTGCCTTGTGGGCATTTTGACTTCCTGCAATCACCTTGACCAATAAGCTGCAGGAGCACAAGTTTAGCAAAAAAGAATCATTGAGTCCCTGATGAAGAAGCAGCCATGATGATGCTGGCACTTTCCCCCACTACCTCAAATAACTTTCAGAGAGAAGCCGAAGTTCACCCCTCATTTCCTTTCCAGCCTGGTGAGCCTGAGACAGCCAAGACAGGATGCTGTCATGCTCCAAGAATGTGGAACTGGAAGACCCACTTGGGCAAACATGGATGGATGGACAGATCTGTCCCACTGAACATTAGGAAGAGCTAGCCAACTTCACAGGGAGTTGGGGAAACAGGAAACAGCAGAGGTCTAAGCTTGGGATGTTTCCATGGGAACTCAGCATCCAGGAGATCTAAGGATGCAGTAGGGACCACTGCCTTCAAATGATCTAAAAACGGGAAGTATCAGCCAAAAAGTCTTTTCGTGTGAGGCAGGGCACAGGCCTTTGTCCACCTCCAGCTCCACAGAATCTGTTTGTGCCGGGGACTCACTGGTCACAGAAGCAATAGGGACTCATCTGCATGAAGACGTGTTCTTCCTGCCCAGTGTCAGGTCTTCCCAGGATGACTCTCAGGACCCAGGCGTGAGTCAACCTGAGGACATTTCTACCTGTTTTTATGTTTCACAGGCTGGTGCAGCCTCTGAGCTCATTTCAGGGTGGGAAGAGCTCATTCCCTCTCTAGTTGCAGAATTCCTTCTACGACTGCAAAGCATTTGCTCCTGAGGTTCTTCCTGGGGTTCTCTGGAATGCATCTGTATGCAAACAGGCACTAGAAATGCTGGAAGATGACCCTCCCTGGATTCTAGAGGAAGACCACAGCCTGGCTGTTCTTTAGAGGCTCCAGACTGACAAGAAGCCCTGGGGACCCAGACTACAGCAAACGAGATCCCACCTGGAGTTCCAGTATGTCTGTCCTCCCTCCACTCTGGAGTCAGAACTCTTCTTACCCTAGAAGAGTCTACCCTCTCTATCAGCCCTCTCTGCCTCTTCCTGTGCTTGGTAAGACAGATTCAATAACATCTAGACCTAAACAAAAGAGGCTCCCTCCTTCTTCCTCCCAAGTGAAGACTTGCCAGATGTCCAGGTCACCCTAACTCTAGCCAGTTACTCCTGAGGGTGGTGCTTCTAGAGGCAAAGTAGCAGTAGGATCCAGTGGACAGGGGGTGGGAGGTTGAGGGTCCGCTCCAGGCAGGTAGGACTGCAAGACTTGGCAGGGGGTAGCCCAGAACAAGGGGGAGGAAGAAAATGACAGTAGAATTAGGAGCCTGGTCTCCTGGCTTGCAGAGCTGCATCTCATTTCCTGGAGTGGTGTCAGGATCACTGAGGGCACTGCAGCCTGCACTTGGGGGCTGGGAGTGTCCCCAGGTGGTAGAGACAGAATAAGAGAACAGAATGATCAAACATTAGCTCGATACTCCATTAGGGAACTGGAGATAGAGAAGAAAACTTACGGGTTTTTGGTAGACCACAATAAGACTAATGACACTCATGGAATAATGGAAAATTCTGAAACATGTAGGCTTTCTCTATTCATAAAGCAAAACAAGTCACTTAGCATCAAAGCCAGCTTGGCTTTCTTAAATCAAGCTAACTTGCTTAGCAACAAAACCTTGCAACAGAAGCATGAGACATGGCCCAAAACAATCAAACAATGGTGGCATAAGACTTACATCCTGCCTAGTGAGTTCCATGAGTTAATAACTCCCAAAACATGCTCTTTGGCCCCTAAGACACATTTTTTTTTTCAGAATGAGCCCCCAAACACTAAAACTATAGCAGAAAACAAGACCTACAACCTGCCCAGTGTTCATCAAGGTAATGACTCCCCAAAACAGGGTCTGTGCATATAAAACACAATCACTTAGGGAAAGGTGACTTTTCAAAATGAAAGACCTGCATTGTACTAAGACCTGAAAATATCTTTCCCAAGTAATATGACAGGGAAGTCTAGTGTGCTGCAGTCCATGGGGTCACAAAGAATCGGATACAGCTGAGCAACTGAACTTAACTGAACTGTGATAGTCCTAGCCTGACCATATAGAGCGGAACAAGTCAACTTGCCTGCCCTACCTGGGGGAGGCACTGATGATGGAAACGTGCTGTCTACTCAAGAAAAAGAAGATCTTCCCCCCTCCACTCTTCCTCTGATTGTGAAAGTGTACCTGAGTACTTAGGACAACACAAGGCTTGTGAACCTGCCAAGTGTCCTACTCTTAATAAATCACTTCTTTTCTAGCACTTCGCTTGTCACCTAATTTCTTTCTAGTATTAAGTATCAGTCGCTCCGACGTGTCTGACTTTTTCCAATCCCATGGACTGTAGCCCACTAGGCTACTCTGTCCTTGGGATTCTCTAAGCACAAATACTGGAGTGGGTTGCCATTTCCAACTCCAGGGGACCTTCCCAACTATACATAAAAGAGCTTCATTAATGTGCAGTAGAGGATACCCCAGTTAACCTGTTATAGAAAACTGCCTCTTGAGTCTTTAAATTCTATACCAATTCTATACCTCTGCTTGGCCAATTGTTTATTTATTTAGGTTTTAAGGTGAATGACCTGGGGCTATTTGTTCCATCAGGATACATAAGGAACTGTGGTGCCAACTTCTTGGGAGCCCTGGAAACAATACCTAATGTATGAGGGAGGTGACATATAAGTACAACCAACACTGTTTTGTTAGGTGACATACCACACAAGTATAACTAATGTTGTTTTATATTAGATATGAGTTAATAGAGTAAAACCTAAGAGTTCTCATCAAAACGAAAATATTTTTTCCTATTTAATTTTGTATCCATATGAAATGATGAATGTTCACTAGACTTACTGTGCTTATCACTGCAGGATGGATGTAAGTGGACTCATGATGCTGAGCCCCTTAAACTTACATAGGGCTATATGTCAATTATCAGTAAGACTGAAAAAAAAAGTCATGATCTTCCATTCAGGGTGTCTGAACAAATGAAAAGCAAGCAAGCCTGAAAAATAATGACAGGCAAACCTGATCTGTATGCTAGGGCAGGGCCACCAGGGTGACCACTCATGCTGAAACTGCAAAGCCAACCTTAATAATCTACAGCACAATCATGATATATTTCCACAGCTATT
This sequence comes from Syncerus caffer, assembly GCA_902825105.1. NCBI lineage: Eukaryota > Metazoa > Chordata > Mammalia > Artiodactyla > Bovidae > Syncerus > Syncerus caffer. The sequence goes on from CADEAB010000630.1 coordinate 130,294, forward strand.
CCATTTGTTTTTAAAGTTAAGGCCCCTGTTACACTGTTGTAAATGTTTGTTGTTGTTCAGTCATTCAGTACTGTCTGACTCTTTAGGACACCATGAACCTTAGCACACGAGGATTCCCTGTCCCCCCGAGTTTGCTGAAACTCATGTCTATTGAGTCAGCGATGCCATCCATCCATTTCTTCCTCTGTCATCCTCTTCTCTTGTCTTCCTTCTTTCCCAGCTTCAGAGTCCTTACCAATGAGTCAGCTCTTCACATCAGATGGCCAAAGTTTTGGAGTTTCAGCTTCAAAATCAGCCCTTCCAATGAATATTCATGGTCGATTTCCTTTAGGATTGACTGGTTGTAAATGTTTAGAGAAATAAAAGTACTAAAGCTATTTTTTTTAGTACTCTGTGATCTTAAGCATTGAGAATTAAAGTGTTTCATTTCTTTGCAGAAACGTCAGAAAGGAGTCCTCTCAACTCTGCTTCCTTTCTTCTCAGCACATAAATTTCAACTGGGGGGTGACGATCTTTCCTATGCACGGCCTGGCCAATTGCTACCCTACTTCCTAAGCCTGGATCTGCTTCCAAGGTCTCATTCTTTGCACTTTCAGGCCTGACACTATGTCCAAGTTTCTTTATCACTACCAAGTGAAGTAACATTTGCTGGCATCTTTGCCTCTGAGACATCTTCATTTCTTTTGTCACAAATATGCTCTTTATTCAACTTTTTCCAGGGGATGAGGAATGAGAGCCTGAAGCTGGATTCTAAATCAAAATGACAATACTTCATATTTGGCATAATTTACATCACCAAGTGTTTCACTTTCCTCATCTCATGTTCTTCCTCAAAAACTGAAACATCATTAGCAATGGCCTTACCGAGCTTTTTCCTTTTCACAGGCAAGGGCTGGGGCTCAAGAGCCTGTCACAGAGGGGGCCACGGAGAGTGACACAGGACTGATACCTCCGGCCAGGTGCAGGTCTCCCTAAGCCATCCCTGGGCCAGCCTGGAGGGGCAGTGTGCCCAGGAAAGTCTCTGAGTTCTGGAATGCCCTACTCTGTTTGTGGGCAGTGAAAAGCCTAGGGACTACTAAAGCACAGAATAGGAGCCTCCTTTCAGGGGACACTACCCACCACAGTCTAGGAACTCAGCAGGTCTGTGGGTACTGCCAGGTCATCCAGGAGGATGGGGCAATGGTGCAATATTTGGGGACAAATCCAGAAAGGCCTAGATTTACACCTCACCTCAGCTCAACGGCCTTCCTTCAAGGTCTCAGGCTCAGACCATCTCCCAGGAGGAAACCTCCCACTACTGCCTGCCCTCCACAGGGGTAAATAGGCAGATTCACTGATGGGGTGTCACCAGCCAGATCTGGGGAGCTGTGCACAGAGGCCCCTTTCATAGGTGAGGCAGGAGATATGAAGGGTGTGGGGACCCTGGTCCATTGCCGTGACTGCAAAAGCCGAGCTCTGGGACTCTGTGCCATGGCCTGGGCTCTGATCACACTCTGTCTGCACAGTAAGGGGACTGGCTGGCAGCCCCATGCTGACCCTTTTCTCCCTCTGCCCTGAACTCTCATGGATTCATGACCTTGACTTCTCCTCTTTGCACATCTTCCTCCTCTCAGGGTCCTGGCCCCAGTCGGTCCTGACACAGACACTCAAGAGTCTGCAGTTCTGGGACAGAGGGTCCACATATTCTGTCCACATATCACTGCTCTGGAGACAGCAGTGATATTGGGGGTTACAGCCAGGTGTCCTGGGATCAGCAGTGCCCACAGGTTACCTAGCACCCCTGGTGCATAATATCGTCCTTGCCCTGTGGTCTCTCTCCATTCTCTACTCCATGTCTGGCCACACGGCATCCCTGGACTCACTCTGTTGCCTGAGTGCTTTCTTTCCAGGAGCACCTCACTCCCAGGGCTCCCACACTAAGGAGAGCAAAACTTCCCTGGGCTCACCACCCAACCCTTGCCCAATACCACACAGGGGTCGAGTGTCTGGGATCTGAAACCAGCCTCCCGAGCACAGATTCTGAACCTAACCATGGCTTCGGGAATGGGTCCTCAACACGCTGCAGCTGCCTTTTTAAAGACAGCAGCAGGCAAAGCCCTTAGGAAAATGACTTGGGTAACTAAAGGGTGCTCATCCTCCTCACACTGCAGATGCTACCCAGCTCCACAATGACCAGCACAGAGGAGGTACCAGAGGTGATGAAGGGGACCAGCTTACCTGAAGATGGATTCCAACCACACTGGTTCAGCTCACAATGGCCTCAAGTCCTCAAACAACCGGTTTTCCTGGTCTCCTATCCTCTCAGTCACCCGTGTCCACCCAAGCCTGAGAATAAGATCCAAAGTGCTCCAAAAACAAGATGATGGTATGTCAACATGTGTACTTAGGAACCAGAAGAATAAACTCAAAACTGGAATGCCAACCCTGCCATGTGAGTGCGAGTCTCCTCTTATCTCCAAATCTGAGTGATTTCTCAATGTCTGGACCAGCAGACAATTGAAGGGCCGAGCTGGACTCAGGTCCAAGGGCCCTTCCTCAAATGACACTGATCACCATCCAGCAGCCCCATTTCTGTCCCTTTCTCAGCCCACCATGCCCTGGAACCTCCAGAGGGGAGCCCATGTCCAGTGCCAAGTGGCAGCAGACCCTGGTTTGCTGGATTATTGCCTCCACAGGGTAGGCCTCTTTGCGGAGCACGTGGCTGCGGCTGGCTCCTCACCCTCTTCGTCCTGGTCCAGATAACTCGTTTTTGGGAGGTGAATAGTACTGGGGGTCTGTGGGGGTGAACCAGGAACTAGCTCAAGGTCACCTTGTGGTAAAGCGGGGGACCCAAGGCGGGAACTTACGGTTTGTGCAGCCGTGCCTTGCCACAAGGTCCCTGTTGAACGCTGAGGAGAGAGAAGCGGTTACTCTACAGTGTCCGGAAAACAGGTGGCCTAATCAACCCAGCTCCTGTTTCCTCCTGGAGTAAATCTCATGAGATTTTGGGATCTCGAGTGCAGTCTCCCAGGGAGTCCAGAATGGCGGGGAGGGCATGCAGAGAAGGGGAAGGCTGTTGCCTGTGGCCATGCCCATGGCAATGGCGTTGGGGGTAGGAGCATTAGGGTGGGGGTAGGGAGGGGTCAATGGCACCGGACTCCAGTACTCTTGCCTGGAAAATCGCATGGATGAAGGAGCCTAGTATGCTGCAGTCCATGGGGTCGCTCAGAGTCAGACACGATTGAGAGACTTCCTTTTCACTTTTCACTTTCATGCACTGGAGAAGGAAATAGCAACCCACTCCAGTGTTCTTGCCTGGAGAATCCCAGGGACGGGGGAGCCTGGTGGGGTGCCATCTACGGGGTTGCACAGAGTCGGACACTACTGAAGTGACTTAGCAGTATCATCATCATCAGCAGCAGCAGGGAGGGGTAGCCAGAGAAGGCAATAGCACCCCACTTCAGTACTCTTGCCTGGAAAATCCCATGGACGCCGGAGCCTTGTAGGCCACAGTCCATGGGGTCACTAAGAGTCAGACACGACTGAGCGACTTCACTTTCACTCTTCACTTTCATGCATTGGAGAAGGAAATGGCAACCCACTCCAGTGGTCTTGCCTTGAGAGCCCAAGGGAAGGGGGAGCCTGGTGGGCTGCTGTCTATGGGGTCGCACAGAGTCGGACACTACTGAAGTGATTTAGCAGCAGCAGCAGGGAGGGGTAGCAGAGAGAGCAATGGCACCCCACTCCAGTACTCTTGCCTGGGAAATCCCATGGACAGAAGAGCCTGGTAGTATATGGCTGAAGCAACTAAGCAGCAGCAGCAGCAGCACCAGGGAGGTGTAGGGCTGGCTGGGGGTGGGGTAGGCGAGTGGTGTGGGGGTTGGGTGGGGTGGGGGGCAGGTTGAGGGTTGGGTGTGGGGGCGGATTGCGAGTCAGGGTGTGGGGGTGGTAGTGGGGGTTGGGTTGCGGTGTGGGGGAAGGTGGGGGTGGTGGAGGGGTAGGTTGTGGTGGGCTTATGGGTTTGGGATGGGCGTGGGGTAGGGGAAGTGGTCCTTGTAGCTGGGTGTCCAAGGGGTGCTTGGAGGCACAGGTAGGTTCACACAGAAAGCTACACAGATACGAAGAACAAGCAGTCTAGAAGAGGGAGGGAGGGCTCCGAGAGAGGGGGAGGGGTGGTGCCTGTGGCCCCGCCCACCGGTCTGGCGGCGGGGGGGGGGGGGGGGGGGGGGCGGCGCGGTGGGGGAGGAGGGGCGTGGGGGGGGAGAGAGGGGAGGAACGTTTTGATGGGGGTACAGTGGGATAGGGAAGGGTAGAGTAAGGTGTGGGTAGGGAAGGGTGGGAGTAGGATGGGGGTAGGGTTGGGTCTGTTTGGGGTGGGTGTGTGGGAGGGATGGGGGTGTAGGGGTGTGGTGGACGTGGGTTGGGGGTGGGATGGGGATAGGGTTGTGGGTGTGGTGTGGGGGGTGCGGTGAGGATGGGAGTAGGGTTGTGGGATGGGGTGGGGATACGGGTGTGGAGTGGGGGTGGGGTAGGGGAAGTGGGAAAAGGCCCTTGTAGCTTGGTGTCCAACTGGCAACTGGGGGCACAGGTAAGTGCACAGAGAAAGCTACATAGATAGGAAGAACAGGGGGCCTCACTCAGAATGTTGTGGGCCCTAAGGGGTGGTAGGCTAGCAACAAGGGCACAACATTGACAAGGAATGACCTAGATAGGTGCATAATGAGAAAGGGGTTCTCCAAGTCAGTTGAGCCCAGAAGTCCTTGTTTTCTGGTCCCCTGAAGGAATGCACAAGCAATAGACCAGGCCAACATGACTAGTACTGTGAAACTGTCCAAGATGATGGGAGAATGAAGAATGCAGGTGTATGTCACTCAACTGTCCAGGTCGATTGCTTCTAATCCTCCCCGATACTCTGCAGGTCGGTCCCTGTCATGAGCAAATGCCAAGATTATGTAACCTTTGAGGATAAAGTTAGAGTTAGAAGTGCAACCTGACATGATCCATGAGCAACTGAAGAATTTAACAGGAAAAAGAAAATCAGATGCTTACCAAAATTCATGTGCCTGGAGAAGCAGCAGGTACTTGTGCATATGTACAAGTTTCCTCTCCGGGATGTTCGTGTGTACACGTGCTTGTGTGTGCACATGTGCACGAAGAAGCACCTGCCAGTATGTTTGTGAGTATGAGCTGTCAGAACTGACCTAGCCAAGTGATGGACGTTGGATAGCAAAAACATGAAAGTCAGAGGGAAAGGTACATAGACTCTGGCCATCAGAAGCACTGAAGCCAGGGTACCGATCCCTGTTATTTCACTGAGTGAGCAAGTTCTAAGTGGAATCACAGTGGTCCACCCAGGATGCCTGGCAGAAAATAGAGGCAGGAGGAAAGAGCCTGGAGAGTGTGCAGAGGAAAGTCCACTACATCTGCAGATTATAAAAAGTCAAAAATGTACCTAATGAGCTGGAAGGAGAAACTACCTAATTAATTGAGTTATTTAGCTATGGAGATTTCCAGCGAAACAGCCAAAAGTGCTTCCTGACTTCTTCTTGCTGCCTATAGTTAAATATGAAGGACAATTAAAAAAAAAAAACTTTAAGAGAAAGACTATTAAAAAAGTAGACAGAACTTGCTGATTTGGAAATTTTCCAGTATTTTATGTGACAGAAGATGCTAAAATTAATGGCTCTCAAGAAAAGATCATATCCAGGGCATTAGGGTAAGGTGGTCTAAATATAACATTGTATATCACATATACTTCAGTTCTTCTTCTTCTTCTTTTTTTTAATAAAGTTGGTCTAAAGATGAGTCGAAGATAATGACATCTGGTCCCATAACTTAATGGGAAATAGATGGGGAAACAGTGGAAACAGTGTTAGACTTTATTTTGGGGGGCTCCAAAATCACTGCGGATGGTGACTGCAGCCATGAAATTAAAAGACACTCCTTGGAAGAAAAGTTATGACCAACCTAGATAGCATATTGAAAAGCAGAGACATTACTTTGCCAACAAATGTCTGTCTAGTCAAGGCTATGGTTTTTCCTGTGGTCATGTATGGATGTGACAGTTGGACTGTAAAGAAAGCTCAGCGCCAAAAAATTGATGCTTTTGAACTGTGGTGTTGGAGAAGACTCTTGAGAGTCCCTTGGACTACAAGGAGATCCAACCAGTCCATTCTGAAGGAGATCAGCCCTGGGTGTTCTTTGGAAGGAATGATGCTAAAGCTGAAACTCCAGTACTCTGGCCACCTCATGTGAAGAATTGACTCATTGGAAAAGACTCTGATGCTGGGAGTGATTGGGGGCACGAGGAAAAGGGGACAACAGAGGATGAGATGGCTGGATGGCATCACCAATTTGAAGGACGTAAGTTTGCGTGAACTCCGGGAGATGGTGATGGACAGGGAGGCCTGGCATGCTGCAATTCATGGGGTCGAAAAGAGTAGGACACAACTGTGTGACTGCACTGATCTGAAAGATGAGTGTAACTGTAAAATTCTGTGTTAGACCTCAGAAAGGCAGAATGGGATGCTTCATGGCATTATTTAGTCAGGCCAATGCCCTCCAAAGAGTTTAGGGGTGTCACTCAGAGATCATTTCAGTCACACAATAGGACTTATACCAAGTTTCAGGGTGTTATTGCTCAGCTATCTCAGCAGAAAACCAAGACAGAGTAGGCCTTATTATGAAGACATGTGTGATTGTGGCTTTGGAGTGGGGTGCTTTGGCATGAACACCAGTAAGATTATCAGGAAACACACCAAGTTTTAAGATAACATACTTATGTTCAGCTTGGACTGAAAGGACCAGCAAACGTACAAAATGAGAGCTCTGGACTGCTACCTTTGACAAGCAGGAAACAGGCTATGCAGACTGTTTCACTGTAACTATATACTCCCCACCTTTCATGCAATGCAATCATGTCAGAGAGCATAATTAAACATTCAAAAACTGAAGCCTAGGAAGTTTCCAGGCCTTGAATCCTAATCCAAGGATTGCCAACAAGAACCCATGGTATTTCAGAACTGCTATTGTTGACTCCCATCTCCCCTCCCCTTTCTGGAACAGAACTGTCTGTGAAAGTTATGTATGCCTGACACACCACTCTATGTTGGCTGTGAAAGTGAGCAGATTAACATCTCTTTTGTTCACAGATCATCAGGTCTAGAGGAACTACACTTGTATAATTTGAACTGTTGTGTTGGAGTCCTGGACTGCAAGGAGATCAAACCAGTCAATCCTAAAGTAATTCAGTCCTACATATTCATTGGAAGGACTGATGCTGAGCTGAAGATCCAATACTTTGGCTACCAGATGCGAAGTACTGACTCATTGGAAAAGACCCAGATGTGGGAAGGACTGAAGGCAGGAGGAGAAGGGGATGGCAGAGGATGAGATGGTTGGATGACATCACCAACTGAATGGACTTAAGTTTGAGCAAGCTCCTGGAGTTTATTATGGACAGGGAAGCCTGACGTGCTTCGTAAATATTAGAACACAACTGAGTGACTGAACACTTGAGATACTGCACAACTGGACTGATTCATATCTGGACCTGACTTAGATGACAAGTCCTGAATTTCAAGTTAATGCTATAATGGATAAAATCTTTGAAAGCATTGGCAGGAAAATGCATTTTGGACATACAAGTATGTAAACAATTTGTGGCCACGTGTGTACCACGTGGCCTTAAATTATGTCCACAAATCCCTTCCATCAAGGGTGGACCTTATACTCCCCTTCATATGTGGGCTGGACTTAGTGGCTCACTTATAATGTTAGAATATTGTAGAAATGAAAATGAAGTGTCTGAAACTAGGTCATAAAAGGCACTGCAGCCTGCTTGCTCATTATTTTGGATCACTCTCTAGAAGCCAGCTTAGTCGTATCTTGAGAACACTCAGGTATCCCAGTAGAGAGGCCCACATGAAAGAACTGAGGCTTTCTCCCAACAGCCAGTAAGGAAACTGGTTTCAACAGTGATGTGAGTTACACCATCTTGGAAGGAAATCCACGAGCCCATGTCAAGCCTTCAGATGTTGGCAATCTCATGAAACCCTGAGCCAGAACAATCAGATGAATTATTCCTGGATTCCCAACTTTCACAGCAGTATGAGATAATATTGTTTTAAGCTCTTAGTTTGGGGTAATTTGTTATGCAGCAGTAGTTCATTAATGCACTACCAACATTGGGCAATGTCTTTATCCAGGGGTGCCTGTCCATTTAGTCCAATCGAAGCCAGAATCTGCTATGTCAGTTTAGTAAAAATACCCACCCTTGATCTGACCACCTTCAGTATCAGATCAAATTCCTTATCACTCACCTCAATATCTTATCAGCCTTGCCTAGCCTCAGCAATGATCCTCTCAGTTTAGCCAAAATCCACCCTCAGCCTTATGGTCTTCTGAATAAGTTTTCATCCACTGACACCCACCCTGTTGTTGTTCATTGCTTTTCAGTCTCCCAGTCTCTATTTGCAACCCCATGCACCCATCCTGTTCCTTAGCTATAAATCCCAGCTGTGTCCCTGCTGGAGTCAGACTTGAGCTCAAACTCTCTCCCCTATTATAAGACCCTGCTGTAGTACTCTTACCTTGAATAAAGTTTTTCTTACCACCTTATTAAGCGTTATGAATAATTTTTAACATTTCCAAGTTCTATTACTAGGAATTACTCTCAAAGGAATATTTTTATACCTTTACTTTTTATACTATATTCATTTGGGGGAATAGATTTCTAGAATTAAAACATTTCACAGTTTTACCATACAAACAAAATATATTTTAAAAGATATTTATATATCTTAAAAAAATCCATATAGTAATCTGAAAAGGATGTATATATAGACATGCCAGTGTATATACACACATACCCTCAGAGTTGCAAGGAAAACTTAATTCTCAGTAAACTGTAAATAAAAACATTCAGCCTGGAAATAGTGAAATCTTTGGAATTGCCAAAAATTATAGAGAATAAAATTTTAATTTAAAAAATGTGTACATAAAAATATTCGGGATTCAGACAGAATTGACATTTAAATAAAGATAAGTCAAGTCCTAAACCCTTTATATAAAAAAAAAAAAGAGAAATACTCAGTATCATGTAATAACCTATAATGGAAAAAACCTAAATAATAGATATGTATCTACATAACTCAATCTCTCTGATATACATCGGAAACAAACTGTAAATCAAATATATATCCATAAAAATTTGCAAAGGAAGCTTTTAAAATGCATGGCTATAAAAAAATCCTGAAGAAAGCAAGAGGTATATATGAATTGAAACAAAAATATAAAACAACAAAAATTAAACTTTTGGGGATAATAAAACAAGAGCTTCTTCTTGGAAAAAGTAAATCAGAAACATTGATACAACTGTGGCAAATCTAATAAGGGGAAGATGAGCTAACTGCAATATTAGAAATGAGAAATGGAATGAGATTCTGAGAGGATAATATTCAACCCTGAGTGGAATTACTTTTGTTTCAGAAAAGGTACAGTCAAGCAAAAACCTGAGGAAAGAAAGGGAGGAAGAAAGGAAAGAGAGGAAGAGAGACAGGGGAAGAAAGGAAAAATAAAAAAAAAAGAAGTGAGAAAGAAAGAAAAGTAAATGTCTCAACAGATGTTGTAAACTATCCAATAAAACAATTCTCTTTAAATTCTAAAAACAGAAATAGAAATTTATTAAGCCATATACTCATTGCCTTTGATGGTACTAAGAACAAGAAAACCCATTTACACATCACTGTTTAGAAGTCCTGGCCAACATAATAAGATTAGGTAAAAAGAATAAAAGTATGCCATGTTATGTGTAAAAAGACAGAAGAACTAATTTAAAAAAAAAATTACTATAAATACTAATTTTACATACAATTTTGGCACCATTAATAATAAATTTTATCTGAAAGAACAAGCAAAGTAGACAAGGAAATTCAAAAAGGGCAATAACAAAATGGTAATCTTGACAGATATTCAATATATTTTTAAACAAAACAAAATGATCTTGCCTTAAAAAAAATACAGAGGTATCAATAGAAAAACAGAGAAAGCTCCTGAAAGGACTCAACTCACTATTAACTATATTTTATTTGCAGGCACAGAAACTGACTCAAGTTATTTCTAAGAAGCAAAGCCCTGATGTTATTATCTTTCCTCAGTTTTTTTCTTTTTGTGAAAATCTAGGAAATTTAGTCTGGAGAGGGAAGAAGAGGGTAGACTTAAAGTTCCTTTGAGGAGGAGGAAGAAAGGGAGGGGGTTGGAGATTTCATTTTGTGATTTGAACAGCATTGGTGAAGCTCAAACAAGGGAGGTAGCAAGCCAAGCAGGCCTACGGGAAGAACATTTCCAGAAGAACAGCAGGTGCAAAGTCTTTGGATCGGGAAGAAATGGAATTTGCTTGAGGAAAAGCAAGACCAGTATTGTCAAAAACAGTGCACCAATGAGGAGAACAGTAGAGTAGAATGACAGAAAATGGAAGACAGGAGGTAGTCAGGGTCCATATCACTGGAGCCTTTTTCAGTTCAGTTCAGTTTAGTCGCTCAGTCGTGTCCGATTCTGCGACCCCATGAATTGCAGCACACCACACCTCCCTGTCCATCACCAACACCCGGAGTTCACCCAAACTCATGTCCATCGAGTCGGTGATGCCATCCAGCCATCTCATCCTCTGTCGTCCCCTTCTCCTCCTGCCCCCAATCCCTCCCAGCAGTAGTTGGCAATAAATAACAACTTGTACTCCTTAGGAGCATACTACAGAGCAAACAACAGTAAAGGTGTTGATAATACTAAGCATCAATAAAAAACACACAATTAAACATTTCATATTTTTACTATAGAAATACAATAAAGGAGATATGTATACAAAAGTCTGCACATTTAATTATACATAGAAGTCTTCACCTGAGACCAGAACACACACACACACACTCTTTCTACAACTAAAGAAAGTGGTTTAAGCTGACCCTTAGCAAAGTGCTTTGGCCAAAGCAAACTAACTGGAAAGGCCTAGTAAAATATTCAAAGTGCAAATCAATCAATCAAGCATTAAGTAAATAAATACAATCGAATTTACACTCAGGAAATTATGTAAAATGCAGACAACAGACTCACTACGGCTTAGTTATCTGTAGGCCTTCCTCTTCAGTTCTGAAAGGGATGCTAACCTCTTGGTGATTATCACTTTCCAGCATTTTGTGAAAGCTGAGAGAATTTAAATAAATTGAGGTAAGAGGGAAAAACAACAACAACAAAAAACAACAACAACAACAACAAACAGTGAGCAGAGAGAAAGAGGAGAAAGGAAGAGGAAAAGGAGATATTTCTCCTGGCATAGGACTACAGCCAGGATCCCAGGTTCCTTGAATGGTGCACAGAGATTGCCAGGTATCTGTGTCAGAAGTAGAGAAGGGATGGCATTAAAACATACCTAAGGAGACTCAACTCCAGGAACCCAGAGAGGCAGCCAAGTGTGCAGATATTCAGGAACCAATACATAGAGGGTACCCTGCAGTCTGTGAAAGTGCACTTGGAGACCACAAGAAAAAAGGCTTCCACAAGTATAATCACAGATTAGATAGTTGGATAGATTAGAGGAAGGATAATAACTCTATGAACTGATAATTACTGAAATAAATGAGACAAGTCTTGCACATCAGACTGTGTTAAGTAAGACCGAAACTCAGTATGAGTTTGATAAAACGTGAAATTACACATACAAATAATTAACTGTTAACTGTTAATACATTCGTGTCCAAGGCAACGTTAAGATACAACACTGAAATCTTCACATGTTCAACTAGGGTAAGACACATGTAACTGGAAAAGGTAAGGAAAAATTCTGTCAAGGGTTTAATCACCTGGACCATTTTTATCTACTACATTTACTATTCTTGGACACCTCCATTATAGCTTAAGGGTAAGACAACTAACTTTAGCCCAATTCATTAAATTGAACAGATTCCCTGTGTTTGAGCCTTTTCAGTTAAAAATATGGGTCCAGGACAAATCAAACTGGACGTCAAGACTGTTTTCCTTGGGAATCTTAACTTGCTTTACTACTGTGACTGAGACAGACAGGCATGGCTACTTCACTCTGACTAAAGGCCAGCCAATGGGAAAGGGGATGAAATGAATCAAATTTCCCTTTTGATCACTCAATAGGAGGTCCACAGGCACCAGGCCTCATTCTATTAACTGTATATGCTTCTTCAACTGCAGTCAATGATACACAGGGCCTGCCTGATGCTTGCAGGGGCCCCTCACCAAACACAGGCACTTTAATGGTTGGCATCCTTGAGACGTCCCTGGGCTAGGTAAAGACATTCTGAGACAGCGTTCCTTCTGCCGTGGCTCCATGCCTGGAGTGACTGTGTGCCTCTTCCTCAACTGGGACAAGAAGCCACAGCTCTCTGCTGACTAAATCCTGTGTCTGCTCCAAACTCATATCACAGCTTCTCCATCAACGTCTCCACACGAAGCTTTCAGAGCCAGGTTATCTTAGATCAGCACAACAGAGGCACTTTGGAGAGTTCAGCAGCACATGGGACCATACCATAACAAAGCCATTCCAATCTGGCTGTATAGTTAATACTGAGATCTTCAAGGCATGAAAACAGTTCAAAATTACGTTGCTAAAACACTCAACAGATTATATCTATAGTAAAGCTTCTGAACTTACAAATAATATGAAATACCAAAACAGGTTGTTATTTTCCTCTCTCCCCCTCTCTCATTCTCTCTCTCACACACACGGACGCATACATACTTTTTATGTGTTAAGACAATTATATGAAAAACAGGTAATATATTTTAAAATAACAACTCAACATTCAGATCAAACAAAACTGAACTTCATGTATTTAAAAAAAAAAAACATAAATTACCCATTGGTTTCACTATATTTGATACTATTGAATAATGCTATAATTTGGATTTTTTGTTTTCAATAGTTTTTAACTTTGAAATACTTCAGTCTTACTGAAAGTAGAATTAATGGTTTTTTTTTTTTTTAATTCCTACTTTTAGATTTGGGGGGTGTTGGTTCAAAATCAGTGTGTTCACAGTAACCGATGCTACTTCCAGCAATCCTGATTGAAGAGGTTCCACTGATACCTGAATAACAACTTTTGTTTCAGGAAGTAATACTTCTAGCTGCTTAGGCTTCTTAAACATTTGATGACACTGGGTCTCATGCTCCATTTTCTCTTTGAAAGTTAAAAACTGTAGCCGACATTTGGAAACTGGTGAAAACTATACCCAGTGCCCTCTATAATGACACATGTATGGTGTTACAGTTTTAAAAATTTTGAGACAAAACGGGCAAAGCAAATTCTTCGTGTTACCATGATATGCTCTGAAATGTGCATCCACATCTGCAAAGACTCATAATCTGTAACTGCAAACCTGGCATACATAGGGCATTTCACCAGAAATATGCTTGTCTTTCATGTGCTGTAAGAGAAACTGAAAACTCACAGATTTTACAGACTGCAGAGAGGTCCTGGGAAGTGTGGACACTTTCAATGTGACACTGCAGCTGGAAGGGAGTAGGAAACTGGTGGTGGCAGTGCTGGCAGGTGGTATGGTTTTTCCATCTTCACCTCTCTGCCTCTCAAGTTCCAAATGGTGCTTCATGTGATTCATAAATGACATTTCTTAGGACTTTCAAGAAGCTGAGGCATTTAAACGCTGTGTGAGTCTTCATATCTGGCCACACATCTCCTATATGCTGTCCACAGTAGAAGTCACCAAGTAACACAATCAGATTTCCTTCTGTGGGAACAATCTTGTTTTGAATTGCTAAACTTGGAAAGTCAGTTTTTGTTAGTCCATTTCCCGCTAAAGGACTTACAGTCTTGCAATGAATATTGTTCTTTGGAAAACCTGTTGGACAAAGTTCTCCATTCTGAACATGGCTTAATGAGGTAGGAACACTGTCTGTGTGCTTTGCTCAGTAGTCACTGTATAAAAAATACCTTAAGGGGACAAAGCTAAAGAATATTCCCCTGTAATTCCAACACTGAGTTTAGGCCTTTTGGGATTTGTGCTATTTGTTTCAGAAGTTGAATGTCACTTTGATACATGAGGACTTTTATCCATATCTCCTGCAGAAACTGCTGTTTCTACTGGATGTGCAATGAACTTGTGAAGGTAATCAAAGGAGAACATAACTCTGGAAAGCTATTAGGCACTATTTGTGGCGAAATATTTTTACAATCAGCAAGGCTCATTGATAAGAGGACTATCTGTTGATCTTGATTCAGAGTCAGAAACTGGCAAGACAGTCTTTGCTGCTGATCTAGGAGTCACATGACTCCTACATGTGACTTTTAGTGACTACATGTGACTTTTAGTCATGTGACTAAAAGGCTGTAATTCGTGAGCATTATCTTTCCTGAAGTGACCATACCTTTTTCTCCTTTAACATGAGCCTGAGACAACTCTGTTCAATATGTTTGAAATGACTGGTTTTGAATTTGAGGTCATCCAACAAAGATCACATCAACATCTTCATTTACATGTTCCACTTCAACAAAGATCAGTTCAGCATCTTCATCATCTACTTGTTTGGCTTCTCCCATGCTTTTCAGTGGCTCTGGCTCTTGTTCTTCTTCACATAATATACACGGTGGTTCCACAATTTAAATACGTTTTTATTCTTGAAGGGTGTGGCCACAAGCCCAAGTGCTTTCTTTTATATAAACTTTCACCTAAGTATAAACATACTACATATAAGTTAAGTACAGAAAAATGCACTATCTGATTATATCCAAAACTCTAGGGTAATTATAAACATACTTATCTTACAGATAAAGACACTAAGTATCAAAGAGACTAAATGACAGCTGAAAAACCTACGATTATAAGTCTACATAACTCCAGAATCATAGCTTTGTCCCATGCTGATTTTATTTTTTTTTTCCATGTTGATTTTAATCTCTTCTATTTCCAAGGTAAACCATTCAATATCACAGTAATCCAAGTTTATGCCCCAATCAATAATTCTGAAGAAGCTGAAGTTGAACGGTTCTATGAAGACCTACAAGACCGTTTAGAACTAACATCCAAAAAAGATGTCATTTTCAATATAGAGGACTGGAATGCAAAAGTAGGAAGTCAAGAAACACCTGGAGTAACAGGCAAATTTGGGCTTGGAATACAGAATGACGCGGGGCAAAGACTAATCGAGTTTTGCCAAGAAAATGCACTGATCACAACAAACACCCTCTTCCAACAACACAAGAGAAGACTCTATACATGGACATCATCAGATGGTCAACACCAAAATCAGCCTGTTTATATTCTTTGCAGCCAAAGATGGAGAAGCTCTATACAGTCAACAAAAATAAGACCCGGAGCTGACTGTGGCTCAGACCATGAACTCCTTATTACCAAATTCAGAATTAAATTGAAGAAAGTAGGGAAAACCACTAGACCATTCAGGTATGACCTAAATCAAATCCCTTATGTTTATACAGTGGAAGTGAGAAACAGATTTAAGGGAGTAGATCTGATAGAGTGCCTGATGAACTATGGAATGAGGTTCGTGGCATTGAACAGGAGACAGGGATCAAGACCATCCCCATGGAAAAGAAATGCCAAAAAGCAAAATGGCTGTCTGTGGAGGCCTTACAAACAGTTGTGAAAAGAAGAGAAGCGAAAAACAAAGGACAAAAGGAAAGATATAAACATCTGAATGCAGAGTTCCAAAGAATAGCAAGAAGAGGTAAGAAAGCCTTCTTCAGCGATCAATGCAAAGAAATAGAGGAAAACAACAGAATGGGAAAGACTAGAGATCTCTCCAAGAAAATCAGAGATACCAAGGGAACATTTCATGCAAAGATGGGCTCGATAAAAGACAGAAATGGTATGGACCTAACAGAACCAGAAGACATTAAGAAGAGGTGGCAAGAATACACAGAAGAACTACAAAAAAAGATCTTCACAACCCAGATAATCACGATGGTGTCATCACTCATGTAGAGCCAGACATCCTGGAATGTGAAGTCAAGTGGGCCTTAGATAGCATCACTACGAACAAAGCTAGTGGAGGTGACAGAATTCCAGTTGAGCTATTCCAAATCCTGAAAGACGATGCTGTGAAAGTGCTGCACTCAGTATGCCAGCAAATTTGGAAAACTCAGCAGTGGCCACAGGACTGGAAAACGTCAGTTATCATTCCAATCCCAGAGAAAGACAATGCCAAAGAATGCTCAAACTATCGTACAATTGCACTCATGTCACATGCTAGTAGAGTAATGCTCAAAATTCTCCAAGCCAGGCTTCAGCAATATGTGAACTGTGAACTTCCTGATGTTCAAGCTGGTGTTAGAAAAGGCAGAGGAACCAGAGATCAAATTGCCAACATCTGCTGGATCATGGAAAAAGCAAGAGAGTTCCAGAAAAACATCTATTTCTGCTTTACTGACTATGTTAAAGCCTTTGAATGTGTGGATCACAATAAACTGGAAAATTCTTAAAGAGATGGGAATACCAGACCACCTGATCTGCGTCTTGAGAAATCTGTATGCAGGTCAGGAAGCAACAGTTGGAACTGGACATGGAACAACATACTGGTTCCAAATACAAAAAGGAGTACGTCAAGGCTGTATACTGTCACCCTTTGTATTTAACATATATGCCGAGTACATCATGGACTGGAAGAAACACAAGCTGGAATCAAGATTGCTGGGAGAAATATCAATAACCTCAGATATGAAGGTTATACCACCCTTATGGCCAAAAGTGAAGAGGAACTAGCCTCCTGATGAAAGTGAAAGTGGAGAGTGAAAAAGTTGGCTTAAAGCTCAACATTCAGAAAATGAAGACCATGGCATCTGGTCCCATGAAACAGTGGAAATAGTGTCAGACTTTATTTTTCTGGGCTCCAAAATCACTGCAGATGGTGACTGCAGCCATGAAATTAAAAGACACTTACTCCTTGGAAGGAAAGTTATGACCAACCTAGATAGCATATTGAAAAGCAGAGACATTACTTTGCCAACAAAGGTTCATTTAGTCAAGGCTATGGTTTTTCCTGTGGTCATGTATGGATGTGAGAGTTGGACTGTGAAGAAGGTTGAGTGCCGAAGAATTGATGCTTTTGAACTGTGGTGTTGGAGAAGACTCTTGAGAGTCCCTTGGACTGCAAGGAGATCCAACCAGTCCATTCTGAAGGAGATCAGCCCTGGGATTTCTTTGGAAGGAATGATGCTAAAGCTAAAACTCCAGTACTTTGACCACCTCATGTGAAGAGTTGCCTCATTGGAAAATACTCTGATGCTGGGAGTGATTGGGGGCAAGAGGAGAAGGGGACGACAGAGGATGAGATGGCTGGATGGCATCACTGACTCGATGGATGTGAGTCTGAGTTTACTCCGGGAGTTGGTGATGGACAGGGAGGCTTGGCATTCTGCAATTCATGGGGTCGCAAAGAGTTGGACACGACTCAGCGACTGATCTGGTCTGATCTAAGAAAAAAAAAAACACTGATCATTAGGTGAAATCACATGTAAAGAACGAGTAGTTTTACAAAAGCACTATTGTATGGTGTTTAGAAACGTGGACTCCGGAGCCAAAGAAGATTCAATACATAAGTATTTAAAATAAGGAACCACCGTGTATATTATGTGAAGAACAAGAGCCAGAACTACAGAAAAGCATGGCACAAATCACACAAGTAGATGAAGATGCTAAACTGATCTTTGTTGAAGTGGAACATGTAAATGAAGATGCTGATGTGATGTTTGTTGGGATGACCTCAAATTCAAAACCAGTCGTTTCAAATATATTGAACAGAGTTGTCCCAGGTTCATGTTCAAGGAGAAAAACATATGGTCACTTCAGGAAAGATAATTCTAAGTTACCCACACACTGGAATTCTAAGTTAGCCACACACCAGCTTCATCTTTTTGGGCAAATTTATAACCGTTAAATGTGTTTCTGTATCTTAAAGACAAAAATGTTTATTTCTTAGACTTAAAGTTAATAGCTCTTTTAAAAAAGCATCAGCTATTTAATGGCATCTTGTTTTGTAGGAAAATTGGGGGGGGGGGGGGGGGAAACCAAAAACAAAAACAAAAATCAACTTACCTTAAATGCACATTACAACTGATTCACACATACTAATTTCATAAATGTTAATACAGAAAAGAGGTAGCCAATTCAAAGTATAAAGTATCTCTACATAGTGCACAAACAGCATAATTCAATGTCAAGCACTTAACACGGGCCTAGCAAATTGAGAATGAACTATCTTGATAATCTCACCCCAATTCCACACTGATATATCCTAAATGTCTCCCTCTAATCCTGACTAAACTTAAATCCAACAGTGCTTCATCCTTCACTCCACATGTCTCTTCCCACATAGCAGGCAAAGTGATACCACTATTTTTCTAATACCAGTATCACACAGAGACATCACACACACAACCAATATCCCTTATGAATATAGAAGCAAAAGTCCTCAACAAAATACTGGCAAACAAAATCTAACAACATATAAAAAAGATTATATACCATGATCACGTGGGATTTATGGAGGTATGAAAAGTTGGTTCATTATATGAAAGTCAATCAACGTTATGATATTTTAATAATAACATTTAATAATAATAATAAGGACAAAAAACACATCTGCCTGCCGAAAAAGCATTGTCCTGAATCTACCACCTTTTCAGCATACAGGTTAAAAAACATAATAATAAAATAAGAAGAGAAGAGAACTTTCTCAATCAAAGGGTACCTGTAAAAGACCCAACTAACATCACACTTAATAATGAAGAACTGAAAGCTTTCCCTCTAAGATTGGGAACAACACAAGGCTGTCTATTCTGCATTTTGGCTCAATATTATACTGGCAGTTCTATAACCAGAGCGATCAGGTAAGAAAAAGGAGTTGCTGTTGTTGTTGTTTAAAAACAAAACAAGGAGGAGCCAAGATGGCGGAGGAGTAGGACGGGGAGAACACTTTCTCCCCCACAAATTCATCAAAAGAGCATTTAAGCGTCGAGTAAATTCCACAAGACAACTTCTGAATGCCGGCAGAGGACATCAGGCACCCAGAAAAGCAACCCAACTCTTCGAAAGGAGGTAGGGAAAAAATATAAAAGACAAAAAAAGACACAAAAGAGGGAGGGACGGAGTTCCGTCCCGGGAAGGGAGTCTTAAAAAGAGAGAAGTTTCCAAACACCAGGAAACCTTCTCACTGCCGAATCTGTGCCGAGCTTTGGAAGCACAGAGGGCAACATAAAAGGGAGAAAAAATAAATAAATAAACAATTAAAAATCGCAGATTGTGAGCCCTACGGTAACTCCCCCAGCGGAGAAGCAGCGCAGACGCCTGCACACGGCATTAGCAAGCGGGGCTGGGCAGGGAAGCGCGGCGCGGGCTGTGTCCCTTAGAGTAAGAAATCGGGGCCCGAATGTCATGAGCGCTATCTGAGCGAAATAATTTTGGGCTAGCAAACCAGA
>CADEAB010000632.1:0-12783 GCA_902825105.1 Syncerus caffer
ACAGAGAATGAGATGGCTGGATGGCATCACCGACTCGATGGACGTGAGTTTGAGTGAACTCCGGGAGTTGGTGATGGACAGGGAGGCCTGGAGTGCTGCAATTCATGGGGTTGCAAAGAGTTGGACACGACTGAGCGATCGAACTGAACTGAACTGACTGAACCTTCCCTGGGATGGCCTCTGAGTATTTGTAAGGACTACAGTAGTTTTGAAAACCAGCTCCATGGAATCTGGATCTTGAGAACTTTGAATTCTCAGTGGTGGTTTACGGAGCCTCCAGTGTTTAAAAAGAAACCTTTTGCCAATTTCAGATCTAACTTGCGCTTAGTGCAGAAAGCTACATATTGAACAACGAGGTGTCTCCCTCCCCACCATCAACAAGCGTCTCCCCCAACCCCCACCAGAGGGCACGTTGTTAATACTTCCATTCATATCCTTTCCGATAGTTTTCAGTGCGCTTAGAAACATGAGTATATGTGCAAATCAACCTAAAAAATGACTTGCGTTATATAAATCTTATCACATAATAATTTCCACAAGTTCATTTCTTTCTGTTATCATTTTTTATGAGAGAATGTCCCATGCCAGTACTTAACAGTTCAAATAATTCCTTTTGGTCACTACGGTTTCTACTGCATAAAGCCATCTAAGTCTTAAACGCCTCTCCAAGCTTGGTACTTGGCCTTACTGTGTCTTTCTGCTGATCTCATCCAGTCTCATGGCTTTAGACAGCATCTATACCCCTTGACCACTTTCGCCCTCCAACATGCGTCTTCAGCTGGGGTCTCAGCCTTGAAGCACAGTCGTGTCTTCAAGCACCACACGTGAATATCTAATACACACCTCAGCTTGTTCTTTTTCAGAAACTGGCTCTATCCACACCCTTTCATCTCAGTTAATGGAAGCTGTTAGGCTGAAAACCTTAGAAGCAGTCTTGGTCTTTTTACTTTCCATCACACCCCACCTCGCATCCTTGGGCCAATCCTGTGGCCTCTGCCTTGCAAACATACTCCGCCATCCCTGGCCATCCTCAAGCCACCTCCATCTCCCCTCCACCCCCAACCAGCGTCTTGCCCTCCTATGTAGCCTTTCCATTTGTTTCTGCCTCCCTGCCGTTAATCTGCCACACAGTAGCCAGTGCCGTGTTGTTAACAAATAAGACAAGTGACACCATCTCTCTGCTCAAAACTGTCTCCCCTTATTACTCAGGGTCAGTGTTCTCATGGGGGCTTTCAAGGACTTAGAAGACCTATTCTCCCCTCTGCCTCCCCCACTGCTCTCCTCTCCCTGCCTCACTGTTCTTGAGCTCAGAGGTGAGTGTCCATTGGGCCTTCGCACTTGCTGTGCCTACAAGCTGGAAACATCTCTCCCCGATATGCACAGGGACAGCTCCATTACCATTTTCTAGTCTTTCCTTAGATATCAGCTTTTCAAAGAGGCTTTTCCCAACCCTCCTCCTTAAAATTTATCCACAGTGTGTGCTCCCTGGCTCCCTTTTCTATGGCACGTTCTCTCATCCCTCATTTCATATCTTACATACTATATATTTGACTTATTTTTATGTTCGCTATCAGGCTCGCATCAGCCCCACCACTAGAATGGGGCCACCACGACGGAGGAGCTTTGGAATGCTTTGTTCACAGCACCTAGAATTGTCCTGCACACCTAATTCTCAGTAGAAATTAAAAACATTTTCTTTAAACAAATCAATGCCTTAGAGAATAAAGTGGCATGAGTGATACAGTTTTATTCAGTGAATTCTAGGTGAGAATCTATAAAGATCTCCAATGGGTGACACAGTGTAACTGGTGTAATGTAAACCACCAGCTTAGGGCACAGTTATTGCCATCTCACCCTCACCTCCTCTTTCTCATCTTATTTTTCTACCAAATCCTCTGCCATCCACCAGCTCTATCCGTGGGAAGGTCAGTGTTTCCCTTCTGAAGCGCTCCCTTTCTTCCCATCTACATCACCAGGAGCTAAAGGTCTCTCTGAAAACAAAACAAATTTAGCTTCATCCAAAAACCTGCTGAGAGAGAACTGGCCTCACACAAGACCCATCACACCTGCTCTCACTTCCCACTACTTAACACTATCATTATGAAACCCTATTTTAAGGCTTTTTGACAGATAACAACTGTCCGCTGCTTCTGAATTGTCGTTTTCTGTCTTCATTCCAACAGGAACCTCTATAGTGATCTCCATTAGGTACCATGCTTATGACCTGGTAGTTAAAAACTTCAACAATGTTCTTGGAAGTTTAAATGTTCCACTGGGGTTTCAGCCTGAAGCCCTCTGACACTGAGCTAAGTCCTTAGCCTCAAAGAAACGACAGGTTCTTAGGCTTCTTCTACTCTTGTATTCCACTAAGGTAACTGAATTTCAGAGCATTTATTTTGCTTTCTGTCATCGAGCTCTGGAACACAGAACCCTAGTCTACCTTGATAGTATCCTAATCTTTGGAGAAATAATGTAAAGTAACATACAACCATTTTTACCCAAAGACTGGCCTTCTTATGCAATTCACACACTGCTGCTGCTGCTGCTAAGTTGCGTCAGTGGTGTCTGACTCTGTGCAACTCCATAGACGGCAGCCCACCAGGCTCCCCCATCCCTGGGATTCTCCAGGCAAGAACACTGGAGTGGGTTGCCATTTCCTTCTCCAATGCATGAAAGTGAAAAGTAAAAGTGAAGTCGCTCAGTTGTGTCTGACTCTTAGCGACCCCATGGACTGCAGCCTACCAGGCTCCTCCATCCATGGGATTTTCCAGGCAAGACTACTGGAGTGGGTCCCCAGTGCCTTCTCCGAATTCACACACTATCTTTGATCAATTGTACATCAGGATGGAGACAACTTTAAGTCTCAAAAGCAGACACAGTTCTGGTTGTCATGCTAACTGTGGGCGTATTCGCACCCTCATTCACAGCCCTTCCTGTGATTCGTTCACCATACAGCAGATCACTTGTCAATATTTAAATTATATGACATTGTCAGCATTTTTGGAAGCATTTAAGATAACCGAAACATTATTAAATAAGATTTTTAATTTTATTCTAAAGAATATAATTTGGTTTACATTTTAAGAAAATAGCACTGGCTTTGGAAAAAACATGTTTTAGAAGAGCTGGGGTAAAAGGGCCAGCAGCACAAATAGGTATTACAAGAGCTTGGGTGAGGTTGGCAGTAATGGACACAGAAAGAAGCAAAAAGAATCAAAATATGCTTTGGAGATTAACAGGAATGGGCTGGATGTGATGGAGGGGAGGTATAAAGTATGAAGCATGACATCCTGATTCTTCTGTGAACAACTGCCTGGGTGGCATTTCTCTCTTTCCTCCACCTTTCTATATGTGAAGTGAAGTGAAGTTGCTCAGTTGTGTCTGACTCTTTGCGACCCCATGGACTGTAGCCTACAAGGCTCTGGGTCCATGGGATTTTCCAGGCAAGAATACTGGAGTGGGCTGCCATTTCCTTCTCCAGGGGATCTTCCCAACTCAGGGATTGAACCCGAGTCTCCTGCATTGCAGACAGATGCTTTACCATCTGAGCCACTAGGGAAGAACTATTCTATATGTATAGTTACCTGTATCTATATCTACCTATCTATCCTCGATCTATGATCTATCTATATCTATCTGTGTAATATATGTATTTTGTAAAAGATTTTGTTTAGAAAGTCATATTTGGTTGTGAAAATAATCACACCTTCATTTTGAAGGTCTTTATGCTGAGAATTCTGTGAGACATTCAAGAGGAAGTGTCACAGAGCAGTTGGGTGTGCATGTCTGGCACTCAGGAAGAAGATCTGAGCTAAAGAAATGTTTGTGAGTTTTTGGCACTGAGGAGGTGTCTTAGTCAAAGCAAAAATTATTAAGCAAGGGAAAAAGAAAGGCTCAAAATACGGGCCCAAGAAACTCTAATATGTGGAACAGGATACACAGAAGGCGTAATTAAGAAAACCACTGCCGTCTCCCATCAAGATGAGCTTTGGGGTGAATTTCAGGGTTGCAGGGGAATTTCAAAGAAGTTCTTGAGTTTAAGGAAACTGTCAGAAAGAACATTTACATCCCTCACTTCTTAAATTACAGTTCATGTCACTTCAGTGCTTGCTTGAAATGCAAACTCAGAGTGCCTAGACCTTCTGTATCAAACTCTGGATTTTAATGTGAAGCTCTTGCAATTTGTGAGACGTTAATGCTGTCGTGCACATCCCTGTTTCTCAACGTTGGCTGCACATTACATTCACCAGGGGATATTCTAAAACTACAAATATCTAAGTCACAACCTGAAGAGATTAATCAGAATCTCTGTGGGAGTGGGTTGCGGGGAGGTGAGACTCAGATATCACTAATTTTTGAAGGGATACCAGATGAATCCAATATGCAGTCAGGCTTGAGAACAACTGGTATAAATACAAGCAATATTAATGGAAGTGCGTGAGAGAGCACCTTTAGAGGAAATACATTTATCCTACAACTTTCAGGTGCAAGAAACAATCCACCGCTTTGTTCGGAGAGCTCTCACTCCACTGCCGCCCACTTGAGTTGGTAGGAAATTGAGTCGTCCCCATCCTGCCTGGGAGCTTCACTGTCTCTATATGTGTGTCCGTATCATTTGTACTAGCTCAAAAAAGCATATCCTGTATGACTCCAATTTTATTAGGTCCGAGAACCAAACTTAGAGCCTAAAATAATCTATGATGACAAAAATCAGAAAGTAGTTTTCGCAGGTGTGTGTGGATAGGGGGAGTTGACTGAATTTACAAGACAAGTTCTGGGATATTGGAAATATTTTATATCTTCACAGAATGGAATATTTAGTCTGTATAATTTACTGTATGTAAACTATGCTGTTGTTTTAGTCACTAAGTCATGTCTGACCTCAAAAAATATATAAAACTATAGGAAAAAAATGCTGGAGCAACTGCACAACTAAATGGAGGGTATAACAAACCAGGATACATTTCACAGGAACCTAAGAACTTAAAGAAAATAAAACCATAAAATGTCTAATAGAAAACATAGTGAAATCCATTGCAACTTTAGAACAGAGAAGGCCCTTCCAAGGCTTATTCAAATCCACAAGTCAAAAAAAAAAAAAAAAAAGTCATATATTTGGTTGACCTTTTTTCTCTGCTTAGAATTCCAGATTGTTCTTTATTATTCCAGAATGCTTAGTTTGCTTTAAGATCTAACAGATTGTGAATTATAAACATGTTGTTATACTGAAAGGTGACCGAAGTGGTTCAGATGATGGCTTTGGGCAAATGTGTGTGTGTGGTGGGGGGAAGGGAGGGGGGAAGAGCAGGGAGTGGAGTGGGCGGTTAGTGTTGGGGGTAGTGCTAAAGATAAAAGGCTGGAAATGAGCTGCTCAATAATTCATATGAATTGGAAACTTGATACATCTCAGGAGGCGTGGTCAAGTGCAAAATCCTGGAGGTAAATACTGTAGAATGAGTAGACAGAACATATTCATGAATATGAATTAGCCATCCGGAAGAAATACATGACAACTCTTATAACTGAATCATAAGTTTGGCTCTGAGCTCCCAGGCGGCCAAATCATAAAGGGAAACACTCAACTTTTTAAATTCTCATTTCCATAAAGACTAAATATATCATCTCCAAGGGAAGGAAAGCTCTAAATGGAGTCTCTTACATGAAGCATTTTTCATATCTGTTTTATATCTCTATTCTTGACTCCATCTGTTTATCTGCCTTTTGAATAAGAGGGATATGATTATAGATTTTTGTTGTTTTAATTTGTTTTAAACATGAGAATCTATTCTAAAATTTCAAACTCACATGTAATATAACAAGTTGTCAACATTAAGAGATTTTCACATATATTTGTTACAAGATTGACTAACAGAATTTTTATCTCAGTAACCAGAAAACACACATGCTATTTTTAATTTATTTTGTTTTGACTTTTTCATTACAATGCTTCTTGCCTTTCTGTTTCCTCTTTTCCTATTTTAATGATACTGGCAGTATGAACTAATTCAGTCTCCTGAAAATTGGTTTGCAGGGTGATGTAAACAGTAGGTCTATTTCCTACTTTTAAAAAGCAGACTTGACCTGGATGGCAATCTTTTTGGCATCTGCTTTCATTCTTTCCAGTTCAACTGGAAGCTTCATAAAATGTTAAATATTTTAGTTATTTTGGTTTAGATTTCTTCTATTTTGGTAGAGAATTTTAACTTAATTCATAATCAGCTGTTTAACTATAGCCATTTAACTGGCAAATGGCAAATAGTCGTTTCACTCCAGATTTCTCCTTTTGCCTTTGCATTTAAGATAACTCAGCACTTGACCAGAATCAGGTTATCTTCCCATTTCCTCCTATCCCAACTTGGTTTTCCCCCAAGGACTCTTGTTATAGTGATTCATTAAAGACAGTGGTCACCTGCTCTGCCTGGCACATCATTCACAAGTTTGCAAACTACTCTCACCTCAGTTCAGTTCAGTTCAGTCGCTCAGTCGTGTCCAACTCTTTGTGACCCCATGGATTGCAGTAAGCCAGGCCTCCCTGTCCATCACCAACTCAAACCACCCTCACCTGAGTATCCCCAAATGTCACTGTGAGAGCCTTCCATGTCTGTTCGTGATTCTAAACTATGTCTTTGTCTTTAAAAATGGCAACATTGGTTTTTAAAGGAGTCTAACAATGAGGAAATTCTAACAACAGAATGAACTCATATCCCCATCTTCAGGTCTCTTCCTCCTGGATTAATTTTTCTCCCCAGACCCCCAATAAGATGCAGCAAGAATAAAATGAAATGGGAATCCTGCTAATACTCATGTAAATGTAAACCTCCTGTACAGATATCTGTGCATTTCTGTAAGACATAATCTAAATGCTGTATACATATACTTTTGGGCACAGATAAGATAAATGCTTAACTATACACAATTTTCGAAGAAGGCAATGGCACCCCACTCCAGTACTCTTGCCTGGAAAATCCCATGGACAGAGGAGCCTAGTAGGCTGCAGTCCATGGGGTCGCAAAGTGTCGGACACGACTGAGCGACTTCACTTTCACTTTTCACTTTCATGCTTTGGAGAAGGAAATGGCAACCCACTCCAGTGTTCTTGCCTGGAGAATCCCAGGGACGGGGGAGCCTGGTAGGCTGCCGTCTATGGGGTCGCACAGAGTCGGACACGACTGAAACGACTTAGCTGCAGCAGCAGCATACACAATTTTGCGAGGGCAAACTCTAGTTAACTATGAGGAATAATAGCTTTCAAGCAAAGAAAATATAAAAGGGAATTGGAAGGTACACTTATTTCCCCAGGCCCCAGCCAATTAGCTTCTTGCTTCTTGGGATAAGGAATCTAATAGGTTCCTCCAGCCTTCTCTTCCCTGTTCTAGCGCACCTAAAGAAGGTACACACTATGAAATAAAAGTCCGAATTTCTCAGAGAAGTACCAGGGAGGAGGCAGAGTTCGTAAGGAAAGTGTGAGGACACTTGAGAGAGCCAGGTATTGAGTGGGCAGGCTCCTGGGCCCAAGTCGGACAGAGGAAACAGGAAAAACAACTGCAGGGCAGGGTCAGATCCTACCAGGAGGGCATCAGAGATGAGCAGGCGGCTAGGACAGGTGGCAGGGCACGCATAGGGCCCTGGCCAGAGAGGAGCCAGAAAATGACCACAGGAGGGAGACTCAGAGTGAAGTTTTCAGAGACTGAGAGGTGAGATCTTTCACCTTTTTGTTGTATCTGATGCACTTTTACAGGCCAAGCATGAAAACTTACAGGGGGTATTTGTTGTGATTTCCACAGCAAAAAACCACGGAGTGGGGGTCATAAACAACAGATTTTTCTCACTGTCTGGGGGCTGGAAGTCCAAGATCAAGGTGTCAGCAGGGTTGCTTTCTCCTGAGGCCACTGTCCTTGGCTTGTATATGATCATCTTCCCATGTCCTCATGTGGTCTTTCCCCTGTGAGTGTCTGTGTCTTAATCTCCTCCTCTTGTAGGACACCAGGCAAATTGGATAAGGCCTAGCCTCATGACCTCATTCTAGCATAGTTACCTCTTTAAAGATCCTAGTCTACAACTATAGTCACAATCCCAGGTACTAGGGATTAGGGTTTCAACCGGAGAAGGCAATGGCAAACCCACTCCAGTGTTCTTGCCTGGAGAATCCCAGGGACGGGGGAGCCTGGTGGGCTGCTGTCTATGGGGTCACACAGAGTCAGACACAACTGAAGCAACTTAGCAGCAGGGTTTGGATCATGAGCAGGAATTCTACCTTAACATGGGAAAGGCCCTTAACAATTAGAAATAAAGTATAGAATGTCAGGAAAGCCCACAAATTCCACCATGCTTTCTTGAGCCTGCCTGACCCCCATAGGCAGCAATAGAGAAAACCTCATGAAAATGTTCTAGGGAGAGAAGTGGTATGCCATTCTAATGACCAGGCTGTTTGCATGACAGAAAAAGCAGATACCAACATGCATAAAGAGGGTTTTTAGCTACCCTGCAAAACTGCCCAGACTTGGCCAAGTTTCTAGACATTGCCTTACTTAAACATCACACCAAATAGCTTTTCTAGACACAACTGCAATTTCTTCTGTTTCTAAGAGGATGCAGAGCTGAATCTGATGAGTCAACCCATGAAAATATTTTGCCCAAATTGTCTGCAGCTTAGCATGGTGAGCACCCTGATCTGATCCTGTGGGTGCAAGCCACCCCTCCTCATCCACAGGAGCTTTGTTCCCTGACTGCACATGGGACCTGGGGGGCGTGGGGGTGGTCTGTAGTCAGTGAAATCTACTTCTCTGAGAAAGTTAATGCCTTGCTCATCTAATGATTCTTGGCAGGTATTTGAAGTTTTTGAAGATCACTTATAAAGATAGTAGGATCCGGCCAAAATTTCTTACTGGAAACATTAAGGTTCATGATGTTAACACACCGTGGGGAGGTGAAGTCCTGCCCAGTAACTGGTGGGCAGGTCACTATTCTGGTCATCTGAGACAGCACATCCATAACAGTTGTTAAAACCTTCAAACCGTTCACACCAGCTGGCAAAGAGCTAACCACTCCCAGTCCTTGTGCCCCTGCTTCGCTAGTTCCCGTCTGCCTCAGCTGGGCTCCACCCCACCAGCCCCAGGTGGTGGATAGCACCCCACACAGCAGACGGCATCCAGGGCAAGCTCTAACCTGTGCCACGATCAAAGTTCACTGCAACGGGTGAAGCCAGAGCCCCACAGGCTAGCTCTTGTGAAAATCACTCTTCCCTATAGGCACTTGGTTCAGTGGGTATTGCTTAAGGAAATGGAAGGAAATTGGCAAAAAGGTATACATTTTATTCAACAAAGGATTACAGTTTACCTTCTGGGTGCAACGTGTTACCAGGTAAGTAGGGAAGCGCTAATATGAACGAAACCCGGGTCTCTGAACTCAAGCTGCTTACAGTCTTTAGGAACTGCAGTTGCTAAAGCTGGAAGATTTAAGATTTCATAAAATTTATCTTCTTAGATTATTCTGACTATTATCTTCCTACTTGGGTTGATCTATTCAGGCTTATGGACCTGTTTCACCTGTCTATTCTCCGCAAGTGCCTCCTTTTTGCCCCCTCCCCTCCTGTCCAAAGAGGCAATGAAAATTAATGGTCTGATGATGGCTTTTTATAATCTGATCAGAGCACACACAGAAGGGGACACAGAGTTCTGTCGGCACCTGCCCTGCCAGGCTTGCAGCAAGCACAACATGCTGCTGTGTAACGTTTAGTTTCAGTCTATCACTCCCTGTAAACACTGGCAAGTCAAGGTCTGTGTGAGCTTGGCAAGTGGTATCCATGACAACCAGTACTTAGAGCAGGATATTTAGCATATGGAAACAAGAAAGATCACCCACTCCTTTTTTTCAAGAGATCATATGATGAATAATTGAATATGTAGCAAATTGAAACACTTATTTTATACTAGCCAATACCACTTTTGCTTTTTAACCTGTATTTGATTATTCAAAAACCAGACCAAAACAAAGAAAGAAGGAGAGAGAGGTAGGAAAGAAAAATAGAAGGAAGGAAGGTAGGGAGAAGGAAAGAAAATCAGCTTGGTTTTGGTTTAAAATATTTGCCATGAACATTTTCTTTTTCTTTTTCTTTTTTTTTTTACTAGGCTCTAGGAGATGGGATGGGAAATACCTCTGCAAGCTATGCCTCACTAGGGAGATGTCCATTCAATGACTTTTTTCTGAAAGAAAATACAATGAAGATGGTCTTGGTGAATTTATGATGACTCCAACCCATAGAAAGCAGTGGAAAATATTAAACATATGAAGTAAATCTCAAGGTATATAGCCTCATGAAGACACATCATTGAATCATTTACTAGGGTTTTCTTACATATTCCTGAAACTTACCTGTATTTCTTACCTACCCCTGCTTCTAACATGAACACTTGCTGTGATAAACACTTTGAATTCATGTATAAGAAAGAAGGCAAGAAAGATGAGATAGACAGCAATGTGACTGTGTGCTGTCCAGCAACTTTAACGTATTATACCAATTAAACTAATCATCAAATTCTCATGTGTCAGAAATGACTGTATTCTCTCACATCATCCTTTTGTGCATAAAAAGACAATGAGAGAACTCTGGAATGGTCCAAGCATTCACACAAAGCTTCACCTAGCTTTTTGCACAGCCTGTGGGTTCTTAGTTCCCCAACCAAGGATCAAACCTGAGCCCCTGCAGTGGGAGCACAGTCTTCACCACTGGACTCCCAGGGAAGTCCTGGTTTAATTAGATTTTACCCTCCATCAGAAGGCAGACAGAATGAAAACCACAATCACAAAAAGCTAATCAAACTGATCACATGGACCACAGCCTTGTCTAACTCAATTAAACTATGAGCTATGCCATGTAGGGCCACCCAAGATGGATGGGTCATGGTGAAGATTTCTGACAAAATGTGGTCCACTGGAGAAGGGAGTGGCACACCACTTCAGTATTCTTGCCTTGAGAAACCCATAAACAGTATGAAAAGGCACAAGATATGACACTGAAAGATGAACTCCCCAGGTAGTTGAAAGTGAAAAGTGAAAGTATACCCAATATGCTACAAATATGGGCTGGTTGGATGGCATCACCAACTCAATGGACATGAGTTTTGAGCAAGCTCTGGGAGTTGGTGAAGGGCAGGAAACCCTGGCGTGTTACAGTCCATAGGGTTGCAAAGAGTGGGACCACAACTGAGGCGACTGAACTGAACTACCCTCCTAAGTAATCTTCTTTATAGAGATGCTGCCTCAATCATCAGAAAAAGTTAAAAAAAAGAAAAGAAAAAAATATGTCCCCTGTGACTTCCAGGACACCATGTCGTCCAGAGAATCCTCTTACCTTCTGACCATACCTGCCCAGCCTCTGCTGTTTGTTTCTTTTCCTCATTTTTTCCTATATTTTGGTGTCCCCACCAGGTCCTGTTTCAAGCCCTTTTTCCTTCTGACTATGACACACATTTTTTCTTTCTCTCGGGTGTACATTACCAATATATATATATATTACCAGAAATCTTCATTTTCAAACCCTACTGGTTTCCCTTACTAGTGCTTTCTTTTATTGCATTATAAATTGTTTTCCTATAGTAACTCACTGGGGAAAGAATACTTACCATGCCAAAAATGTTAGAGTAAATAATTAAAAACAACTACAATTTTATAATGTTTTGTTCTGTACATTATTAAGTGCTAACTTGCAGTGAACTGCTGAGGAAGCATTAAATTTGTGTACCCAGAAAGTGCAGGAATTCCCTTTGATGATGGAGATGCAATAAAATAAAATCAACGATCATAACATTATTGTGAATGACCTACACCGAGCCCTGAGACATTCTATCTAATTGTCCTTTGGAGGCATGCATTCTTTTATTATTTCTGCAAATTGGCCATAACTAATAAATACTGTTACAGATTGTGTTTCCTGAATCTAATAAATTCTCAAAATTATTCTGTTTAATTGTTTTCATTTCTAAAAGACTTCATTAAAAATATACTCTGGAGTTTTAGAGATCTTGAAATTAACTAGGTTTTGTAGATGCCTATCTGAGGCATGATTATTTCATTCATGTCTGATTCTTTGACCCTCCCTTGAACATGGGCCAGCCCCCGAGGTCAAATGGCACTTTACTCTAAGAGCCCCCATACCAGGGAAGTTTATCAGCTTTCTGAAGTTATCATTTAATCCTTCCATTTGTCATTTTTCCTGGAATTAACTGTAAAGTTCAGGAATTTATTGTTTTTAAAAATAAAAATAAAAACTGTGTCCCTTTATGTGTAAAGCATATTAGTAACATTAAGATGAAAAATGCATGGTTGGTCCCTGCCTTCAAAGAGTTCTCATCTGGTGTAAATGTAATATAAACACCAGATGTAAAATAGATAGTCAATGGAAATTTGCTATAGGACTCAGGGAACTCAAACCGGGGCTCTGTGACAAACTAGAGGGGTAAGATGGGGAGGGAGATGGGAGGGAGGTTCAAGAGGGAGGGACATATGTATTCCTATGTCTGGTTCATGTTGATATTTGGCAGAAATCAACAGAATTCTATAAAGCAATTATCCTTCAATTAAAAAATAAATTAAAAAATGAACTGGATGGAGTCACACATTCTAATTTTTGAATGTTCTAACTGAACATGCTCAGCAAAGAGGAAGATTTCTAACTGGCCTTGGGAAGGAGCAGAATCAAGGAAGGCTTTCAGAAATTCATTGGGTACTTATGCACTAGATCCTTTGTAAATATTTTCTATATATTGTCTTAGTGTTTATGTTTCA